>CM059803.1:33208900-33643900 GCA_030435695.1 Brachymystax lenok tsinlingensis
GAGAAGTCAGGAGCAGGAGAGCAGAACTGTGTTTCACAACGGAGCAGTTTAATAATAAAACCCACCGGAAACAGAACAAACAGAATAAATGTGTATAAAACCCGTTGCACACCATAATACAACGTGCACAAGCACTTACAATATAAACAATTCCGGACAAGGACACGTGGGAAACAGAGGGTTAAATACACAACATGTAATGAATGGAATTGAAACCAGGTGTGTGGAAAGACAAGACAAAACAAATGGAGAATGAAAAATAGATCGATGATGGCTAGAAGACCGGTGACGCCGACCGCCGAGTGCCGCCCGAACAAGGAGAGGAACCAACTTCGGCGGAAGTCATGACAGTACCCCTCCCTTGACACGCGGCTCCAGCAGTGCGCCGATACCAGCCTCGGGGATGACCCGGAGGGCGAGGCGCAGAGCGATCCGGACGAAGACGGTGGAACGCCTGCAGCATTAAAGGGTCCACAACTTCCTCGACCGGAACCCAGCACCTCTCCTCGGGACCGCACCCCTCCCACTCCACGAGATACTGAAGGCCCTTGCCCGACGCCTCGAATCCAGTATGGAGCGAACGGAGTACGCCGGGGCCCCCTCGATGTCCAGAGGGGGCAGAGGAACCTCCCGCACCTCAGACTCCTGAAGCGGGCCAGCCACCACCGGCCTGAGGAGAGACACATGGAACGAGGGGTTAATACGGTAATCGGGGGTGAACAAACCTTGTTCACTCTCCTCAGGACTTTAAATGGCCCCACAAACTGCGGACCCAGCTTCCGGCAGGGCAGGCGGAGGGGCAGGTTTTGGGTCAAGAGACCGTCACGTTATATTTTTGACGCATCACGGCCCTCTGAAGGTGAACTAGGGTAGCTTCCCATGTCTCCTCCGCGCGCCTGAACCAGTCGTCCACCGCAGGACCCTCAGTCTGACTCTGACATTTTTTCGAGCTCCTGTTGAAATTGCATTTATTTATTACTTCCTTTGCGTTTTGACCCAAAAAGAGCTCGGAAACACAGCCTTTGAATGACGTGCTTTACTTTGATAAACTTTTATTTTTGTTTTAATTTGTAAATGGTGCATAACCTGCAGAAGTTCAGCGGAGTTACTGACAAAAGAGAAAACACTAGGCCCAAGACAAGGAGCTTGAGTTCTTCAACAAGTGGGAGCAGCGGCTCCTCCCCTCGGCTCGGCAAAACAATTAACACAGAGGATTTAAAGGCTGGGATTCTTGCTGCCCTCCAACCTGACATTTAATCTAAACTCAAGTCGGAACTCAAGTCGGCGCTCAGGCGCTCAGTGAGGAGTTGAATGAACTCGCAAAGCACACAGCAATGGTTCGTACTGAACTGGATAACATGCTCGGACGACATAACTACGTTACAAACTATGGTAAAGAAGCTCGAAACTGATGTGGCTAGCCTTAAGGAACAATGCATAAATGTACAAGGTTATATGCGAAGATCCAATATCAGGATCATGGGGGTAGCTGAGGACCCGGGATCAAGTTCTGCTTCATTGGTCTCAAAGTTATTGAAGGAAGCCCTCAAAAAGGATAAGGACGTACTTGTAGACCGCTCACATTGGGGCTCTCAAGCAAGAAAGCCTGGCAGAAAACCTTGCATCATTGTGGCTAAACTTAACTCCTATCAGGATTGTATTGATTTTCTTCGGTGTGCCAGAGAATTTGGCCCACTTCGATGCAATGGAGCACCTATATCTTCCCAGACTATGCCCCCAGTAGTGGTATTGCTGTAAGATTTATAAAATGTTTTATACTTTCTTTTAAAACAGCCTAGTTTTGGGTTCTAAATAAGTATTTATTATTGTATTTATTATGCACAACTTGTTTTAAATCCTTCACTATTTCAGCAGGACTCTCTACTCAATAGGTTTATTGTTCCCCACAACAATCACATCATGTGTGGATATCTTTGCGTGGGGATTAGCAGTTACCCTGTTCTATTAGATGACCAGGGTGGGTTTTCTTTTCATACCAGACTTCAGAATATATTTTGTTTATGTTTTTTATTCTTCTTCTTCAACTTTGTTTTTTTTTAATGAGCTACTTCTTGAAAAAATTGTAATGGATAAGTTGTTATTGTAATCTGGCATCTATCCTTTATATGGCTAGGTCTTATATCATGAGAGGGACAGCTGGTTGCTCGGCCACTTCTGCTAGCTGGAATGTTAAATCTTTAAATCCCCCAGTGAAACGTAAAAGGGTTCTTCCTCATTTAAATCACCTGAAAGTAGATATCACCTTTCTTCAGGAGACACATCTCCACACGTTCAACCACTCTCGTTTAAAAGGAGGGTGGGTCAGTCAAACATTTCATTCCAATTTTCATTCTAAAACTTGAGGAGCAGCCATTTTAATTAGCAAAAAACATACCGTTTGCAATGTCAGGTGTAGAGGCAGACTCAGCAGGCCGTTTCATTATTGTAGTAGGAAGACTGCATAATACACCTGTTATCTTGGCTAACATTTATGCACCAAACTGGAATAACAGTTCGGCATCACAAATGTATTTTCTTGATGACCAAATATAAACACATATACATGAGTTGTGTACTGTCGCCAAATCTGGATTGTAGCTCATCTTCATCAAAGACAGTATTCACAATTTAGCTATTTCTTAAGACATTTGGCATATCTCATGCGTGTGTTTTCGCAATCCCACAGCTAGGGAGTATTCTTTTTCCTCGCCAGTTCATAAGACCTTCTCATGTATAGACTACTTTTTCCTAGACAATGTATTTCTGCCACTTATCACGGAGTGTGATTACCAGAGTCTGTAACACCACTAAGCAAGGGGCACTACCAAGCAAGCGGCGCCATGAAGACCAAGGAGCTCTCCAAACAGGTCAATGAAAAAGTTTTGGACAAGTACAGATCAAGGTTGGGTTATAAAAAAAAATATCTGAAACTTTGAGCATCCCACGGTGCACCATTAAATCCATTATTAAAACATTGAAAGAATATGGCACCACAACAAACCTGCCAAGAGAGTGCCGCCCACCAAAACTCACAGACCAGGCAAGGAGGGAATTAATCAGAGAGGCAACAAAGAGACCAAAGATAACCCTGAAGGAGCTGCACAGTGGAGATTGGAGTATCTGTCCGTAGGACCACTTTAAGCCAGACACTCCACAGAGCTGGGCTTTACGGAAGAGTGGCCAGAAAAAAAGCCATTGCTTAAAGAAATAAATAAGCAAACATGTTTGGTGTTCGCCAAAAAGCATGTGGGACACTCCCCAAACATATGGAAGAAGGTACTCTGGTCAGATGAGACTAAAATTGAGCTTTTTTGGCCATCAAGGAAAATGTCTGGCGCAAACCCAACACCTCTCATCACTCTGAGAACACCATCGCCACAGTGAAGCATGGTAGTGGCAGCATCATGCTGTGGGGATGTTTCATCGGCAGGGACTTGGAAACTGGTCAGAATTGTAGGAATGATGTATGGCGCTAAATACAGGGGAATTCTTGAGGGAAACCTGTTTCAGTCTTCCAGAGATTTGAGACTGGGATGGAGGATCACCTTCCAGCAGGACAATGACGCTAAGCATACTGCTAAAGCAACACTCGAGTGGTTTAAGGGGAAACATTTAAATGTCTTGGAATGGCCTAGTCAAAGCCCAGACCTCAATCCAATTGAGAATCTGTGGTATATCTTAAAGATTGCTGTACACCAGAGGAACCCATCCATGTTGAAGGAGCTGGAGCAGTTTTGCCTTGAAGAATGGGCAAAATCCCAGTGGCTAGATGTGCCAAGCTTATAGAGACATATCCCAAGAGACTTGCAGCTGTAGTTTTCTGTTTTTTTGTCATATTTCTTATTTGTTTCAGAATAAAGAATATTTTGCATCTTCAAAGTGGTAGGCATGTTGTGTAAATCAAATGATACAAACCCCCCAAAAATCTGTTTTCATTCCAGGTTGTAAGGCAATAAAATAGGAAAAATGCCAAGGGGGGTGAAGACTTTCGCAAGCCACTGTAGCTTGTTTCTAATCAAAGGTTCAGGAATGGTTAAAAAAATCACAATATGCACTTAAAATTATCCTTACAAATAACAGTGTCGGGCAATTTGGAAAACCATAGTCAGTCAATAAATAATATAATAATACTCGTAGGAAAGGCCTAATGACCAATTAGCCTTCAATTACAGTTTTTCTCAGTGGCTTTGGTGCATTTCTCACATCACTATTTACATTTGCACAACAGTTAATGCAGTTCTCAAAAACAATTAGTACAAACTGCAAAACCTAGTTGATAACCTGCAAAAGCGTGTCACTTGCTCAAAATGGATAGCTCATTCCTCAAAAGCAAGTATTCATGTCAATGAAAGTGTCAGTGTCAACAAGATGAAAAGTCCTGACACCATTGTTTATGAACAAGATAGTCAAATGGCTTTGTCATGTTTTCATTATGACAGTTTACTCTGTAAATGTTTTCCAATGCAAAAAAGTCAGATCTTGGTGACACTACCTGAAAATGCTCAAGACAGCACTATATACTATTTGCACAGCTATTTGAAAATACAGTAAAGTTACACATTACTGTATTTAGTGAGGTAACTGAGTACAAGACACTGAATATGTATGTTTCACATTTTTACTGCATATGCTCTTTGCAATTCTAATTTGTTCACAGCATTGTGCAAAAGAAAAAATACACCCTTATTTACAACAAACATAAACTCCCTTTGGGTAGAGCTGTGCACAACTGTAAACAATATTGCAGTACATATTGGAACTGAACATACAACATACATAGTACTGTAATCATTCATGCACATCCAGACGTTCCTCTCTGTCTGGCCACATAATTTCATCTACATCACAGCGAATATCATCTCTTGCAATGCAGCGAGGAAGGTCTCCAGTTAGACCCCTCTCATTCTCAGGGATTATGTCCCTGTAAAGAGTGTCTAAAAAAGTCAGCAGATGTTGTGTGTTGTATGGACCAAGACGGGGGATATGGGTGAGGACGCCGTTTTCTGAGATGGCTGCACACATAGTAATATTCCCTCCTCGTTGGCCTGGGACATCAATGGTTGCTCTCTGTCCAATGCGATTCCTTCCACGTCTTCTACCTTTTGCCAGATTGAAACCCGCCTCATCAAGGTATATGAATGTGTGCAGCGGTTCCCTGGCCTCCAGCTCCAGTACATGCTTTATTACAGAAGAGGGAGTGAGAAAACTATAACAACATTTCCTGTGTAACATAATGCATTTTGGACAACATATTGTACAGTATGCACTGTGAATACACACACACAGAACTGTCATGTAAGTGTAGTGCATGACACTACACAAAGTAAACAGTTTACAGCACTGAACATTAGAATATGCATAGAACACATACATGTTTTACCTGTACATACTGGTGACGGATCTCCTTCACTCTGTCGCTGTTCCGTTCAAATGGCACATTGTACAATTGTTTCATGCGCATTTCATTCCTCCTGAGCACTCTGTCAATTGTAGCGACTGAAACAGATTCAATATTCCCAAAGACGTTGTCATCCTCTATAACAGCACTTTGTATCTCTCTCAACCTTATGGCATTGTTTGCAATCACCATGGCACAAATGGCTTCCTCTTGTTGCGGTAGTAAAAAGGGGCCCTCTTCCACCTCTGCAAGGTTGTCTTGCAATCCTGTGTGGTGCAGAGTAAAATTACAGTAAATATGGCAAATCTTTACTGTAACACTACTGTACACTACAATACACTAAATGTGTGATGCAGTAAAGCTGTACGTCTAAATGTAAAATGTACAGTGACAAGTTATTGTCCCACTGCAAGCTTCATGTATGACACAATGACAGTAGCGCAGTGCAGATTGTTCAGTGCTGAATTACTGTCCATTTATACACACCTGTTCTCCCGACGAAATGTTTGAATAATTGAATTTACAGTGGTTCTCCCAACATTTGGCTGCACCCTTCGACCAGCCTCAGCCATTGTGAGGCCGTGATTGACAACATGATCCACAATTGTAGCCCTGATTTCATCAGGGATCCGCCTATGTACTTGGCCTCTTCTTCCTCTTCCCCTGTTTTGTCCCTTTCCCCTTCCTCCCCGCACCCTCACCCCTCTTCCACGAGGCTGACCTTCCATTTCTGTGTCACAGTATTGTAGAAATGGTACACACTATGTCCTGCTTGGTTCATATATGCTTGTAAAGTGGGGTTTATGGGATTCAGCTCTGACAGTGATTGTAGAAAAGTGGCTTATCATTGGTTGCAACTAATGCTTCACACACCCCTTCTCATCAGTGAAAGTTGAGATTCACCTGAGAGAAATTGTTCAATTTAGGAGACATTTTCATGAAAAAAAATATTTAAAAAAAAATTGTAAAATTTGCTTGACAGATTTTGACAACTAGTTCAACATTTTTGTATGTAATGACTCAAGCAATGAAATGAGGACTATTCGTTTTATATGGAATGACTATTCAGCATTCACAAGTATAGTTAATTTTGACTGACATGACATAAGCAAATGATAATGTTATAAAACAGCAGAGAGTTGTATGAAAGCAATTGATGCATGTCCAAAAGCATTTGCAATTTGTTGGAAGGAATGAGAACCTGCTACTATGATGTGCACAAATGACTAAATGTTGTGGAGGTTGAACTAACTGTTGTGCAAATGTAAATAGTGATGTGAGAAATGCACCAAAGCGACTGAGAAAAACTGTAAAATGATAAACTTGGATTAACTAACACAACGTGCCACTGTTGGGGGTACTGGAGGACTGGAGTGGAGAAACACTGTTGGGGGTACTGGAGGACTGGAGTGGAGAAACACTGTTGGGGGTACTGGAGGACTGGAGTGGAGAAACACTGTTGGGGGTACTGGAGGACTGGAGTGGAGAAACACTGTTGGGGGTACTGGAGGACTGGAGTGGAGAAACACTGTTGGGGGTACTGGAACACTGGAGTTGAGAACCACTGTTGGGGGTACTGGAGGACTGGAGTAGAGAAACACTGTTGGGGGTACTGGAACACTGGAGTTGAGAACCACTGTTGGGGGTACTGGAGGACTGGAGTGGAGAAACACTGTTGGGGGTACTGGAACACTGGAGTTGAGAAACACTGTTGGGGGTACTGGAGGACTGGAGTAGAGAAACACTGTTGGGGGTACTGGAAGACTGGAGTTGAGAAACACTGTTGGGGGTACTGGAACACTGGAGTTGAGAAACACTGTTGGGGGTACTGGAGGACTGGAGTGGAGAACTCACTCTCCTCTCTCTCCTCTCTCTCTTCTCCCTCCTCTATGTCCTCTCTCTCCTCTCTCTCCTCTTTCTCCTCTCTCTCTCTCCTCTCCCTCCTCTTCGTCCTCTCTCTCCTCTCTCTCCTCTCTCTCCTCTCCCTCCTCTACGCCTCTCTCTCTCTCTTCTCTCCCTCCTCCTCTCTCTCTCTCTCTCTCTCTCCTCTCCTCTCTCACTCTCTCCTCTCTCTCCTCTCTCTCCTCTCCCTCCTCTACGTCCTCTCTCTCCTCTCTCTCTCCTCTCTCTCCTCTTCGTCCCTCTCTCTCCTCTCTCCCTCCTCTACGTCCTCTCTCTCCTCTCTCTCCTCTCTCTCCTCTCTCCTCTCTCTTCTCTCCCTCCTCTCTCTCCTCTCTCTCCTCTCCCTCCTCTACGTCCTCTCTCTCCTCTCTCTCCTCTCCCTCCTCTACGTCCTCTCTCTCCTCTCTCTCCTCTCTCTCCTCTCCCTCCTCTACGTCCTCTCTCTCCTCTCTCTCCTCTCTCCTCTCTCTTCTCTCCCTCCTCTCTCTCTCCTCTCCCTCCTCTACGTCCTCTCTCTCCTCTCTCTCCTCTCCCTCCTCTACGTCCTCTCTCTCCTCTCTCTTCTCTCCCTCCTCACTCTCCTCTCTCTCCTCTCCCTCCTCTACGTCCTCTCTCTCCTCTCTCTTCTCTCTCTCCTCACTCTCCTCTCTCCTCTCTCTCCTCTCCCTCCTCTACGTCCTATCTCTCCTCTCTCTCCTCTCCCTCCTCTACGTCCTCTCTCTCCTCTCTCTTCTCTCCCTCCTCACTCTCCTCTCTCTCCTCTCTCTCCTCTCCCTCCTCTACGTCCTCTCTCTCCTCTCTCTCCTCTCCCTCCTCTTCGTCCTCTCTCTCCTCTCTCTCCTCTCTCTCCTCTCCCTCCTCTCTACGTCCTCTCTCTCCTCTCTCTTCTCTCCCTCCTCGCTCTCCTCTCTCTCCTCTCTCTCCTCTCCCTCCTCTTCGTCCTCTCTCTCCTCTCTCTCCTCTCCCTCCTCTACGTCCTCTCTCTCCTCTCTCTTCTCTCCCTCCTCGCTCTCCTCTCTCTCATCTCTCTCTCCTCTCCCTCATCTCTCTCCTCTCTTCTCCCTCCTCTCCGTCCTATCTCTCCTCTCCTTCCTCTCTCTCTCTCTCTTCTATCTGCAGTTATCTTGTGTTGGTTTTCATCCCTGGGGAACTGTGCTGTCTGCTGTTGATGATGTCACAGGAGACAAGCACCCTGATGTGCTGGGCCAACTGTCCAACTCCTGGCAGCAGTCCTCTGAGGCACTGACTGATGATCCGTGTCATTGAGAGACGTCCGACAGTAGATGATGATGAAACACCCCAGTCAGAACAGTGATATGATTCCCTGCCCTGTCCCGTCACGTCTCATACCCCTCCATAGTATTGCTCCTGACACCTATATCGTAAACCATATAGCACTAAGGCCTTATTGGATTGCCTTTTTCCTCCTGCAATGTATTATTATTATGTTTGAGGAACTCGCGGTCTCAACTTACTGTTGAGAGCTAGAATAGTAGAATACACAGGGTGCAATTTAGAAATGGGGTTGTGCATCAACAATTATTCTGTTGTTATTATTCCTGTCTGTTTAAAATGCAGTGCATTGACCTTTAATTGTGCATCAAAGCTTATTTATATAAACAAAATATATATATCGCCCCACTCCGCTCCATGGCAAAATGTGTAGAATTGTGTGTGTGCATGCGTGCCTGCGTGTGTGTCAAGGACGAATACTGAGTAATAAAACAGACATTTACGACTATTATTTGTCGTTGTAATTCACAGAGTGCTCTATTAATGACAATCACATCTAGCTTCCTGTGCTTCTGAGCTGAAACCTGTAGAGAGAAGAGCTTCATTGTTACTGTCAGTCCAATATTTCAATTAGCTTCAGTCTGCCTTGGGATCGAATGAGGAACTGTTAACAAGATCCTTTCCAAATAAACAGGGTCTAGTCTCTGAGCTGACTGTGTGATTTAGTGAGATAAGAACCCTCTGAATCTTTAAACACTTTCTTCTTCTCATTTGGGATTTTTTTTGACTCAGTGTAAATAAACTAAGCTAGGTAGGTTGACTGCATACAGAGATACAGCTGACAGTATATGAGCATGATACTATGTAAACAAACATTTAGAGAACTCTGACCTGTGTGTGTGTGTGTGTGTGTGTGTGTGTGTGTGTGTGTGTGTGTGTGTGTGTGTGTGTGTGTGTGTGTGTGTGTGTGTGTGTGTGTGTGTGTGTGTGCGTGCGTGCGTGTGTGTGTGTTGGTGCGTGTGTGCATATTAGTGCCTTCAGAAAGTATTCACACCCCTCGACTTATTCCACATTTTGTTGTGCTACAGCCTGAATTCAAAATGGATAAAAATCATTTTTTTCCTCACCCATTTACACACAATACCCCATAATGACAAAGTGAAACTTCTTTTTAGAACTGATTGCAAATTTGTTGAAAATGAAATACCGAAATATCTAATTTACATGCCTAAGTATTCACAACCCTGAGTCAATACATGTTAGAATCACCTTTGGCAGCGATTACAGCTGTGATTCTTTCCGGGTACGTCTCTAAGACCTGGATTGTACAATATTTGCCTATTATTATTTTCAAAATTATTAAAGCTCCGTCAAATTGGTCGTTTATCATTGCTGGACAACCATTTTCAAGTATAGCATAGATTTTCAAGCAGATTTAAGTCAAAAGTTTAACTCGGCCACTCAGGAACATTCACTATCTTCTTGGTAGGCAACTCCAGCGTAGATTTAGCCTAGTGTTTTAGGTTATTGTCCTGCTGAAAGCTACATTCATCTCCCAGTGTCTGTTGGAAAGCAGACTAAAACAGATTTTCCTTTAGGATTTTGCCTGTGCTTAGCTCCATTCCATTTCTTTTTTATCCTGACAAACTCCTTAACGATTACAGATAATTGTGTGGGGTAAAGAGATGAGGTAGTCATTCAAAAATCATGTTAAACACTATTATTGCACACAGAGTGAGTCCATGCAACTTATTGTGACTTGTTAAGCACATTTTTAATACAGCTTTTCATTTTTTATTAATTTGTAAAAATGTAAAAATACATAATTCCACTTTGACTTTATGGGGTATTGTGTGTGGGCCAGTGACATTAACACTTTTTTTTTTATACATTTTTTTATACAAATTCAAGCTGTAACACAACAAAATGGCGATAAAGTCAACAGGTGTGAATACTTTCTGTATGTGTGTTCTTTTAAACTGGTTCCATTGGGATATACAGTATAGTACTGTACATTCTTTGAACATATTAGTATTCTTTAAACGCTTTGATTCATTCAACAGCATATGCCATTATAATGCAATACACTGATAATGCAAAGTATCTCAAAGCAGTAATAACTACTGCATGATATTAACAGACATCAAGACAATTGACTGTCATATATTTCTGATCCTAGAATAGCAGAAATACAAATAACAAACTCTGATTCTATTCTAAAACATCAAACAAGGGGCTTTGCACCCACACAGCATATGCATATTGTATTATTCTTTCTCTTTTGTTTTTTCACAATAAGCAATGACAAAACCTCTCTTTGAATGTGAACCCCATGTATTAACTCAACATAATCAAAGTCTTCCTCTTTGTAGATTTCTTCCCTGTGATCTTTATACTCTAGCCAAAGTCCCAGCGTCGTCCTGTGCTGCCGGAGTAAACAAGCCCCACATCGTGTTTTGAAGCTCCTCTTTGCTCTGTTCTGTGCGGGGGACTTGAATCTGAATAAAGCGAGAGAGAATAAACTAAAGAAAAATTACAAGAGGAAAAACGCAACACAAAGAGAAAGAGAGAGAACTGCTAATATCTCCCCTTCTCTCTCTGTGTCTCTCTCTCTGTGTGTCTCTCTCTCTGTGTCTCTCTCTCTGTGTGTCTCTCTCTCTGTATGTCTCTCTCTCTCTCTGTGTCTCTCTCTGCGTGTCTCTCTCTCTCTGTGTCTCTCTCTCTCTCTCTCTCTCTCTCACACACACACACACTAGTGTACAGTCTGCAGTCTGATCTCATTCATGTAGAAGTCGTTGTTGTTGTGTTTTTGAGGGGGTCTCAGAGGGTGTAACTGCTGTTTACTGGAATCAATTGACCTATAAGTTAATGAATGGAATCTGTTGATGTGATGTGGTGTGGTTTGGCACTCTTCTGATAACCTGGTCTAATCTGGTGCCCACACACATCAGCCCCGGGTTAGGTCTCTTAAATGCTGCCCTTCATGCCTATAGGCAGTTCTTTGGTGGTGGCCTAGTTCTTTGTGTCATAATCTTCGCTCCAGCCCTACTTTAAATGACTGGGATCATTCGGACAGACACACACGCGCACACACACACATACACACACAAACACTCACTCACACTTTCTTGCTCATATTTTCATAACCTCTGCTTAGCCAAGACATCAAAGCAGTGAGAAGAAGAGAGGTCTAGCTCTGCCTCTATGGGTCCTAGTTAAGCAACAGGAGACCAGCAGCCAAATCAAACATTTAGAAATCTAGGTTACTGGCACGCATTAATTTATAATGCTGCTCTTTCATATGTGGGAGGGTGACACAGTGATTTGAAGCTGGGGAACTGATATTTTCCGCCTCTGCATACCATAACCTGATTTTCCAGAAATCTGCTGTGACAGACAGCTGATTCTCCTCTGTCTGTCTCCGGCTGTTTGTTTTTTGCATTTTTATTTTATTTTTAACCCCCCCACACACACAGCCTTGGCCCCCACACACACAGCCTTGGCCAAAAAACACAAATGTGTTAGATATTATGCAGATAAGCATTCACTAGTCTTACAGGATCTTACTCTGCCGGTACTTTGGATTGTCTATGAAGTTATTCCATTGTTGTCCCGTAGCCTAGCCGTCACTCTCCTGTCTCCCTCCCACTGTTTCAATGTCCTTGTATGCGTCACTGTCGACAACCAGCCTATTGTTTTCTAAAATATGTCAGGAGCATTAGCTCTCGCGTCTACACACACACGCACACTCACACACTTTGTCAAAGTAATTGAGGAACTTTCACTTTGGTTTTGACAGAGAGAGGTCTATGAGTGAGCAAATAGCTGGCAGGAAGCTGGCATCTCCAGGAAGATAACATACACACACACACAAACACACTAACACACACACTAACACACAAACACAATTGCAAAACAAAATAACAAAACCGCTTTAACACTGTGGGGATATGAATCAGAGTAAATCCTTTTAATTTGGTTTGGTGAAGGGGTGATGAATCGAAGCTCCCTCTTTCTCTTCTGTCATTCAAATATTCATCCGCTAGTTATTTAGTTTCCTGAGCTATTGTTTAGCCATGCATACTCCCCTGAGCATGGGGCATCAGGACAAAAGGACAGCAGGCCAGCTCTAGAAATACAACAGAGTATGTCAGTCTGCTGTGCTCTGCTGTGTCCATACAGTATCCCTGTGCTCAGCACACTGTAATTATGACGAGGGATGGATATATACAGACACACTGCTGGGAGGTGCCACAGGTCACATTCAGATGTTTAAGAGTAGGACGAACACACAGACACACCCACACACATGGAAACACACACATGCCTTTACGCACATGTACTTACGAGCACACAGACTGGCACACACACGTCTTTACACACTTACGAGCACACACACTGGCACACACACATGCCTTTACACACTTACGAGCACACACACTGGCACACACATGCACGCATGTACAAGCAAGCACACACAAAGATGCATGCGCGTCTACACACACACGCACACTCACACACTTTGTCAAAGTAATTGAGGAACTTTCACTTTGGTTTTGACAGAGAGAGGTCTATGAGTGAGCAAATAGCTGGCAGGAAATGCCATGCATCTCCAGGAAGATAACATATTAACTTTGGTGATGCAATTTGCAGAAGAGAATGGGTCCATGCAGATGGAGGAATTATATTGCTCAATGTGTGTGTGTGCGCGTGCCTTGCAAGAAGAGGATTTGAGGTGATTTATGCACAGGCTTTTTTCTGGTGTGTGTTCAGTCCAGGTGCCTACAGTTAAAGGTAAACTCCCCTACATTGGACATTTTGTCTTCTAGTCAAGGCTCCCTCATTGATATTCATGGTGTATTATTATAATGGCCTTAATCTAGATCAGATGGCATTGCTAAAGGTCTGCTACGCAGACTTTTTTTTTGCTGTCTAAATTCCTCTCTCATTTTAATTCATATCTTTTTTTTAACTTGTTTTTCCAAATCATTCTAAACTGACTTTTCTGTTCTGTATTTGTACACCTCTGTACACCTCTTTAATCTCATATACCAAAATATATGATGTCATCGCTGAGTGCTAGAGAGCGAGGCTCATGTCTATTCACCCTCCCCTTTCTCTGAAAGGCCTTCATGTGTAATCAGCTCTGACAGCAACCCAACACCTGCTTAATTGTGCGCACATGGACTCCTTCACAGCAGGGCTGCCTGATAGGGAAATTTGTATGTTTAAGTAATGACTAAGAATATTCCATTCTGAAAATGTATGCAATAGGGATAGGGTTATAAGACAATGATAATCCAATTGATGTGTGTGTCTAGAAATGTATAGAGACTAGAACATGGTGGTACTATCTTGCAATGCAAGACGAGGGTATTTGAGAGAACAAAGGGATCCTTGTGACACCAAAATACAGAGAAGGGGCCTACCCCATCTCCAGGAAGGGAGGCACGGATAGGAACTGTCCAGATTGAATTATGTTGCAGAAAATTATAAACCATGAATATATACTGTGGAAAAGTACTGTTGCCTAGAAAGGGGTGGAGCCCATTTGTCTTCAACTTATAGCTTGTACAACATAAAGACTGTGTTCACACTTGGAGTTCAGAATTCTCATGAATAAACAACCTGACCTATTGCAGATTGGGACTTTGTCTAATTCTTCATTAACTAGAGCCTTACAACCTCTGGGAATTATTCAAAGCCTGATTGATAGTTTATGTCAACAATTGAGATAGCAAAATTCTCGTGACACTGCCATTGCTATTTAACCAGCGGTCTTTGCCAGCCTGTGTCATCCCAGCCTTCTTTTCATTGTGTTCTGTGATTCTGAGAAGGGGAGGCAAGGTGGGAGTGATGTAATGGACCTGTCAAACTTTCTCCAGGTCAGGCCAGGCTGTGTTTGGGAATAAGATGACAGTCTCAATTGCATGGGTCGTCTCAGGACGTGATCAGGAATAGGTGCAGCTTATTATCTATCTATCTCATCACTAACGTGATGTGATTCCTATAGCAGCATTGTGGTATGTACAGGGGGCATGTTGAGATGTAAACTCATGACTGTTTATTACACACCGACCCTGACCTTTAAGTCAGCAGTAGAGAGCACTACATGCCAGATCAGAACATCTCATATAGGCCACCCATTCTGAATAGCCGAGGTTGAATTAGACTGTCAGAGTGATGGCTTTGATGAGAGCTACTTCCATTTACATTCTCAGGTGTGACATTATGTCTGAGAGAAGAGAAAAATTGCCCACAGGTTACAAAGCCCCAGTGGCTGGCTTTGATGTTTGTCATAGCCTTTCAAACAGTATACTACCGAGACACAGAGACTATAACTATGTCTTTAATGACACCCGACTACCTATATATTGCACTTTGAGAAAACAACCCTAGAGCTTCTCTCCATATAGGCCACTGACCACCCGAAAACCTATATAATGCACTTCCAGATAACAGCCCTAGAGATTCTCTCCATATAGGCCACTGACCACCCGACTACCTATATAATGCACTTCCAGATAACAGCCCTAGAGCTTCTCTCCATATAGGCCACTGACCACCTGACTACCTATATAATGCCCTTTCAAATAATCACCCTAGAGCTTCTCTCCAAATAGGCCACTGACCACCCGACAACCTATATGATAACTTCCAGACAACAGCCCTAGAGCTTCTCACCATATAGGCCACTGACCACCCGACTACCTATATAATTTACATTGAGAAAATAGCCCTTGTGCTTCTCTCCATATAGGCCACTGACCACCAGACTACCTATATAATGCACTTTGAGAAAACAGCCTTAGAGCTTCTCTCCATATAGACCACTGACCACCTGAATACCTATATAATGTACTTTGAGAGGACAGCCCTAGAGCTTCTCTCCATACAGGCCACTTACCACCCGACTACATATAAAATCGACTTTGAGATAACAGCCCTAGAGATTCTCTCCATATAGGCCACTGACCACCCGACTACCTATATAATGCACTTCCAGAAACAGCTCTAGAGCTTCTCTCCATATAGGCCACTGATCACCCGATTACCTATATAATTTACTTTGAGAAAACAGCCTTAGAGCTTCTCTACAAATAGACCACTGACAACCCGACATCCTATATAATGCACTTTGAGATAACAGCCCTAGAGCTTCTCTCCATATAGACCACTGACCACCTGAATACCTATATAATGTACTTTGAGAGGACAGCCCTAGAGCTTCTCTCCATATAGGCCACTGACCACCCGACTTCCTATATAATGCACTTTGAGAAAACATCCCTAGAGCTTCTCTCAAAATAGGCCACTGACCACCCGACTACCTATATAATGCACTTTGAGAATACAGCCCTAGAGCTTCTCTCAAAATAGGCCACTGACCACCCGACTACCTATATAATGCACTTTGAGATAACAGCCCTAGAGCTTCTCTTCATATAGGCCACTGACTACCCGACTACCTATATAATGCACTTTGAGAATACAGCCTTCAACGTAACTATAATCACAAAGGAATTAACTTACTTTTACGTGATTAACGGGTATTTAAATAACAATATATTCCTCATAGAATTCATCATCAATTTGCATTTGAATGGATTCTTGAGATAACCGATCCATGAGAACTCTGTCATAACATACATTGGGCAACCAGGAGACAGCTTGTCAAGGCTCAGGAGAAGACCCAGTTTCGAAGTAACAAAGTGTATTACAAAAACAGGGGGGCAGGTAAACGACAGGCAGGCAGAGGCCAGTAATCCAGAGCAGAATCTGAAAGGTACAGAACGGCAGGCAGTCTCAGGGTCAGAGCAGGGTGGTGTGACAAGGCAACTCTTCATTTGGAGCCAGTGTAGACATTTGGTTGGGGGACAGCCCAAGTTGCCCAACGGACTCTATGTAAACTGGATACCACATATTCTGAGGCTGCATTTATTGTGGCTGGGGATTTTAATAAGGCTAATTTAAGAACAAGGCTCCCGAAATTTTACCAGCATTTCGAATGTGCCACCCGGGCTGGTAAAATCCTGGACCACTGTTATTCCAACTTCCGTGATGCATACAAGGCTATTCTCCGCCCTCCTTTCGGCAAGTCTGACCATGACTCCATTTTGTTGCTCCCAGCCTACAAACAGAAACTAAAACAGGAAACGCCCGTTCTCAGGTCTGTTCAACGCTGGTCCGACCAATCTGATTCCATGCTGCAAGATTGCTTCGAGCACGTGGACTGGGATATGATCCGGATAGCATCTGACAACAACATTGATGTATACGCTGATTCGGTGAGCGAGTTTATTAGCAAGTGCATTGGTGATGTTGTACCCATAGCAAATATCAAAACCTTCCCCAACCAGAAACCGTGGATTGATGGCAGCATTCGCGCAAAACTGAAAGCGCGAACCACTGCTTTTAACCAGGGTAAGGCTACCGGAAACATGACTGAATACAAACAGTGTAGCCATTCCCTCCGCAAGGCAATCAAACAAGCTAAGCGTCAATATAGAGACAAAGTAGAGTCACAATTCAATGGCTCAGACACAAGAGGAATGTGGCAGGGTCTACAGTAAATCACGAACTACAAAAAGAAAACCAGCCCCGTCGCGGACCATGACGTCCTGCTCCCAGACAAACTAAACAACTTCTTTGCTCGCTTTGAGGACAATACAGTGCCACCGACTCGGCCCGCTACCAAAACCTGCGGGCTCACCTTCACCGCAGCCAATGTGAGAAAAACCCAATGTGTTAACCCTCGCAAGGCTGCCGGCCCAGATGGCATCCCTGGCCGTGTCCTCAGAGCATGCGCAGACCAGCTGGCTGGTGTGTTTACGGACATATTCAATCAGTCCCTATCCCAGTCTGCTGTTCCCACATGCTTCAAGAGGGCCACCATTGTTCCTGTTCCCAAGAAAGCTAAGGTGACTGAGCTAAATGACTATCGCCCGTAGCACTCACTTCCGTCATCATGAAGTGCTTTGAGAGATTAGTCAAGGATCATATCACCTCCATCCTGCCAGACACCCTGGACCCACTCCAATTTGCTTACCGTCCCAATCGGCCCACAGACGACGCAATCGCAATCACACTGCATACTGCCCTAACCCACCTGGACAAGAGGAATACTTATGTAAGAATGCTGTTCATCGACTACAGCTCAGCATTTAACACCATAGTTCCCTCCAAGCTCGTCATTAAGCTCGAGACCCTGGGTCTCGACCCAGCACTGTGCAACTGGGTCCTGGACTTCCTGACGGGCCGGCCCCAGGTGGTGAGGGTAGGAAACAACATCTCCACCCCGCTGATCCTCAACACTGGGGCCCCACAAGGGTGCGTTCTCAGCCCTCTCCTGTACTCCCTGTTTACCCATGACTACGTGGCCAAGCACGCATCCAACTCAATCATCAAGTTTGCTGACGACACTACAGTGGTAGGCTTGATTACCAACAACGACGAGACGGCCTACAGGGAGGAGGTGAGGGCCCTCGGAGTGTGGTGTCAGGAAAAAAACCTCTCACTCAATGTCAACAAAACAAAGGAGATGATCGTGGACTTCAGGAAACAGGAGAGGGAGCACCCCCCTATCCACATCGAGGGGACAGTAGTGGAGAAGGTGGAAAGTTTTACGTTCCTCGGCGTACACATCACGGACAAACTGAATTGGTCCACCCACACAGACAGCGTGGTGAAGAAGGCGCAACAGCGCCTCTTCAACCTCAGGAGGCTGAAGAAATTCGGCTTGTCACCAAAATCACTCACAAACTTTTACAGATGCACAATCGAGAGCATCCTGTCGGGCTGTATCACCGCCTGGTACGGCAACTGCTCCGCCCACAACCGTAAGGCTACATATCCTACATTACTCATCTCATATATATATATATATATATATATATATATATATATATGTGTATATACTGTACTCCATACCATCTACTGCATCTTGCCTATGCCGGTCAGCCATCGCTCATCCATATATTTATATGTACATACTCGTATTCATTCCTTTACTCTTGTGTGTATAAGGTAAGTGTTGTGAATTTGTTAGATTACTTGTTAGATACTACTGCATGGTCGGAACTAGAAGCACAAGCATTTCGCTACACTCGCATTAACATCTGCTAACCATGTGTATGTGACAAATAACATTTGATTTGATTTGATTTGAGCCTAGCTGTGCCGAGTTGCATCGGCTCGGGAAGAGGTGAATCTGCAGACTTCGGAGACTCGGGTAGCCTCGGGTCTTCTCGGCCACGGAGACGTCAGGGACTTCCGGTATGCCTCCGAGGAGAGGTAGAATCGTTAGGCGGGCGAGCAGAATCGGACCTCCTCTCCTTCCTACGTTCCCGTAGCCGCCCATCGATCCGGATGGTCTAGGTAATGAGCGAGTCGAGATCCGTTGGTAGTTCCCGGGTCGCTAGCTCATCCTTCACTTCCTCCGGTAATCTGTGCCGGAACGTGTCGAACAACGTGCACTCTCAGCTGCCAACGTGCGGAAATCCACCGCATAGTCTGCCACACTGTGGGAGTCTTGCCGAAGCTAGAATAATTTCTAGCATCCTCTCTCCAGTACAATGGAGAATCAAAAACCTTCTTCCCCTACGCCACAAACTCCTCCAGACTGAAGCATACGGTCGACTGTTGTTCCCAAACGTTCGTAGCCCAGGCGAGAGCCCTCCCAGACATCAGCGTGATGAGGTACGTTATCTTCTAGCGGTCCGAGGGGGAGGAGGAGGGCTGCAGCTCAATGATGAGAGAACACTGCGCGAGAAATGCCCGACAGGTTCCCGACTCTCCAGTGAAGCGTTCCGGGAGAGGTAAGTGGGGTTCTCGGAAACCCAGGAGGCCGGGGGAGGCCGCACTGCTAACAGACGGGTAACTGAGTGGCTGGGAGGTTACCGTCGTGGTAGGCTGCCTGACAGACAACCTGCGGAATTGCTCCAGCAATGTGTTCAATGCGCAGTCATGGCGTTCAGCCAAGGTCTGGAACCCTTCCATAAGACCACGAAGCAACTCCTCGTGCCATCCAATGGTGGCTCCTTGGGAGGAGACGGCATTGTGGAGCTGGTCCGAGTCTGCTGGGTCCGTCATGGCCAGTTCGTACTGTCAAGGCTCAGGAGAAGACCCAGATGCAAACAGTTTAGAAGTTACGAAAGTGTATTACAAAAAACAGGAGGCAGGCAAACAACAGGTCACAACATACAGTAGGCTACCAGGAGACAGCTAGAGGATGGTGTAGGACTCATCTGATTTTAGTCCACATTGAAGCATACACCATTAATGCCCATCATACAGTTCACAGATCAGGTAAGCAACCACAGCAACTCACTTTCATATTACTGACTAGCTATCTCAGATGATATATGTAAAATCCATACCACATAGGAGCTCTCTCTACTGAACTTAAAAGACCTTCAAAAGAACATGCCTTTCTTTCTCTCTCTCTCCCACTCATCCTCTGTTGTTGTTACTGCAATATTCTCTCTAGGATACGATTATATAATTTCACATCATAAACAGGCATCATTATTCCTGCCTTCAATTCCTTGAAAAGAATGCTACATTTTTATGTTTATGTTTGTGTAAGCTAAAGGAGTCTCCAGTACAAGCGCATGATGCTGATTGGTGAAGAGGTTGCAAATCCTAGACTTCTGGCTGGTTGAATCTGATCCAATCGTGGATGCGGCGTGAAAGATGGGCTGTCAGATCTACAGATGGTAGAGATTATCATGGGCCATATCTTATACCTGTAATTGATTCCTTATCAAGCTTTATCAGTATACAGTAAGATGTCATTTCAACTTCTTCCTCCCTCCTTCCCTCCTCTCCCCTCCCTGCTCTCTTCTCTCCACTGCAAACGTGTGGCTTCTCTCTCTCTCTCTCTCTCTCTCTCTCTCTCTCTCTCTCTCTCTCTCTCTCTCTCTCTCTCTCTCTCTCTCTCTCAGCCCTGGACACGCTTTGCAGGGCATCATGGTTAATATTAAAGTTAGCTGATTTGCATGTGGTAGAGCCTCAGAAGACCCGCCTGCACTCAGCTCACGCTGTTCAGCCTCGCTCAGCCCTTTGAACAGATAAAACCCCCAGAGGAATCATGGGAAACATTTTTACCAGTGGAAGTGATTTCAGAGTTGAGTTGCTGGAAAGAATGAGGCTAGAATGAGCAGAGCAGTCTATCAATCTAGCCTACACTCTCTCGCTCTCCCCTTTGCATAGCCTACCTCTACTCTCTTTTGCTGCTGTCTCACTTACTCTAGTTTAGAGTGACATTTACACTCAATAGGTGACATTTTAAACTGCACAGATATTTTTGAACAGCAGGAATGTAGTTGGCTTTGTGAGTATGTTGTGTTTTTCTTAGCATTGTCTTGAATTCTGGAGCATGTAGTTCTGTAACATTACTCTTCATCATTAATGTTTTGAAGAAACCCATCAGTTACTTTAACACTCCACACTGATAACTCCCTGAACATAACAGGTTAAAGGAACACACAATGGTTATTGTAAAATTCATGTTGATTTGCTGATTGTAATACATGCCTATACATGGGATATCTGTGCACAAGGCCTCCGTTTAACCTGTTAGGGCTAGGGGGCAGTGTTCGGAAGTACAGAGAGCCTGACGTGCCCAAAGTAAACCTCCTGTTACTCAGGCCCAGAATTTAGAACTGATATGGCAGGCGAAAACCTGAGGAAAATCTATCGGGAAAATGTTATTTTTTGATGTCACAGTTTTTCCAGACTTTCTATTCACTATAGAGGGATTTAGCTCCCAGATTGCAGTTCCTATAGCTTCCACTAGATGTCAACAGTCTTTAGACATGGTTTCAGGCTTGTTTTTTGAAAAACGATCAAGAAATAGAAGTTCTGGCAAGTGGCTGTTAGAACTGACACTACTCGTTTGCGCGTGTGACTGTGTGCGCGCTCTTCGTTATTTTTCTTTTCTATTGAACAGGCTATTGTCTGTCTGAAATATTATCATTTATTTACATATTAGGGTACCTGAGGAATGACTTGAAACGTTGTTTGACTTGTGTAGACAAAGTTTATCAGTAACTTTTTAGGTTTTCTATGTCTGTATATTGAATGAGTGCAACGGGTGGATTACTGAACAAAACGTTCCAACCAAACAGAGGTTTTGGGATATAAAGAGGGAATTTATCGAACAAAACAACCATTCTTTGTGTTCCTGGGACCCGTGGGTGTAATGTTTTGTCTGAAGTCCCTTGACTTTACCACTAGATGACGTTATTTCAACCCAGATACAGTGGGGAAAAAAAGTATTTAGTCAGCCACCAATTGTGCAAGTTCTCTCACTTAAAAAGATGAGAGAGGCCTGTAATTTTCATCATAGGTACACTTCAACTATGACAGACAAAATGAGGAAAAAAAAATCCAGAAAATCACATTGTAGGATTTTTAATGAATTTATTTGCAAATTATGGTGGAAAATAAGTATTTGGTCACATACACACAAGCAAGATTTCTGGCTCTCACAGACCTGTAACTTCTTCTTTAAGAGGCTCCTCTGTCCTCCACTCATTACCTGTATTAATGGCACCTGTTTGAACTTGTTATCAGTATAAAAGACACCTGTCCACAACCTCAAACAGTCACACTCCAAACTCCACTATGGCCAAGACCAAAGAGCTGTCAAAGGACACCAGAAACAAAATTGTAGACCTGCACCAGGTTGGGAAGACTGAATCTGCAATAGGTAAGCAGCTTGGTTTGAAGAAATCAACTGTGGGAGCAATTATTAGGAAATGGAAGACATACAAGACCACTGATAATCTTCCTCGATCTGGGGCTCCACGCAAGATCTCACCCGTGGGGTCAAAATGATCACAAGAACAGTGAGCAAAAATCCCAGAACCACACGGGGACCTAGTGAATGACCTGCAGAGAGCTGGGACCAAAGTAACAAAGCCTACCATCAGTAACACACTACGCCGCCAGGGACTCAAATCCTGCAGTGCCAGACGTGTCCCCCTGCTTAAGCCAGTACATGTTCAGGCCCGTCTAAAGTTTGCTAGAGAGCATTTGGATGATCCAGATGAGGATTGGGAGAATGTCAGATGAAACCAAAATAGAACTTTTTGGTAAAAACTCAACTCGTCGTGTTTGGAGGACAAAGAATGCTGAGTTGCATCCAAAGAACACCATACCTACTGTGAAGCATGGGGGTGGAAACATTATGCTTTGGGGCTGTTTTTCTGCAAAGGGACCAGGATGACTGATCCGTGTAAAGGAAAGAATGAATTGGGCCATGTATCGTGAGATTTTGAGTGAAAACCTCCTTCCATCAGCAAGGGCATTGAAGATGAAACGTGGCTGGGTCTTTCAGCATGACAATGATCCCAAACACACCGCCTGGCAATCTAAGGAGTGGCTTCAGAAGAAGCATTTCAAGGTCCTGGAGTGGCCTAGCCAGTCTCCAGATCTCAACCCCATAGAAAATCTTTGGAGGGAGTTGAAAGTCCGTGTTGCCCAGCGACAGCCCAAAAACATCACTGCTCTAGAGGAGATCTGCATGGAGGAATGGGCCAAAATACCAGCAACAGTGTGTGAAAACCTTGTGAAGACTTACAGAAAACGTTTGAGATAAACTTTTGTTATTGACCAAATACTTATTTTCCACCATAATTTGCAAATAAATAAATTAAAAATCCTACAATGTGATTTTCTGGATTTTTTTTCCTCATTTCGTCTGTCATAGTTGAAGTGTACCTATGTTGAAAATTACAGGCCTCTCTCATCTTTTTAAGTGAGAGAACTTGCACAATTGGTGGCTGACTAAATACTTTTTTTCCCCACTGTGTTAATTGTTGTAAGCCCTCACCTGTGTTGTATTACGTCTAATGACAAACCCTATTTAAGGCCCCACTGCCTTTCTGTTCTTGTTCAGTCCTGATGTTGGTCTAGGTGTTGTCATGCTCAAGGATTCTTTGGGTCTGAGATTTTTCTGCCTTCTAATTTTGAACTTGGATTCTATGTTTTTTTTTGTTTCCTTTTTGTGGACTCTTGGAAATATGTTTCTGGATGTTTAAGGATTTCTCTTCTGTTTTGGATTACCTTTTTGTATTGCCTCCCAAGAGGAGTTGTTTGAGTTACCCTGGGACACATTCATTTAAAGTGTTGCCTAAGACTGTTGCTATGTTTAGCTTTTTTTCTCTGAAGTAAAGAGCCAAAGATAAAACCCAGACTTTGGAGATCTCATTGTTTTCTAATTCCTCTGCACTTGGGCTCAACCTCCTCTAGTAGTGGAGTGGTCCACATCTGGGACACACACATACATCGAGGACCCGAGCTGGCTCATAACAGTGGGATTGCAACCAAAGGAAGATCTTCAAAGCTAACTTATTTATTTTATCGCTATATTTGATTTTGTAATGCCTGTGCTGGTTTGAAATATATTTACAGTGAAGGGAAAAAAGTATTTGATCCCCTGCTGATTTTGTACGTTTGCCCACTGACAAAGAAATTATCAGTCTATAATTTTAATGGTAGGTTTATTTGAACAGTGAGAGACAGAATAACAACAATTTGATTTGCATTTTAATTAGAGAAATAAGTATTTGACCCCCTCTCAATCAGAAAGATTTCTGGCTCCCAGGTGTCTTTTATACAGGTAACGAGCTGAGATTAAGAGCACACTCTTAAAGGGAGTGCTCCTAATCTCAGCTTGTTACCTTTAAAAAAGACACCTGTCCACAGAAGCAATCATTCAATCAGATTCCAAACTCTCCACCATAGCTAAGACCAAAGAGCTCTCCAAGGATGTCAGGGACAAGATTGTAGACCTACACAAGGCTGGAATGGGCTACAAGACCATCGCCAAGCATCTTGGTGAGAAGGTGACAACAGTTGGTGCGATTATTCGCAAATGGAAGAAACACAAAAGAACTGTCAATCTCCCTCGGCCTGGGGCTCCATGCAAGATCTCACCTCGTGAAGTTGCAATGATCATGAGAACGGTGAGGAATCAGCCCAGAACTACAAGGGAGGATCTTGTCAATGATCTCAAGGCAGCTGGGACCATAGTCACCAAGAAAACAATTGGTAAAACACTACGCCGTGAAGGACTGAAATCCTGCAGCGCCCGCAAGGTCCCCCTGCTCAAGAAAGCACATATACATGCCCGTCTGAAGTTTGCCAATGAACATCTGAATGATTCAGAGGACATCTGGGTGAAAGTGTTGTGGTCAGATGAGACCAAAATGGAGCTCTTTGGCATCAACTCAACTTGCCGTGTTTGGAGGAGGAGGAATGCTGCCTATGACCCCAAGAACACCATCCCCACCGTCAAACATGGAGGTGGAAACATTAAGTGTTGGGTGTTTTTCTGCTAAGGGGACAGGACAACTTCACCGCATCAAAGGGACGATGGACGGGGACATGTACCGTCAAATCTTGGGTGAGAACCTCCTTCCCTCAGCCAGTGCATTGAAAATGGGTTGTGGATGGGTATTCCAGCATGACAATGATCCAAAACACACGGCCAAGGCAACAAAGGAGTGGCTCAAGAAGAAGCACATTAAGGTCCTGGAGTGGCCTAGCCAGTCTCCAGACCTTAATCCCATCGAAAATCTGTGGAGGGAGCTGAAGGTTCGAGTTGCCAAAAGTCAGCCTCGAAACCTTAATGACTTGGAGAAGATCTGCAAAGAGGAGTGGGACAAAATCCCTCCTGAGATGTGTGCAAACCTGGTGGCCAACTACAAGAAACGTCTGACCTCTGTGATTGCCAACAAGGGTTTTGCCACCAAGTACTGAGTCATGTTTTGCAGAGGGGTCAAATACTTATTTCCCTCATTAAAATGCAAATCAATTATTTTCACATGCGTTTTTCTGGATTTTTTTGTTGTTATTCTGTCTCTCACTGTTCAAATAAACCCACCATTCAAATTATAGACTGATCATTTCTTTGTCAGTGGGCAAACATACAAAATCAGCAGGGGATCAAATACTTTTTCCCCTCACTGTATATGCAGGAAGTATGTGGGCGCTGTCCTCAGATAATCAAATGCTATGCTTTTAGCCGTAAAGTCTACTGTAAATCGGACAAAGCGGTTCGATTACCAAGATTCTAAGCTAAAGAATGGTGTACAACACTTGTATTTTCATGAATGTTTAATATGACTATTTTTGTCATTTGAATTTGGCGCTCTGCAATTTCAACGGATGTTGTCAAATCGATCCCGTTAACGTGATCCGATCCCTAACAGGTTTTTAAGTAGATCTCTCCACTCTGGTATCTGGTATTCATCCTTCATCTTAGCCAATGAGATGTCATACCTGTATTGTCACAGTGTGTTAATCTCAACAAAGGTAATAGAGAGAATCTCTCTCTCTCTCACTCTCACTCTCTCTGTCTCTCTCTCTCTTCTTCTCAAAAGGCAGAAAGATGAAAGAAACGCCACATGAATTTTGGCTCCAGACGTTAGAAATGGCTCAGACCTCTGACTGATTAATAAATAAACACACTCCTCTGTTTCCCCCCCTTTTCTCTAGGCCTCTTTTTCTCACCCCTTCTCCCTCTCCTTCTCCCTCTCCCGCTCTCACCCCTTATTCCGCTCTCACCCCTTATTCCGCTCTCACCCCTTCTCCCCTTCTCATTCTCCTTCTCCTTCTTCTTCTCCCTCTCCCTCTCCCGGTCTCACCTCTTCTCCCTCTCACACCATCTCCTTCCCCCTCTCCATCTCCCTCTCCTTCTCTCACCCCCTCTCCTTCTCCTTCTCTCACCCCTTCTCCGTCTCCCTCTCTCACCCTTTCTCCCTCTCCCTCTCTCACCCCTTCTCCCTCTTCCTCTCCCTCTTGTTCTGAGGCTGTATGATGCAAATCTCTCTCTCAGAGAAACATATTACGTAGTGAATGGAGAAAGAGTGAAGTGTTTGTATTCATTATAAAATATATAATAAAAACAGATCCTTATGTAAGTGGCACCTTGATGATGCATGTCAATTCAGAAATAGCATTATTCCTGATCTAGAACAACTCTAGAATAATTTAATCCCTTTTCAATGTTTTGTATGTTGGATAAACCATTCCTGCCCAAACACACACACACAGACAGACACACACACACACACTCAAAATATACTGTATGCTTAGCACCTTACAATGGTGACTGGATTTTTTTTTTAAACAGCACTGTTCTCCCCTAGTGCCTTTCATATATTCCTGAAAGATGTTTAGAATGGGCATGATGAAAAGAGGGGGATTTTCCTGTATTGAAAGCGGTAGTTAAATAAAGAAATCATGCTGAGTCAGTGGGAACAGATGTAGGCATATGATTCTTTTTTTAGAGAAAGCTATTTCAGCAAAGTCATTATTTGCTTAATTAAAAAACCCTCCAAGCCAAGGTGAGCACAGAGCACAGAGCACAGGATATAGAAAGACAACGTGGAGGGTCCAAAACGTGTTCATCAGATTACACTAGAACATAAGAACACTGTCAGGTTTTTACATGGGAATACCTATACCAAGGTCAAATACAGAATGTCAAAGTCAGACTGAGTTTTTTAATGAGAGTATGGAAACCCAGGAAGTAGTTTGAAATAGGTTTTAACTTGTGAAATGTAATAAAGTATTACATTATACATAGCTTGGATGGGGTGGGGTGGTGAGCGTTGATCCAGGATGATTAAATTATTTATTTATTTAGGTCCCGTGTAGTTCAGTTGGTAGAGCATGGCACTTGCAATGCCAGGGTTGTGGGTTTGATTCCCATGGGGGAATAGTACCAAGAAGTATGAAAATGTACGCACTCTCTACTTTAAATTGCTCTGGATAAGAGTGTCTGCTAAGTAACTCAAATGTAATTTAAACAGCTTAAAGCTCCACTGTGCCAGGAACCATTACCAACATCAGTAAATGATGAAACCGTCCAACAGTCAGGACTTGCTGGGATACGGGCCCCAGTGATGGTTTGGTTCAGCTTTGAGGCTACAGGAGAGAATGGAACATTTATTAATTTAGGATGGCAGCCTCGCTTCACGTTCGCTTCACGTTCTCAGGAAACCATGCAGTATTTTGTTTTTTTATGTATTACTTCTTACATTGTTACCCCGGGAAATATTACGTTTTATTACATACAACCGGGAGGAACTATTGGATATAAGAGCAACGTCAACTTACCAACATTACGACCAGGAATACGACTTTCCCAAAGAGGATTCTCTGTTTGTTACCCCAACCAGGACAATAGACTGGATAGCACCCGGCGACTCAAAACAACGGCGTCGCCGGAGAAGAGGAAAAAAACGCGCCGGTCTTTTGGTCAAGCTACGTCGACGGGCGCATCGTGCACCTCTCCCGAGTATTTTAATCGCCAATGTACAGTCTCTGGACAACAAAGTAGACTAAATCAGATCGAGGGTTGCCTTTCAGAGAGACATCCGAGACTGCAACGTTCTTTGCTTCACGGAAACATGGCTCACTCAGGACACGTTATCTGAGTCGGTACAGCCACCTGGTTTCTCCACGCATCGCGCCGACAGAAACAAACGTCTATCTAGTAAGAAGAAGGGTGGGGGTGTGTGTCTTATGATTAACGAGACGTGGTGTGATCATAACAACATACAGGAACTCAAGTCCTTTTGTTCACCTGACATAGAATTCCTTACAATCAAATGTCGACCGCATTATCTACCGAGAGAATTCTCCTCGATTATAATCACAGCCGTGTACATCCCCCCCTCAAGCTGACACATCGACGGCACTGAAAGAAATTCATTTCACTCTAGGTAAATTGGAAACCACATATCCTGAGGCTGCATTAATTGTGGCTGGGGATTTTAATAAGGCTAATTTGAAAACAAGGCTTCTGAAATTTTACCAGCATATCGAATGTGCCACCCGGGCTGGTAAAATCCTGGATCATTGTTATTCCAACTTCCGTGATGCATACAAGGCTATTCTCCGCCCTCCTTTCGGCAAGTCTGACCATGACTCCATTTTGTTGCTCCCAGCCTACAAACAGAAACTAAAACAGGAAACGCCCGTTCTCAGGTCTGTTCAACGCTGGTCCGACCAATCCGATTCCATGCTGCAAGATTGCTTCGAGCACGTGGACTGGGATATGTTCCGGACAGCATCTGACAACAACATTGATGTATACGCTGATTCGGTGAGCGAGTTTATTAGCAAGTGCATTGGTGATGTTGTACCCATAGCAAATATTAAAACCTTCCCCAACCAGAAACCGTGGATTGATGGCAGCATTCGGGCAAAACTGAAAGCGCGAACCACTGCTTTTAACCAGGGTAAGGCTACCGGAAACATGACTGAATACAAACAGTGTAGCTATTCCCTCCGCAAGGCAATCAAACAAGCTAAGCGTCAGTATAGAGACAAAGTAGAGTCACAATTCAACGGCTCAGACACAAGAGGAATGTGGCTGGGTCTACAGTCAATCACGGACTACAAAAAGAAAACCAGCCCGCTATGCGGACCATGACGTCCTGCTCCCAGACAAACTAAACAACTTCTTTGCTCGCTTTGAGGACAACACAGTGCCACCGACACGGCCTGCTACCAAAACCTGCGGGCTCACCTTCACCGCAGCCAATGTGAGAAAAACATTTAAATGTGTTAATCCTCGCAGGGCTGCCGACCCAGATGGCATCCCTGGCAGTGTCCTCAGAGCATGCGCAGACCAGCTGGCTGATGTGTTTACGGACATATTCAATCAGTCCCTATCCCAGGCTGCTGTTCCCACATGCTTCAAGAGGGCCACCATTGTTCCTGTTCCCAAGAAAGCTAAGGTAACTGAGCTAAATGACTATCGCCCAGTAGCACTCACTTCCGTCATCATGAAGTGCTTTGAGAGATTAGTCAAGGATCATATCACCTCCATCCTGCCAGACACCCTGGACCCACTCCAATTTGCTTACCGTCCCAATAGGTCCACAGACGACGCGCAATCGCAATCACACTGCATACTGCCCTAACCCACCTGGACAAGAGAAATACTTATGTAAGAATGCTGTTCATCGACTACAGCTCAGCATTTAACACTATAGTTCCCTCCAAGCTCGTCATTAAGCTCGAGACCCTGGGTCTCGACCCAGCCCTGTGCAACTGGGCCCTGGACTTCCTGACGGGCCGGCCCCAGGTGGTGAGGGTAGGAAACAACATCTCCACCCCGCTGATCCTCAGCACTGGGGCCCCACAAGGGTGCGTTCTCAGCCCTCTCCTGTACTCCCTGTTTACCCATGACTGCGTGGCCAAGCACGCATCCAACTCAATCATCAAGTTTGCTGACGACACTACAGTGGTAGGCTTGATTACCAACAACGACGAGACGGCCTACAGGGAGGAGGTGAGGGCCCTCGGAGTGTGGTGTCAGGAAAAAAACCTCTCACTCAATGTCAACAAAACAAAGGAGATGATCGTGGACTTCAGGAAACAGGAGAGGGAGCACCCCCCTATCCACATCGAGGGGACAGTAGTGGAGAAGGTGGAAAGTTTTAAGTTCCTCACATCACGGACAAACTGAATTGGTCCACCCACACAGACAGCGTGGTGAAGAAGGCGCAACAGCGCCTCTTCAACCTCAGGAGGCTGAAGAAATTCGGCTTGTCACCAAAATCACTCACAAACTTCTACAGATGCACAATCGAGAGCATTCTGTCGGGCTGTATCACCGCCTGGTACGGCAACTGCTCCGCCCACAACCGTAAGGCTCTCCAGAGGGTAGTGAGGACTGCACAACGCATCACCGGGGGTAAACTACCTGACCTTCAGGACACCTACACCACCCGATGTCACAGGAAGGCCAAAAAGAGCATCAAGGACAACAACCACCCGAGCCACTGCCTGTTCACCCCGCTATCATCCAGAAGGCGAGGTCAGTACAGGTGCATCAAAGCTGGGACCGAGAGACTGAAAAACAGCTTCTACCTCAAGGCCATCAGACTGTTAAACAGCCATCACTAACATTGAGTGGCTGCTGCCAACATACTGACTTAAATCTCTAGCCACTTTAAACAAAGGAATTGGATATAACAATTTATCACTAGCCACTTTAAACAATTTGTATATAATGTTTACGTATCCGACATACTCATGTCAAATGTATACACTGTACTCTAAACCATCTACTGAATCTTGCCTATGCCGTTCGGCCATCGACCCAAATCTCTAGCCACTTTAATAATTATAATTGGATGAAATAATGTATCACTAGCCACTTTAAACAATGCCATTTATATAATGTTTACATATCCTACATTACTCATCTCATATATATATTTGTATATACTGTACTCCATACCCAAATCTCTAGCCACTTTAATAATTATAATTGGATTAAATAATGTATCACTAGCCACTTTAAACAATGACACTTATATAATGTTTACATATCCTACATTACTCATCTCATATATATATATATATGTGTATATAATGTACTCCCATACCATCTACTGCATCTTGCCTATGCCGGTCAGCCATCGCTCATCCATATATTTACAGTGGGGAAAAAAAGTATTTAGTCAGCCACCAATTGTGCAAGTTCTCTCACTTAAAAAGATGAGAGAGGCCTGTAATTTTCATCATAGGTACACTTCAACTATGACAGACTAAATGAGGAAAAAAAATCCAGAAAATCACATTGTAGGATTTTTTATGAATTTATTTGCAAATTATGGTGGAAAATAAGTATTTGGTCAATAACAAAAGTTTATCTCAATACTTTGTTATATACCCTTTGTTGGCAATGACAGAGGTCAAATGTTTTCTGTAAGTCTTCACAAGGTTTTCACACACTGTTGCTGGTATTTTGGCCCATTCCTCCATGCAGATCTCCTCTAGAGCAGTGATGTTTTGGGCTGTCGCTGGGCAACACGGACTTTCAACTCAAAGATTTTCTATGGGGTTGAGATTTGGAGACTGGCTAGGCCACTCCAGGACCTTGAAATGCTTCTTACGGCCACTCCTTCAAGGTTCAGGCGGTGTGTTTGGGATCATTGTCATGCTGAAAGACCCAGCCACGTTTCATCTTCAATGCCCTTGCTGATGGAAGGAGGTTTTCACTCAAAATCTCACGATACATGGCCCCAATTCATTCTTTCCTTTACACGGATCAGTCGTCCTGGTCCCTTTGCAGAAAAACAGCCCCAAAGCATGATGTTTCCACCCCCATGCTTCACAGTAGGTATGGTGTTCTTTGGATGCAACTCAGCATTCTTTGTCCTCCAAACACGACGAGTTGAGTTTTTACCAAAAAGTTCTATTTTGGTTTCATCTGACATTCTCCCAATCCTCATCTGGATCATCCAAATGCTCTCTAGCAAACTTTAGACGGGCCTGAACATGTACTGGCTTAAGCAGGGGGACACGTCTGGCACTGCAGGATTTGAGTCCCTGGCGGCGTAGTGTGTTACTGATGGTAGGCTTTGTTACTTTGGTCCCAGCTCTCTGCAGGTCATTCACTAGGTCCCCGTGTGGTTCTGGGATTTTTGCTCACCGTTCTTGTGATCATTTTGACCCCACGGGGTGAGATCTTGCGTGGAGCCCCAGATCGAGGAAGATTATCAGTGGTCTTGTATGTCTTCCATTTCCTAATAATTGCTCCCACAGTTGATTTCTTCAAACCAAGCTGCTTACCTATTGCAGATTCAGTCTTCCCAACCTGGTGCAGGTCTACAATTTTGTTTCTGGTGTCCTTTGACAGCTCTTTGGTCTTGGCCATAGTGGAGTTTGGAGTGTGACTGTTTGAGGTTGTGGACAGGTGTCTTTTATACTGATAACAAGTTCAAACAGGTGCCATTAATACAGGTAATGAGTGGAGGACAGAGGAGCCTCTTAAAGAAGAAGTTACAGGTCTGTGAGAGCCAGAAATCTTGCTTGTGTGTATGTGACCAAATACTTATTTTCCACCATAATTTGCAAATAAATTCATAAAAATCCTACAATGTGATTTTCTGGATTTTTTTTGCTCATTTTGTCTGTCATAGTTGAAGTGTACCTATGATGAAAATTACAGGCCTCTCTCATCTTTTTAAGTGAGAGAACTTGCACAATTGGTGGCTGACTAAATACTTTTTTTCCCCACTGTATATGTACATACTCATATTCATTCCTTTACAGTTGTGTGTATAAGGTAGTTGTTGTGAATTTGTTGATTACTTGTTAGATACTACTGCATGGTCGGAACTAGAAGCACAAGCATTTCACTACACTCGCATTAACATCTGCTAACCATGTGTATGTGACAAATACAATTTGATTTGATCACAGGTACCGTCACAGGATGGAAAGGCATTTGCCGTGGGTTGTGACTTGTGACAGTATAGCAGCTTTGGTCAGTATGGGAATATGGCGGCACAGTGTACTCCTGACGAGCACATTTGATAAGTGCAGTGCAGCTCAACAATCCCAATTCAAATCTATCATATATAAAAATGTAAGTTAGCTAGCCCTTGTTGCTTCAACTTATACGGTCTTACTCCAGATCGAGCCTTCCATTCGCTCCCAGAGCCAGACATATGGTACGTATCTCCCTTCTAATCAGTGGTGTAAAGTACTTAAGTAAAAATACTTTAAAGTACTACTTAAGTATTTTTGGGGGTTATCTGTACTTTACTTTACTATTCATATTTCTGGCAACTTTTACTTTTACTTCACTACATTTCCCGAAAGAAAATAAAGTACTTTTTACCCCATACATTTTCCCTGACACCCAAAAGCACTCTTTACATTTTGACAGGAAAATTGTCCAATTCATACACTTATCAAGACAAAATCCTTGGTCATCCCTAATGCATCTGAACTGGCAGACTCACTAAACACAAACGCTTTGTTTGTAAATTAGTGTGCCCCTGGCTATCGTCAATAAAATAAAAAATATTGTGGCGTCTGGTTTAATGTAAGGAATTTGAAATTATTCATACTTTTGATACTTAAGTAGATTTTAGCAATTACATTTACTTTTGAAACTTAACTATTTTAAAACCAAATACTTTTAGACTTTTACTCAAGTAGTATTTTACTGGGTGACTTTTACTTTTACTATAGTCATTTTCTATTAAGGTATCTTTACTTTTACTCAAGTATGACAATTTTGTACTTTTTCCACCACTATTCTAAGCCTTATGGGAAGACCAGTCTAGCATAATGATGGCTTGGCCCCCACTTCAGTAATTAGTGCGCTCACTAAATACAATGGTACAGTCAACGAGTTATGAAGTGGGATTATGCATTGATGTGTGAGAGAACATAACCTAAACACTGAACTATTATTAGCTTATATTAGTAGGTTGTATATTAAAAAGGCAATTGTTGAGTTACCAAAAATCTTCCTACAAAATCTCATTCACATCGTACTATAACAGCCCTCTCCTCTCCTCAGGTATTGGGAATTGTTCCTCTGTTATGTTCCCCTGATGAGTGTTGTGTCTCCTGTGTGTTGGACCAGAACATCAGCCTTAGTATTAGCAGTGATTGCAGTGTTCAGAGAGGAACACAAGTTCTGATCACTCATTATTGGGAACAATATACACAATTTGGATTCTCTCCATTCACTGTCACTCTCCTGTTCTCTCCATTCACTGTCATTCTCCTGTTCTCTACATTCACTGTCATTGTACTGTCACAAACCTCATTTGACTACTTATCTACATCAGCCATAGTCCCCCCTTCCCCCATTGATGAGAGATGCTGTCTAATGCATAGTGATCATACTAAATTGTAGAGGGGGGTATGACATGAAGCCTCAAAGTTCCAGAATGGGATGAAAATGCAGCCATATTGGTCAGGGAGAAATCCAAACCAGTCTAATCTGAATGAATGGCAGTAGAGGGAAATAAAACTAAGGCTTGTGATATATCAGAAATTGTGTAATAGAATTATTGTAATACACAAATATTGTCATAAATACAGTTTATATGGGTTTTATACAATAACCTCTAAACTATACGTAAACAGACCATAAATGTCACATTTTTGTTTTCTTGGAAAGCCGTGAGTGCTATTGCATGATATCTTATCACAGCACTGGCAAACCATGGTTGACCAACTCCCTGATCACAAGGGCTAAATGTATCCACCGTATGAATGTTTCTGTCTATTCTAGTATTAACATTCCTAATTCTATTGTCTCACGACTCATACTCCCGCAATGCATCAGGCCAACTCCTAGTTCTCACGTCTGCATCCTTGCTGAAGGCTGCAATCAAAACAGCGCTCCAGGCGTTTAGTGCCATGGCTAACACCGTTCCTCTTTTGTCCCCTGGTGCCTCCAGCCCACAGACTGATTGTAGACACCTTGGGAAAGGAGAAGACAGGAGGAAAAGGTCAAAGAAAGATTTAGAACTTTGCTCTTTTCTTTCCCAGACTCCCCTGTTACTACTAGGCTATAGCTGTGAGTACAAAAGACATTCAGGCTCATGGAGGAAAATGGAAGACCAGTAACAAAGGATAACTAGCATACTAGAAATTCTGAATTGATATTTTCAGACGTTTTGGTTCCCAGCTAAATGAATTGTGCTGTCATTTGTAAATAACAGTTGCCCTCCATGCCTCTTGCCATTCTCTCCTGGAGACAACGAATAGGTTGATAGTTTGTTCCCAATAGCAAAGCCATGGCAATTTAGAGCAGTGAATGAAATATAGGGTAACAGAGATAACAATGTGAAGAGGTCTCGTCCCACGACACTTCACTCATCTACCTGTTAATGGAAATACACGCACGCACACACACACACACAAACGAGCGCACACACATGCACGCATGCATGTATGCAGGCACGCACACACACACACACCACCAACCACCAACCACCATCAGTCTGTCTCTCCCTGTAAATAACCTACATCTAACATCCACACCAAGCAAACACCTGTAGCTCATATTTATCCGGAGTCAGATGCTTTTAGCACCACTGTGTGTATTGTGACTTTACCTGACATTGCAAAATTATACCTGACCATGTTAAATATTTGATAAAAGTTGTGCTGGCTGGCTGGCTGTCTTGAGATTGATATAGTAACTCTAAGCCAATGGGTTGATAAAAGACTCCGATGGCAGCTCTCCTGCTGTATGTCAACTGAAGAGCTGTCATTTGCTTTTATTGGTCGTGTCCATTTTCCATTAATTTTAAATAAGGCTTTATTCACTTTGAGGCTGCTTTGGGAAGTGTGTTTTATGTTGTCTTCACCTCTCTCCCATTCAGACACACGGCCTGGCCTGAGAACCTATTGCTCATGTTAACAGCTGCATGCTGACACTTATTTCCTAAACTAGTTTCAGGACTACTTCTACATTAGATGCAGTGCACTTGTTCCAGATATTGAAGAGACATTGTTCCCCAACACCTTTATCAGGACTGGTAATCAATAGAGAGAGTCCACTAGTGCGGGTAAAGACCTCTAGAGTATTGACGGCAGGGGGAAAGGTGTCTGCCCTGCAGGTTCTTACACCACTGTTACACTCCAACACAGGTTGTCATCTGGTCCTGGTCTGTTACACTCCAACACAGGTTGTCATCTGGTCCTGGTCTGTTACACTCCAACACAGGTTGTCATCTAGTCCTGGTCTGTTACACTCCAACACAGGTTGTCATCTGGTCCTGGTCTGTTACACTCCAACACAGGTTGTCATCTGGTCCTGGTCTGTTACACTCCAACACAGGTTGTCATCTGGTCCTGGTCTGTTACACTCCAACACAGGTTGTCATCTAGTCCTGGTCTTTCACGCACACTATAACTGGACACACTGGTCCTGGTCCATCACTCACATTATGACTGGACACGATGGTTCTGGTCCGTCACTCACACCATAACTGGAGGAACCGGGCCACAACATTCACTCACACTATAGCTGGAGGCACTGGGCCACAGCATTCAGACACACTATAACTGGAGGCACCGGGCAACAGCATTCACTCACACCATAGCTGGAGGCACTGTGCCACAACATTCATTCACTATAACTGGAGGAAACGGGCCACAGCATTCACTCACACTATAACTGGAGGCACCGGGCAACAGCATTCACTCACACTATAACTGGAGGCACCGGGCAACAGCATTCACTCACACTATAACTGGAGGCACCGGGCAACAGCATTCACTCACACTATAGCTGGAGGCACCGGGCAACAGCATTCACTCACACTATAGCTGGAGGCACCGGGCAACAGCATTCACTCACACTATAACTGGAGGCACCGGGCCACAACATTCACTCACACTATAACTGGAGGTTTCTGGGACACAGCATTCACTCACACTATAACTGGAGGCACCGGGCAACAGCATTCACTCACACTATAGCTGGAGGCACCGGGCAACAGCATTCACTCACACTATAACTGGAGGCACCGGGCCACAACATTCACTCACACTATAACTGGAGGTTTCTGGGACGCAGCATTCACTCACACTATAGCTGGAGGCACCGGGCAACAGCATTCACTCACTATAACTGGAGGCACCGGGCAACAGCATTCACTCACTATAACTGGAGGCACCGGGCTACAGCATTCACTCACTGTCACGATCTTCGGAACGGACAGACCAAGGCGCAGCGAGGTATCCAGTATACATGCTTTATTTATGCAACGTAACTAGGACAAAACAACAAAACGAACGAAAACGAAGATCGCAACATATAACATAGACGAAACACTTTAGCTATGCATAAACAATAACCCACAAACCCCTAGTGCAAACTGCAAACATATATATGGTTCCCAATTAGAGACAACGACACACAGCTGCCTCACAGAACCATTACCCCAACATAGAACACAACACCTAGAACAGCAATAACACCCTAGACCAAAACAAAACAAAACACGCCAGCCTGTCTTCTCAGGCCTGGACGTGACAGTACCCCCCTCCAAAGGCGCGGACTCCGACCGCGCCCAAAAGTCCATGGGGGGGTCTTCGGGTGGGACTTTTTGTCCCAGGTGGCGGCTCCGGTGCCGGCCGTGCTGACTTGATGTCCCGCACCAGAGGCCCTGGGCTATTAGCCGGAACTCTGGTGCGAGGAGCAGGAACCGGCCGTACTGGGCTCACGATGCTCACTGGGACTCTGGTGCGAGGAGCAGGAACCGGCCGTATTGGGCTCACGATGCTCACTGGGACTCTGGTGCGAGGAGCAGGAGCCGGCCGTACTGGGCTCATGATGCGCACTGGCACTCTGGTGCGGGGAGCAGGAGCCGGCTGTACTGGGCTCATGATGCGCATAGGCACTCTGGTGCGGGGAGCAGGAACGGGCCGTACTGGGCTCCTGACGCGCACTGGGACTCTGGTGCGGGGAGCAGGAATGGGCCTTACTGGACTCATGACGCGCACTGGGACTCTGGTGCGGGGAGCAGGAACGGGCCGTGCTGGGCTCATGACGCCGCACTGGCACTCTGGTGCGGGAAGCAGGAACGGGCCGTACTGGACTCATGGCCAGCGCACTGGGACTCTGGTGCGGGAGCAGGCAGACGGGCCTTACTGGGCTCATGACGCGCAATGGGACTCTGGTGCGGGGAGCAGGAACGGGCCGTGCTGGATCCACGACGGGCACAGGAATCCTGGAGCGTGGAGCAGGGACAGGACATGCTGGGTCCACGACGGGCACAGGGATCCTGGAGCGTGGAGCAGGGTCGGACGTGCTGGGTCCACGACGGGCACATGGATCCTGGAGCGTGGAGCATGGACAGGACGTGCTGGGTCCACGACGGGCACAGGGATCCTGGAGCGTGGAGCAGGGACAGGACGTGCTGGGTCCACGACGGGCACAGGAATCCTGGAGCGTGGAGCAGGGACTGGACGTGCTGGGTCCACGACGGGCACAGGGATCCTGGAGCGTGGAGCAGGGACAGGACGTGCTGGGTCCACGACGGGCACAGGGATCCTGGAGCGTGGAGCAGGGACTGGACGTGCTGGGTCCACGACGGGCACAGGGATCCTGGAGCGTGGAGCAGGGACAGGACGTGCTGGGTCCACGACGGGCACAGAGATCCTGGAGCGTGGAACAGGGACAGGACATGCTGGACTCTCTAAGCGCACAGGGGGCCTGGTGCGCGGGCCGGCTGGGACGTGCTGGACTCTCTATGCGCACAGGGGGCCTGACGCGTGGAGCCGGAACAGGACGTGCTGGACTCTCTAAACGCACAGGGGGCCTGGTGCGCGGAGCAGGGACTGGACAAACTGGGCTGTGGATGCGAACCGGAGACCCCACACGCAGAACCGGTGCAGGATATCTCGGTCCCAGAAGGTGTACTGGAGACCTAGCGCGCAGAGCCAGTACCACTCTTCTAGGTAGCACACTCAACCTCCCCTGGCAGATGAGTGGAGCTGGAATCTCACGCACCAGGCTCTGGACACGCACCGGAGACACTGCACGCAGAACCGGTGCAGGATATCCTGGTTCAAGGAGGCGCACCGGAGACCAGGAGCGCTGAGCCGGCACCACTCTTCCAGGCTGCACACTCACCCTCCCCTGACTGATGAGTGACGCTGGAATCTCTCGCACCGGCCAACAACATTCACCGGCAAACAACATTCACTCACACTGTAGCTGGAGGCACCGGGCCACAACATTCACTCACACTATAACTGGAGGTTTCTGGGACACAGCATTCACTCACACTATAACTGGAGGCACCGGGCAACAGCATTCAGACAAACTATAACTGGAGGCACCGGGACACAGCATTCACTCACACTCTAGCTAAAGGTACTGGGTGACAGCATTCACTCACACTATAACTGGAGGTACTGGGCAACATCATTCACTCATACAATAGCTGGAGGCACTGTGCCACAACATTCATTTCACTATAGCTGGAGGAAACGGGCCACAACATTCACTCACACTATAACTGGAGGCACCGGGCAACAGCATTCACTCACAGTATAGCTGGAGGCACCGGGCAACAGCATTCACTCACACTATAACTGGAGGCACCGGGCAACAGCATTCACTCACACTATAACTGGAGGCACCGGGCCACAACATTCACTCACACTATAACTGGAGGTTTCTGGGACACAGCATTCACTCACACTATAACTGGAGGCACCGGGCAACAGCATTCACTCACACTATAGCTGGAGGCACCGGACACAGCATTCACTCACACTCTAGCTAAAGGTACTGGGTCACAGCATTCACTCACACTATAACTGGAGGTACTGGGCAACATCATTCACTCATACAATAGCTGGAGGCACTGTGCCACAACATTCATTTCACTATAGCTGGAGGAAACGGGCCACAGCATTCACTCACACTATAACTGGAGGCACCGGGCAACAGCATTCACTCACAGTATAGCTGGAGGCACCGGGCAACAGCATTCACTCACACTATAACTGGAGGCACCGGGCAACAGCATTCACTCACACTATAACTGGAGGCACCGGGCCACAACATTCACTCACACTATAACTGGAGGTTTCTGGGACACAGCATTCACTCACACTATAACTGGAGGCACCGGGCAACAGCATTCACTCACACTATAGCTGGAGGCACCGGACACAGCATTCACTCACACTCTAGCTAAAGGTACTGGGTCACAGCATTCACTCACATTATAACTGGAGGTACTGGGCAACATCTTTCACTCATACGATAGCTGGAGGCACTGTGCCACAACATTCACTCACACTATAACTGGAGGTTTCTGGGCCACAGCATTCACTCACACTATAACTGGAGGCACCGGGCAACAGCATTCACTCACACTATAGCTGGAGGCACCGGGCAACAGCATTCACTCACACTATAACTGGAGGCACCGGGCCACAACATTCACTCACACTATAACTGGAGGTTTCTGGGACACAGCATTCACTCACACTATAACTGGAGGCACCGGGCAACAGCATTCACTCACACTATAACTGGAGGCACCGGGCCACAACATTCACTCACACTATAACTGGAGGTTTCTGGGACACAGCATTCACTCACACTATAACTGGAGACACCGGGCAACAGCATTCACTCACACTATAGCTGGAGGCACCGGGCAACAGCATTCACTCACACTATAGCTGGAGGCACCGGGCCACAACATTCACTCACACTATAACTGGAGGCACCGTGCCACAGCATTCACTCACACTATAGCTGGAGGTACCGGGCAACAGCATTCACTCACACTATAGCTGGAGGCACCGGGCCACAGCATTCACTCACACTATAACTGGAGGCACCGGGCAACAGCATTCACTCACACTATAACTGGAGGCACCGGGCAACAGCATGCACTCACACTATAACTGGAGGCACCGGGCCACAGCATTCACTCACACTGTAGCTAAAGGTACTGGGTCACAGCATTCACTCACACCATAACTGGAGGTACTGGTTAACATCATTCACTCATACCATAGCTGGAGGCACCGGGCCACAACATTCACTCACACTATAACTGGAGGTTTCTGGGACACAGCATTCACTCACACTATATCTGGAGGCACCGGGCAACAGCATTCACTCACACTATAGCTGGAGGCACCGGGCAACAACATTCACTCACACTATAACTGGAGGCACCGGGCAACAGCATTCACTCACACTATAACTGGAGGCACCGGGCAACAGCATTCACTCACACTATAACTGGAGACACCGGGCAACAGCATTCACTCACACTATAACTGGAGGCACCGGGCAACAGCATTCACTCACACTATAACTGGAAGCACCGGGCCACAGCATTCACTCACACTATAACTGGAGGCACCGGGCAACAGCATTCACTCACACTATAACTGGAGGCACCGGGCAACAACATTCACTCACACTATAACTGGAGGCACCGGGCAACAGCATTCACTCACACTATAACTGGAGGCACCGGGCAACAGCATTCACTCACACTATAACTGGAGGCACCGGGCCACAGCATTCACTCACACTATAGCTGGAAGCACCGGGCAACAGCATTCACTCACACTATAGATGGAGGCCTCTGGGCAACAGCATTCATTCACACTATAACTGGAGGCACCGGGCCACAGCATTCACTCACACTATAGCTGGAAGCACCGGGCAACAGCATTCACTCACACTATAGCTGGAGGCACCGGGCAACAGCATTCACTCACACTATAGCTGGAGGCACCGGGCAACAGCATTCACTCACACTATAGCTGAAGGTACTGGGCAACAGCATTCACTCACACTATAGCTGGAGGTACTGGGCAACAGCACATTCACTCACACTATAGCTGGAGGCACCGGGCAACAGCATTCACTCACACCATAGCTGAAGGTACTGGGCAACAGCATTCACTCACTGTATAGCCGGAGGCACCAGGCTTCACTTCTTTAGTTTTCTATTACAGTTTAGCAGATTTATTTGTAATTCGAGTCCAATACAGTATCTCCCTCCTCTCATAGACACCCTGATGAATGGGTTTGGATACTGTAGATAAAAAGAACTACTACCAGGTAGACTTCCCTCACAGATAGATCCAGTTTCCAGTTTCTCAGATTTAAGAAATGTGTGTGAGCATGTGTGTGTTTGTGTTTGTGTGTGTGTGTGTGTGTGTGTGTGTGTGTGTGTGTGTGGTTAGCAGGCAGTGGAATATTTATATGGTGGGCTTGATTAATTAAAGACCAGCCTTGTTCTCTGTCTATAATGAATGGAGCCACAGATAAGCAGAAGCAAACCTTGATAATTAAAAGCAGGTTGTGGTAATCAGAGTGCAAATGGACAGCTTGCAACCAAAAATAACTCCAAACACACAAGCACACTGTCACGACTTCAGCCGAAGTTGGTCCCTCTCCTTGCTCAGGTGGCTTTCGGCGGTCAAAGTCACCGGTCTTCTAGCTACCGCCGATCTACTTTTCATTTTCTATGTTTTTTTGTCTTCATTATACACACCTGGTTTCTATCCCATAATTACATGTTCCTTATTTAACCCTCTGTTCCCCTCATGTTTTTGTGTGTGATTGTTTGTTTTTCTTTGTTCTGTGTTTTCGAGTGGTTGTTTTTTTCCCCACTCATGTACTTTTGGAAATATTGAGTAAAGCATTTTAAAACTCACGTTCGTTCGTTGTCCTGTGCCTGACTCTGCCTTACCGGCATCGCAGAGAAATTTGACAGAATCACGCACCACCCATGGAGTCAGCAGGATCACCCAGCCCTCCTCTACAAGTCGAGGAGAGCGCCTTCAGCAGCATGGGACAATGTTGCAGAGTCTCGGCACAGCCTTGGATAGCGTGCTGCAGAGCATGGAGCGATGGGAGAGAGGAGGATTTTCAGCGCCTCTACCATCAACACAACCTCCCACTCCTATACTTCCGGCCTCTTGTCTGGTGGCACCGGTGGTGTGGGAGTTGGACGTGGACATAGAGCGGGCGTTACGTACAGAGCCCACTCCACCTCAGTGTCCAGCTGGGCGTATGTACGTTCCGTCTGCTGTCCGCGACCGTCTGATCTATTGGGCCCACACGTCACCCTCCTCTGGTCATCCTGGCATCGGTCGTACAGTGCGCTGTCTTAGTGGGAAGTACTGGTGGTCCACCTTAGCTAAGGACGTGAGGGTTTATGTTTCCTCCTGCTCGGTGTGCGCGCTCAGTGCAAGGCGCCTAGGCATCTGCCCAGAGTGAAGTTACAACCCCTACCCGTTCCACAGCGGCCTTGGTCACACCTGTCGGTGGACTTTTTGACGGATCTTCCGCCGTCACAGGGTAACACCACGAGCCTGGTCGTTGTGGATCGGTTTTCTAAGTCCTGCCGCCTCCTTCCTTTGCCCGGTCTCCCTACGGCCCTACAGACTGTGGAGGCCCTGTTCACCTATGTCTACCGGCATTACGGGGTGCCTGAGGATATAGTTTCTGATCGGGGTCCCCTGTTCACGTCCAGGGTTTGGAGGGCGTTTATGGAACGTCTGGGGGTCTCGGTCAGCCTGACCTCAGGTTTTCACCCCGAGAGTAACGGGCAGGTGGAAAGAGTCAACCAGGATGTGGGTACGTTTCTGCGGTCCTATTGCCAGGACCGGCCGGGGGAGTGGGCAGTTTTCATCCCCTGGGCAGAGATAGCCCAAAATTCACTCCGCCACTCCTCCACTGGTCTCTCCCCTTTCCAGTGCGTACTGGGATACCAGCCGGTTCTGGCACCGTGGCATCAGAGCCAGATCGAGGCCGCCCATGTGCAACTACAATGAGCCGTGTGGCAGCAGAAGGCGAGCGCAGACCTCCACCGCAGTGAGGCCCCCGTATTCGCACCGGGGGACAGGGTCTGGCTCTCGACCGGAAACCTGCCCCTCCGCCTGCCCTGCCAGAAGCTGGGCCCGTGGTTTGTGGGGCCCTTTAAAGTCCTGAGGAGATTGAACGAGGTATGTTATAAGTTACAGCTTCCCCCAGATTACCGTATTAACTCCTCATTCCATGTGTCTCTCCTCAGGCCGGTGGTGGCTGGTCCACTCCAGGAGTCTGAGGTACGGGAGGTTCCGCCGCCTCCTCTGGACATCGAGGGGGCCCCGGCGTATACTGTTCGTGCCATTATGGACTCTAGACGTCGGGCAGGGGGCCTCCAGTACCTTGTGGAGTGGGAGGGGTACGGTCTGGAGGAGAGATGCTGGGTGCCGGTGAGAGACATCCTAGACCCTAAGATACAAGCATTGCATATCCTTATCATATGGGCCAGAGTGATTATGCTAAGATACAAGCACTGCAAATACTATCCCATAATTACATGTTCCTTATTTAACCGTCTGTTCCCCTCATGTTTTTGTGCGTGATTGTTTGTTTTTCTTTGTTCTGTGTTTTCAAGTGTTTTTTTTTTTTTCCCCACTCATGTATTTTTGGAAATATTGAGTAAATCATTTTAAAACTCACATTCGTTGTCCTGTGCCTGACTCTGCCTTACCAGCATCACTGAGAATTTTGACACACACCATCGTCTAGGGATCAGATATTACATTTGATTGTAACCACAGACAGCGTGGTGAAGAAGGCGCAACAGCGCCTCTTCAACCTCAGGAGGCTGAAGAAATTCGGCTTGTCACCAAAATCACTTACAAACTTCTACAGATGCACAATCGAGAGCATTCTGTCGGGCTGTATCACCGCCTGGTACGGCAAACTGCTCCGCCCACAACCGTAAGGCTCTCTAGAGGGTAGTGAGGACTGCACAACGCATCACCAGGGGTAAACTACCTGCCCTCCAGGACACCTACACCACCCGATGTCACAGGAAGGCCAAGAAGATCATCAAGGACAACAACCACCCGAGCCACTGCCTGCTCATCCCGCTATCATCCAGAAGGCGAGGTCAGTACAGGTGCATCAAAGCTGGGACAGAGAGACTGAAAAACAGCTTCTACCTCAAGGCCATCAGACTGTTAAACAGCCATCACTAACATTGAGTGGCTGCTGCCAACATACTGACTTAAATCTCTAGCCACTTTAAAAATAGGAATTGGATGTAATAAATGTATCACTAGCCACTTTAAACAATGTTGTATATAATGTATATAATGTTTACATATCCGACATTACTCATATCAAATGTACACACTGTACTCTAAACCATCTACTGAATCTTGCCTATGCCGTTCGGCCATCGACTCAAATCTCTAGCCACTTTAATAATTATAATTGGATGAAATAAATGTATCACTAGCCACTTTAAACGATGCATTTATATAATGTTTACATATCCTACATTACTCATCTCATATGTACATGCTGCATCTTGCCTACGCCAATCAGCCATCGCTCATCCATATATTTATATGTACATACTCGTATTCATTCCTTTACTCTTGTGTGTATAAGGTAGTTGTTGTGAATTTGTTAGATTACTTGTTAGATACTACTGCATGGTCGGAACTAGAAGCACAAGCATTTCGCTACACTCGCATTAACATCTGCTAACCATGTGTATGTGACAAATAAAATTTGATTTGATTTTGATTTGATTTGGGGGGTTTGAGCAGTGAATGCTGATTGGCTGACAGCCGTGTTATATCAGGGTATGACAAAACATTTATTTTTACTGTTCTAATTATGTTGGTAACCAGTTTATAATAACAATAAGGCCCAGGTTTGTGGAATATGGCCAAGAAATCACGGCTAGGGGCTGTATCCAGGCACCCCACATTGCATTGTGCTTAAGAATAGCCCTTAGCCCTGGTATATTGGCCATATACCACACCCCCTCAGGCCTTATTGCTTAATTATACCACTTGTGCAAAACAAATCTATACATCTGCTATGAATTTGGTAGCCAATAACCTTAGTGTCTTGTGTCAAAGCTCCCTAGCCTAAAAGTATTTTTAACAATCTGGTACACTGTGAACTATAGTCTTGTGTATATAGGGACTTCCCTTGGCACTGTATTCCAGCCAGCTGCCTGTCTATGAAACAATATCCTCTCTATGTACTTGGGAACTTTTGGAAAGCTTGTGCCTGCTGTTGTTCCCTTATTATATGACCCAGAGTGATTATGCTAAGATACAAGCACTGCATATCCTTGTCATATGGGCCAGAGTGATTATGCTAAGATACAAGCACTGCAAATCCTTATCATATGGGCCAGAGTGATTATGCTAAGATACAAGCACTGCATATCCTTATCATATGGGCCAGAGTGATTATGGTGTTGTGTTCAAAGTCAACTAAGATACAAGCACTGCATATCCTTATCATTGTACATTATAAGGTTGAGTGAGGTGAGATGAGTGTGTGTGTGTGTGTGTGTGTGTGTGTGTGTGTGTGTGTGTGTGTGTGTGTGTGTGTGTGTGTGTGTGTGTGTGTGTGTGTGTGTGTGTGTGTGTGTGTGTGTGTGTGTGTGTGTGTGTGAACTGAAGCAGTGGATATTGGCAAACCATTGGGTCTAAGCTTCTGGCATGCTAACATTCCCCTGCAGAGTTCTTAGTGTTCTTTGTGTCTGTCAAAAGAGTTATGTCAGGGTGACTAACACAATGAAGTCAATCAGAGAATAGATGCATTCATGTGTGAATGGTATTTCAATGCATTGTATTCTCTCTCTCTCGTTAGCTCTCTCTCTCAATTCAATTATATTTATTGGCATGGGAAACATGTCTATTTTGCCAAAGCAAGTAAAATAGATAATAAACAAAAGTGAAATAAACAATCATAAATCAACAGTAAACATTACACTCACAAAAGTTTAAAAGAATAGAGACATTTCAAATGTAGCATTATGGCTATGTGCAGTGTTGTGACAATTGTGCTGCTGTGATGGCACACTGTGGTATTTCACCCAATAGATATGAGGGTTTATCAAAATTTGATTTGTTTTCAATTTTTTTGTGGTTCTGTGTAATCGGAGGGAAATATGTGTCTCTAATATGGTCATACATTTGGCAGGAGGCTAGGAAGTGCAGCTCAGTTTCCACCTCATTTTGTGGGCAGTGTGCACATAGCCTGTCTTCTCTTGAGAGCCAGGTCTGCCTACGGGGATCTCTCTCAATGTCAAGGCTATGCACACTGAGTCTGTACATAGTCAAAGCTTTCACAGTGGTCTGGTATTCTGCCACTGTGTACTCTCTGTTTCGGGCCAAATATAATTCCAATATAATTATTTTGGTTTGTTCTTTCCATTGTGTTAAGTAATTATCTTTTGCTTGCCTGGGGCTCTGTGGGGTCTGTTTGTGTTTGTGAACAGAGCCCCAGGACCAGCTTGCTTAGGGGACTTTTCTCTAGGTTCATGTCTCTGTAGGTGATGGCATTGTTATGGAAGGTTTGGGCATCACTTCCTTTTAGGTGAATGTAGAATTGAACAGCTCTTTTCTGGATTTTGATCATTAGCAGGATTCGTCCTAATTCTGCTCTACCTGTGTTATTTAGTGTTTTACGTGGTACATGGAGAATATTTTTGCAGAATTATGCATGCAGTCTCAAAGTGGTGTTTGTCCCATTTTGTGAATTCCTTGTTGGTGAACGCATCCATAAAGGGCAATGGGTTCTATAACTGATTCAAGTATTTTTTATCCAGATCCTAATTGGTATGTCAAATTTTTGGTTCCTTTCACTTTGTATTTGTATTTATTATGGATCCCCATTAGCTCCTGCCAAGGCAGCAGCTACTCTTCCTGGGGTGCAGCAACATAAGACAGTTTCAAACAGTTTAAAATACTATATGACATTGCATGTCATAACACCTAACCAAACACATTCAGTGTGTTCCCGCTCCACCACCACATATTTACAATACTGCACACGTGTGTGTAGAGTGCGTTTCTTATCATGTGTACGTGTGTGTCTGTGCCTGTGTGTGTCTCTTCACAGTCCCACTGTTCCATAAGGTGTACATTATCTGTTTGTTTTCTGATTCTACTGCTTCCATCAGTTACCTGATATTGAATAGAGTTCCATGTAGCCATGGCTCAATTTAGTACTGTGTGCCTCACATAGTCTGTTCTTGACTTGGGGATTTTGAAGTGACCTTTGGTGGCATACAGTGAGGGAAAAAAGTATTTGATCCCCTGCTGATTTTGTACGTTTGCCCACTGACAAAGAAATGATCAGTCTATAATTTTAATGGTAGGTTTATTTGAACAGTGAGAGACAGAATAACAACAAAAAAATCCAGAAAAACGCATGTGAAAAATATTATAAATGGAATTGCATTTTAATGAGGGAAATAAGTATTTGACCCCCTCTCAATCAGAAAGATTTCTGGCTCCCAGGTGTCTTTTATACAGGTAACGAGCTGAGATTAGGAGCACACTCTTAAAGGGAGTGCTCCTAATCTCAGTTTGTTACCTGTATAAAAGACACCTGTCCACAGAAGCAATCAATCAATCAGATTCCAAACTCTCCACCATGGCCAAGACCAAAGAGCTCTCCAAGGATGTCAGGGACAAGATTGTAGACCTACACAAGGCTGGAATGGGCTACAAGACCATCACCAAGCATCTTGGTGAGAAGGTGACAACAGTTGGTGCGATTATTCGCAAATGGAAGAAACACAAAAGAACTGTAAATCTCCCTCGGCCTGGGGCTCCATGCAAGAATTCACCTCGTGGAGTTGCAATGATCATGAGAACGGTGAGGAATCAGCCCAGAACTACACGGGAGGATCTTGTCAATGATCTCAAGGCAGCTGGGACCATAGTTACCAAGAAAACAATTGGTAACACACTACGCCGTGAAGGACTGAAATCCTGCAGCGCCCGCAAGGTCCCCCTGCTCAAGAAAGCACATATACATGCCCGTCTGAAGTTTGCCAATGAACATCTGAATGATTCAGAGGACATCTGGGTGAAAGTGTTGTGGTCAGATGAGACCAAAATGGAGCTCTTTTGCATCAACTGTTTGAAGGAGGAGGAATGCTGCCTATGACACCAATAACACCATCCCCACCGTCAAACAAGGAGGTAGAAACATTATGCTTTTGGGGTGTTTTTCTGCTAAGGGGACAGGACAACTTCACCGCATCAAAGGGACGATGCACGGGGCCATGTTCCGTCAAATCTTGGGTGAGAACCTCCTTCCCTCAGCCAGGGCATTGAAAATGGGTCGTGGATGGGTATTCCAGCATGACAATGACCCAAAACACACGGCCAAGGCAACAAAGGAGTGGCTCAAGAAGAAGCACATTAAGGTCCTGGAGTGGCCTAGCCAGTCTCCTGACCTTAATCCCATAGAAAATCTGTGGAGGGAGCTGAAGGTTTGAGTTGCCAAACGTCAGCCTCGAAACCTTAATGACTTGGAGAAGATCTGCAAAGAGGAGTGGGACAAAATCCCTCCTGAGATGTGTGCTAACCTGGTGGCCAACTACAAGAAACGTCTGACCTCTGTGATTGCCAACAAGGGTTTTGCCACCAAGTACTGAGTCATGTTTTGTAGAGGGGTCAAATACTTATTTCCCTCATTAAAATGCAATTCCATTTATAACATTTTTCACATGCGTTTTTCTGATTTTTTTGTTGTTATTCTGTCTCTCACTGTTCAAATAAACCTACCATTAAAATTATAGACTGATCATTTCTTTGTCAGTGGGCAAACGTACAAAATCAGCAGGGGATCAAATACTTTTTTCCCTCACTGTATCTTGTAGGGTATGCATGGGTGTCTGAGCTGTGTGCTAGTAGTTTAAACAGACGCCTCTGTGCTTTCAGCATGTCAGCACTTCTTATAAAAACAAGTAATGATGAAGTCAATCTCTCCTCCACTTAGAGCCATGAGAGATTTACATTCATATTATTAATGTTAGCTTTCCGTGTACATTTAAGGGCCGCCATGCTGCCCTGATCGGAGCCAATTGTAATTGTCTGAGGTCCCTCTTTGTGACACCTGACCACACAACTGAACAGTATTCCAGGTGCGACAGAATTAGAGCTCGTAGGACCTGCCTTGTTGATACAGTGGTTCTTCCTATAAAAGTTGTGTCATACTGCTGCAGAATTCTATTTAATTGTCAGCCATTGTTGCCATTGTCGGCATCTTTGCGAAGCATTTCACTTTTTGTAATATTGGCTGTACTGTACTAGAGAATAAAAAAAAATTGTAAGAACATAGTATATGGGAATGATAAAAAAATTTGCTTAATGAAATTTGCTCAATATTAAGGTGTTTCTATTCCAAGAAAAATGAAAAATGAAACCCTCAGGGTTTCCGTTAGGAAAATATTGTAATCTAACCAATACCGAAACAGAGATTCAGTGAAAATTAAAATCCCCATGCTTGACCACACCCGGGTAGGCTATTGCTTCAAATCCTATTATAACATTTAGATGACGGCGGGCCAGAACGTAATAAGTATGTAATTTTAGCACAATTAATTGGCCTACAGTACAAATGTAACATGTTTAGCACATATGATTAGTACATTAAACATTCAGTGACAATAAGATAATCATTTTGATCTGATCACGCTCATAAAATCACTTTGTCTCTATTCAATTATTGTTTTTGTCTATTTCTTTGTGCGTTGTTTGGTGGGGAAAAACAGGTCTACGTGCCTACTGTAGGCTACACTGCTTTTTTTAACAACAACATTTGTTGAGAACAATTTGCTTGATAGCTAGATAAAATGTCATTGTATCACAAGTATCATTGCTTTGCACAAAAAGGGCTTCCCAGGCAAGGATATTGCTGCCAGTAAGATTGCACCTAAACCAACCATTTATCGTATCATCAATAACTTCAAGGAGAGTGGTTCAATTGTTGTGAAGAAGACTTCAGGGTGCCCAAGAAAGTCCAGCAAGCGCCAGGACTGTCTCCTAAAGTTGATTCAGCTTCGGGATCGGGGCACCACCAGAGATTGCTCAGGAATGGCAGCACGCAGGTGTCAATAAAAGCCTTTGACTCTTATTAAATGCTTGTAATTATACTTCAGTATTCCATAATAATATCTGACAAAAATATCTAAAGACACTGAAGAAGCAAACTTTGTGAAAATTTATATTTGTGTCATTCTCAAAACTTTTGGCCACGATTGTACAACGTGACCTTTATTTAACTAGGCAAGTCAGTTAAGAACAAATTCTTATTTACAATGACGGCCTACACCGGCCAAACTTGGACGACGCTGGGCCAATTGTGCGCAGCCCTATGGGACTCCCAATCATGGCCGGTTGTGATACAGCCAACCTAACTAAGAAATACATTTCCACACCCTAATTGTAGTCTAACCAATTCCGAAATGGAGATTCAGTGAAATTCAATTTCTCATTGATTTATCAAGACCAGTCCCCATGCTTGTCTCAGAGCAGCGCTGTCTTGACATCTGAATGTTGTCTTTTCCCCCCTTCCACTTGCCTCTTCCATTAATTTTGAAAGAGTATTTTCCAGTAAGCAACAATTTGTTTACCTTTTCTTTAGCCAACTTTGTTTCAATATTTCGGTCATTCAGTGATCTTTATGCGCAAGAGGCAGTGGTAATGTTTTTCCTTTTGGAGACTATAATACATGGTGTCCAGGTCAGGACAACAAAAACATGTATTTATTAATTAGGGATCAGTGGGGCGACAGCGTCCCACCTGCGACAACATCCGGAAAAATGCAGAGTCCCAAATTCAAAATACAAAAGTAGTAATATAAAATATTCATGAAAATACAAGTGTTGCACACTCTTCAAAAGTTTATAATCTTGGTAATCTTTCAGCGTTGTCATATTTCAAAAAGGCTTCACGGCGAAAGCATAGCATTTGACTGTCTGAGGACAGCGCCCCGCACACATATTCAATTAGCATAATAACATAACTATCACGGGGTGTCAGAAAACTCAGAAATAGCGATAAAATAAGTTGCTTACCTTTGAAGATCTTCATCTGATGGCAATCCCAAGGGTCCCAGCTACACAATAAATGGTCAATTTGTTTGATAAAGTCCCTCTTTATATCCATAAAGGTCAGTTTGGTTGGTGCGTTTTGTTCAGTAATCCACCTGCTCAAAGGCGTTCATCCATGCAGACAAACAATATCCCAAAAGTACCGGTAAAGTTCTTCGAAACAAGTCAAACAGCGTTTCTAATCAATACTCAGATACCCAATTATGAATATAAACGATAATATTTCAGACAGAATATAGCCTGTTGAATAGAAAAGAAAAATAGCTAAGAGCGCGTTCACTGTCACGAGCGTAAACCATAATAGGACACTTCACGAGACCTCAGGAAGAACATCTCTTACTCCTTGGTTATTCAAGATAAAAGCCATAGGTACTGCAATCTTGGAGCTGGATCCACGTCTTTTCTATAGCAAGTCAATGGGAAAAGTGTCACTTCACAGAATCACATTTTCCGGATGGATTTTTCTCAGATCTTTGCCTGCCAAATCAGTTCTGTTATACTCACAGACATTATTTTAACAGTTTTAAAAACTGCAGAGTGTTTTCTATCCAATACTACTAATTATGTGCATATCCTAGTTTCTGGGCCTGAGTACCAGGCATTTTACTTTGGGCACGCCAGACTCTCCAAACTTCTGAACACTGCCACCACTCCCTAATAGGTTAAAGACTTTCAGAAAGAATGTTGGTACTTATTTATTTGGATCCAAAGCCATGAATGAGTGAGTCACAGCTTTATGTAGGTGCCTAGGCTCATATGACTGCGCCATTAACTTGATTATTTAGCAGACATCTCTTGCTTATATTCAGTCAACACATATATCTTAAGAATATCATGGAATATAATTGAACATTTTAGTTTCTCTTAGAATGAAAACCTTAGTGTAACAACAGTTTTAGTAAGTAATACTGACGAGTAGAAACAAAAAAAGAAGTTTATTCTTCTGGGTGTGTGCGTGCAGGACAGAGAAAAAGCAATTCTTACACTATTTTTTTAAATTCAATCACCTTCTTCATTCTTATCATTCAGTTCATTGAAATTAAATGTTGAATTCATGCACAATTATCCGTTTCTATTTGGTTTATGTCGCGCATTCATTGTCAGTTAGAGATGCAGTAGCGCCTTGGGACCAAAAAGCACAGTCAGTGCTCTAACTCCCCCTTGCGCTGGTCTGGAGCAATAAAGCAGTGACGCAGGGTACCGTACTAAACCACCTGGATTCGGTTTTATGTAGCAACATTTGAATTTCTGTTTTTTACATTGGATAAAAGTAGAGACTTGTCATGACTTCCGTCGAAGTCGGTCCCTCTCCTTGTTCGGGCGGTTTTCGGCGGTCGACGTCACCGGCCTTCTAGCCATCACCAATCCATTTTTCATGTTCCATTTGTTTTGTCTTTGTTATACACACCTGCTTTCAATTCCCAAATTACATGTTCATTATTCAACCCTCTGTTTCCCTACGTAACGTTAGTTAGCGAGCCAGCCAGCTAACGTTAGCTAGCTAGCTAACAGTACACTTTAACTTGACATTAGGTTTATGCAGTTCTACTAAGCGATACATAAAAAAGCCACATTTGACACGATTACCTAGACATACTGACCAGCTCCAATAGACAGACTATATGGCAGATCAATCCAAACTCACCTCTCGGCATATCCAGCCCACTCATTATCTCAGCCAATCATGTCTAGCGGCAAGGTTGCCTCTTTTTTTTGTGGCTAAACCAACTAGGCTCCTAATATAACAATTGTATTCATATTTACAGATGGCATACAAGTTTGATATTAAAGCACATGAAAGTTCACATGTTCGAGAAGGCATTTCTGGCAAAAAACACATTTTGATTAAAAAAATATTTTTTACGTTCAACAGCTCTCCTGTGAAGTCGTGACTTGTGACATAGACCTGGTTTCAAGAATCAGGTCACAAATTACCTCAAAGTCCCGCAGGATAATCTCAAAACTTTTAGTTGAGCAACCACTGTAGTGTTGCTAAAAAGGTAGAGAAGCACTTTATTATGGACAGACTTCTCCTCATTTTAGCTACCGTTGTATCAACATGTTTTGACCATGACAGTAACCCAAGCAGTTTTGTCACCTCAATTTTCTAAATTTCCACCTTATTTATTACAAGATTTAGTTGAGGTTTATGGTTTAGTGAATGATTTGTCCCAAATACAATGCTTGTAGTTTTTTTATATTTAGGACTAACTTAGTCCTTGCCACCAATTCTGAAACTAACTGCAGCTCTTTGTTAAGGGCTCCTGAGTGGCGCAGCGGTCTGAGCCACTGCATCTCAGTGCTTGAAGCATCACAACAGACACCCTGGCGTCTTCTGGGTTAGGGCTGTGTAGGCCGTCATTGTAAATACGAATTTGTTCTTAACTGACTTGCCTAGCTAAATAAAAAAATTAAGTGTTGCAGTGATTTTACTCGCTGTAGTATTTGATGTGTATAGTGTTTAGCAATCCACATACATAGCCAAACTAGCTTTACTCAAGGCTGTGGCATGTCATTAGTAAAGATTGAAAAAAGTAAGGGGCCTAGACAGCTGCCCTGGAGAATTCCTGATTTTACCTGGATTATGTTGGAGAGGCTTCCATTAAAGAATGCCCTCTGTGTTCTGTTAGACAGGTAACTCTTTATCCACAATATAGCAGAGGGTGTAAAACCATAACACATACGTTTTCCCATCAGCAGACTATGATCGATAATGTCAAAAGCCACACCGAAGTCTAACAAAACAGCTCTCACAATCTTTTTTGCATTAATTTCTCTCAGCCAATCATCAGTCATTTGTATAAGTGCTGTTCTTGTTGAACGTCCTTCCCAATAAGCGTGCTGAAAGTCTGTTGTCAATTTGTTTACAGTAAAATAGCATTGTATCTGGTCAAACACAATTATTTTCCAGAGTGTACTAAGGGTTGATAACAGGCTGATTGGTCATATTTTTGAGCCAGTAAAGGGGGCTTTACTATTCTTGAGTAGTGGAATTACTTTTGCTTCCCTCCAGGCCACAGAGCACACACCTTCTAGTAGGCTTAGATTGAAGATATGGCAAATAGGAGTGGCAATATTGTCCGCTATTATCCTCAGTAATTTTCCATCCAAGTCAGGCCCTGGTGACTTGTCATTGTTGATAGACAACAATACTTTTTTCACTTCTTCCACACTCACTTTACAGAATTCAAAATTACAATGCTTGTATTTCTTAATTTCATTAGTAATACTTGGATATGTAGTGTGTCAGCATTTGTTGCTGACATGTCATGCCTAAGTTCGCTAATCTTGCCAATGAAAAAAATCCTGAAAGTAGTTGGCAATATCAGTGAGGTTTGTGAAGAATGAGCCATCTGATTCCATTAATGGTGGAGCTGAGATTGCCTTTTTGACCAAAATGTCATTTAAGGTGCTCCAATGCTTTTTAATATAATTCTTTATGTCATTTAACTTTGTTTCATAGTTTAGTTTCTTCTTCTTTTTTATTCAGTTTAGTCACTAGGGCTCCCAAGTGGCACAGCGGTCTAAAGCACTGCCTCTTAGTGCTAGAGGTGTCACTACAAACCCTTGTTTGATTCCAGGCTGTATCACAACCGGACGTGATTGGGAGTCCCATAGGGTGGCGCACAATTGGCTCAGCGTTGTCCAGGTTACGGTTTGGCCGAGGTAGGCTATCATTGTAAATAAGAATTTGCCTAGTTAGATAAAAAAACAAGATTTCTCAATAAGCAGTACGTTTGCCAATCGGTTAAGCAGCCAGACTTGTTTGCCATTCCTTTTGCCTCATCCCTCTCAAATCAAATCAAATCAAAGTGTATTTGTCACGTGCGCCGAATACAACAGGTGTAGACCTTACAGTGAAATGCCTACTTACAGGCTCTAACCAATCGTGCAAAAAAAGGTATTAGGTGAACAATAGGTAAGTAAAGAAATAAAACAACAGTAAAAAGACAGGCTATATACAGTAGCGAGGCTATAAAAGTAGCGAAGTAGTATGTACATGTAGCTATGGTTAAAGTGACAACCATATACTTATTGAATTCCTCATCAATCCACAGGGATTTAACCGTTTTTACAGTCATTTTCTTAATGAGTGCATGCCAGTTAGTAACTGGGATAAGCAATTTTAAAAATGTATCAAGTACAGCGTCTGGTTGCTCCTCATCACACACCACAGACCAACATAAGAATCACTACAAAACGTATTGTATGACCTCTTATACACTATATTAGACGCATCCTTTGGAACTTTGGTTTAGTATTAGTAAAGATGTGATCAATACATGATTTCATTCCTGTGCTGTTTGTAACTACCCTGGTGGGTTGGCTGATCACCTGAACCAGATTGCAGGCGCTAGTTACATTTTGAACCTTTCTCTTGAGTGGGCAGCCTTATGAAAGCCTGTCAATATTTAAGTACCCCAGAAAATATACCTCTCTGTTGATATCACATACATTATCAAGCATTTCACACACGTCATCCAGATACTGAGTGTTAGCACTTGGTGGTCTATAGCAGCTTCCCACCAGAATGTGCTTTAGGTGAGGCAGATGAACCTGTAGCCATATTACTTCAACAGTATTTAACATGAGATCCTCTCTAAGCTTTACAGGGATGTGGTTCTGAATATAAACAAAAACACCTCCAAAGTCACCATTATTAGTCAGTTGTAGTCAATGTTTGGGAGCAGCTTATTGATGTCCTGTACTCGTGCTCCTGGATAGCACAAGATTTTTACTTCAGAGACTGAGACATTTCTTACCATTGAACTGCCCAATACAACGGCAGGAGAAGGGAATTAAGAAATCCACCCCTTCCTAACCCTCACACAATTCGTTGAACCTTTCACGGGCCCACAAGAAGCAGGATAGCGTACGCCCGCTGCTCCTGAAGAATAGGTCCAGACCTCACACAGCAGGCAGTGCCCCATCATATCCAGAGAGAGGGAATGGAGAACCGCTGTCACAGGCAAATCCCAGTGATGAAGGTACAGGTAGATCAGGCACCAGTGCAGCCAAGCTATTCCTTATGTCAATATGCTCCGAACCTCTCACAGTCACTCCCATCCGCTAAGCAGCGTGCCACTCCCTTCGGTTTCCACGACTTGTGACATGGGACCAGTGCTGCTTGGAACACTCTTCTTGCTGTTCTTCATCTACTTCACTACAGGATGGAGGAGTAGAAGCAGATGGAGACAATTTTCTTGGCAGGCAAAATACAGGTAGCACAGGCCATTCGGCCCTTCTTGCCGTAGTCTCTCAGATTGTTCACAGCCTTGTGGAAGTTACTTGTGGTGCTGATGTTTAGGCAGAGGTAGGTATAGTTTTTTATGGGCTCCAGGACAACAGTGTCTAGATTGAATTTGTATTTGTGGTCCTGGCAACTGGACCTTTTTTGGAACACCATTATTTTGTCTTACTGAGATGTACTGTCAGGGCCCAGGTCTGACATAATATGTGCAGAAGATCTAGGTGCTGCTGTAGATCCTCCTTGGTTGGGGACAGAAACACAACATCACAGGGAGAATTGCATTAATAATACACCCCTCAACCTGTGTGTGTGTATGTATGTGTGTGTGTATGCATGTGTGTGTGCACCCCTGTGTGTGTGTGTTTGAGGGCGAGAGAGAGCGAGTGCACATGTGTACGTAATAATACACCCCTCATACCCCTCACACACGTGTGTGTGTTTTGTGTTAGTGTTTGTGTGTGTGTTCATCTTCAGGGAATCCTCCCTCATGAATAAGTCACACTACAGTCCTGGAAACTGGACCTTTTTTGGAACACCATTTTGTTTTTCTGAGATTTACTGTCAGGGCCAAGGTCTGACAAAATCTGTGCAGAAGAGCTCGGTGCTGCTTTAGGGCCTCCTTGGTTGTGGACAGAAGCACCAGAAGCACTGCGAACAGTTGATATTTGACTTCAGATTCTAGTAGGGTGAGGCTGGGTGCTGCAGACTGTTCTAGTGTCCTCGCCAATTCTGAAGCACACACACACAAACACGAACACTTGCACGCAGGCACACACACACACAGACACTTGTGCACACAACAACGTGTGAAACGACATATAGAATGGTCAATTGATGGACAACAGATAAAGGACTGGCAATAAAAGAGTGCCAGGGGCAAATTGATACTTTTTGAGCTGTATTGATTTATTGTGGTACTAGATGCTATCAGTCCTGGGCCAATATCAGTCTGGTTGTCATCAGTCAGTATGAACCACTGAACAGTACTACTTAGAATGCTGGAGCATGTTCCAGACCCTCCTTATGAATATTCATCAACGTGCTATGATCCCCCTGGGCCAATCAGAGGGGCTATTTTAAGCCAGCGTGTTTGGCAGGAGGCCGGTCGACACAAAACCGCTCTGTATCTCTATCTCCTGTTTTATCATCCGAGGGTAAATGGATTCAGAACACACAGCGTTCAGAATTAGATATCTCCATCAGGCTTTGGCAGGAACTGAATGGGATTTGCTCACGTCAGGCAGTACGTGGTCAATATACAGGAGGATATAGGGTACTGTCATTTTGTGTGTGGTTGTGACGTGAAGTCATGCATTGTTACAAAGCAGTACATCAGTAGTCATCAGCCACGGTACAGGAGAGCAGGCTTTTGTGAAGGTAGTACAGTTAATTTCTGCAGTATAGCCGCTAGTAGTGCACATTATATTCAGTCCATGATAGTGCAATAGAGCAGACTAACCACTGTACGATACAGGACAGAGGAGACACACATCCCAGTGGGCACACGCTGGTTGAATCAACGTTAATTTCAATGAAATGAAACCAACGTGGAATAGGCATGGTTTCAATGAAACCAATGTGGAATAGACATTGAATTGACCTCTGTGCCCAGTGGGATTCAGATGATATCTTCAAGCAGGCATCTTGAATATTGAACCATATTTTACATTTTCTCAGTTTTGCAAACATGTCTGTGAGATGTATTTTATTTATTTGCCCATTCTGTCCGGGTGTTGTATCCACTGACAACAGAAGCAGTATAATAAAGGTTAGTGAGCGGGGCCAACTCCATTTCACCTCTTATGTAGTGACATGGCTGAAGATAATGAGAACACAAACAACAAAAAGAGAGAAAAAAAAGAGTATGTTTTATTAGGAAGCTTTTTTTGTTCCTGTATGTATAGGCAATGTAGACTGGTACACACACGCATGCACGCAAACGCACACAGAGGGACTTTTCATAATAGGTGAAACAAGAGTACAAATATGTAGAAGCCTCATTCAAGGACACACACCTGAGATGGCGATAGCAGCTCAGGGCTGACTGACTGGCTGACTGGCTGGCTGACTGACGACTGACTGACTGGCTGACTGGCTGAGTGACTGACTGGCTGACTAGCTGGCTGACTGGCTGGCTGGCTGGCTGACTGACTAGCTAGCTGACTGGCTGATTGACTGGCTGGCTGGCTGACTGGCTGATTAACTGACTGGCTGGCTGGCTGGCTGACTGGCTGATCGACTGGCTGATTGACTGGCTGGCTGGCTGTGCTTTGTATACTTACAGAGTGTGTGTGAAGATAAGAAATGGGACTTACAGGGAGTAATGCATTAATAAAACACCCTTCAACCTGTGTGTGTGTGTGTGTGTTCGTGCATGCGTGCGTGCATGCGTGCGTGCGTCCGTGCGTGTGTGTATAAAGTGTGTGTGTGCACCCCTGTGTGTCTGTGTTTGAAGGCGAGAGCGAGTGCGCATGTGTACGTAATAATACACCCCACTTACCCCTCACACACGTGTTTGTGTGTGTGTGTTTGTGTGTGTGTGTGTTCATCTTCAGGGAATCCTCCCACATGAATAAGTCAGTCTGCTGTTGTCTCCAATATTTCAATCAAGGCAGCAGTGCCAACACAATCTGGGTCAGCAAGTCCTCTAAGACTGGGCCCTCTGCCAAGGATGGATGACATGTGGCCGGCCACTCTGCTACAGACCACCGTCGGCCATCAGGGCAGAACACCTCACAGCAGGGTTGGGGTCAACTCCAGTATCAACAGCCTAGATTGCCGAATGTACTGCGCTGAATTGGATTGACTATGCGACTAGCTTATTATCATCATTGTTATCAAACGGGAGGTGATATTGGGTGGCTGTGTCCACTGACATAAAACAAAGCAGAGTTTAGACATATGCTGCCAGTTAGCTATAAGGTTTAAGGGGGTCGTGAAGTGCAGGCTGCGTGCAGTAGGGTGAATAAATAAAAGGATTGTGGGTTAGGGTTAGGGTTAGGGGTAGGGCTGTGGCGGTCATGAAATTTTGTCAGCCGGTGATTGTCAAAAAAAGTACTGCCGGTCTCACGATAATTGACCATTAGTTGACATAAACACATTTAGAATCTCCTGGCTTCCACGCATAGCCTACAAGCCTAGTAATAAAATATAGCCTACACCTTCACAATAAATCCATTATTTATTTTAGACAGGTCTAAAGAAACATGATATGAAGAAAATGTAGTCTGTTTCAGAAGAACAGAATAGCATACTCTGTGTTGTCCTTATGTTAGACCCTGAGTACATTTTATTGTTCCGGGATTCATCCAATGGCATTGAGGAGTATACCACCTCAGTCACTGCTTGTGAGGTCAACATTCAGAAGGCCGCAGGGTCCAGACGGATTACCAGGACTTTTACTCAGAGCATGCGCGGACCAACTGGGACTAAACACCTCCCTTTGCAAATGGATCCTTGACTTCCTGACGTGCCCCCGCCAAGTGGTAAGGGTAGGCAACATCACATCTGCCACACTGATCCTCAACACGGGGGCCCCTCAGGGGACAAGCACGACTCCAACACCATCATTACGTTTTCTGACAACACAACAGTGGTAGGCCTAATCACCGACAACAATGAGACAGCCTATAGGGAAGTCAGAGACCTGGCAGTGTGTTGCCAGGACAACACCCTCTCCCTCAACGTGAGCAAGACAAATGAGCTGGTCGTGGACTACAGGAAAATGAGGGCCGAAAACGCCCCCATTCACATTGACGGGGCTGTAGCGGAGCTGGTTGAACATTTCAAGTTGTACGTTGAACGTTTCATGATGAGCAACATGAGCTCATGGGCTTTCATGAAGTGTTTGATTCGATTTTCGATAACATTTGCATTGATGTCAGAGTGATTAGAGGGACAATAGAGTGCTGAGTACCAGGCAGTTAGACAGTTTGGTGGGCTACTAATGACCATCAGCAGCATCAGAGCTTGGAGAAGCCTAATTACGATGACTAAACGGTCATTTGACTGCCATCATGACTCGTGACCGCTGGTGTGGCGGTAATACCGTCACTGTAACAGCCCTAGTTAGGGGTTTATAGGAGAATTAATAGACATATAGAGAATTAGGAAAGAAGAATACAGGCTATCACAGTTTGTTTGGAGCTCCCAGCTTGCCTATGTGCCTGTTGTTTGACAGCTTGTAATTGCATGTTGCGTGGAACGCTCTCCTATTCTGCCTCCTGCCTTATCACTTTGAGCACGTTGCTGAGTAGCGCTCGGCTATCAACACTGTGCTGGCCTGCTGTGTTCCCCAGTGGGGCTGAGTGTGTGTGTGGGTGTGTGTGTGTGGGTGGGTGTTTGTATTTGTGTGTGTATTTGTGTGTGTGTGTGTTACCCTGTAAGAAGAGGTGATACAACCATGCTTCACTGTTCACAACACTCCACTTTATCATCACAGGAGAGAACTAATCCCAACAGAGCATGTGCACTCTTGGTCTCTCTCTCTCTCAATTCAATTTCAATTTAAGGGCTTTATTGGCACGGGAAACATGTTTACACTGCCAAAGCAAGTGAAATAGATAATAAACAAAAGTGAAATAAACAATAAATAATGTACAGTAAACATTACACTTCCAAAAGTTCCAAAAGAATAAAGACATTTCAAATGTCATATTATGTATATATTCAGTGTTATAATGTGCAAATAGTACAAAAGGGAAAATAAATAAACATAAATATAGATTGTATTTACAATGGTGTTTGTTCTTCACCGTTTGCCCTTTTCTTGTGGCAACAGGTCACATATATTGCTGCTGTGATTGCACACTGTGGTATTTCACCCCATAGATATGGGAGTTTATCAAAATTTGATTTGTTTTCTATTTTTTTGTGGATCTGTGTAATCTGAGGGAAATATATGTCTCTAATATGGTCATACATTTGGCAGGAGGTTAAGAAGTGCAGCTCAGTTTCCACCTCATATTGTGAGCAGTGTGCACATTGCCTGTCTTCTCTTGAGAGCCAGATCTGCCTATGGCGGCCTTTCTCAATAGCAAGGCTATGCTCACTGAGTCAGTCACAGTGGTCAGGTATTCTGCCACTGTGTACTGTCTGTTTACGGGCAAATTCCATTCTAGTTGTCTCAGTTTTTTCGTAAAATCTTTCCAATGTGTCAAGTAATTACCTTTTTCTTTTCTCATGATTTGGTTGGGTCTAATTGTGTTGCTGTCCTGGAGCTCTGTAGGGTCTGTTTGTATTTGTGAACAGAGCCCCAGGACCAGCTTGCTTCAGGGACTCTTCTCCATGTTCATCTCTCTGTAGGTGATAGCTTTGTTATGGAAAGTTTGTGAATCACTTCCTTTTTGGTGGTTGTAGAATTGAACGTCTCTTTCTGTATTTTTATCATTAGCGGATATCGGCCTAAATCTGCTCTGCATGCATTATTTGATGTTTTACGTTGTACATAGAGAATATTTTATCAGAATTCTGCATGCAGAGTTTCAATTTGGTGTTTGTCCCATTTCGTGAATTATTGGTTGGTGAGCGGACCCCAGACCTCACAACCATAAAGGGCAATGGTTCTATAAATGATTCAAGTAATTTTAGCCAGATCTTAATTGGTATGTCGAATTTTATGTTCCTTTTGATGGCATAGAAGGCCCTTATTGCCTTGTCTCTCAGATTGTTCACAACTTATTTGAAGTTACCTGTGGCGCTGATGTTTAGGCTGAGGTATGTATAGTTTTTGTGTGCTCTAAGGCAATGGTGTCTAGATGGAATTTATATTCGTGGTCCTGGCAGCTGGACCTTTTTTGGAACACCATTATTTTTGTCTTACTGAGATTTACTGTCAGGGCCCAGGGCTGACATAATCTGTGCAGAAGATCTAGGTGCTGCTGTGGGCCCTCCTTGAGTGGGGACAGAAGCACCAGATCATCAGCAAACAGTCGATCTTTGACTTCAGATTCCAGTAGGGTGAGGCTTAAGCTGCATCCCTGCCTCACCCCACGGCCCTGTGGAAAGAAATGTGTTTTTTGCCTATTTTAACCGCACACTAGTTGTTTGTGTACATGGATTTTATAATGTTGTATGTTTTTCCCCCAACACCACTGTCCATCAATTTGTATAGCAGACCCTCATGCCAAATCGAGTCAAAAGCTTTTTTTAAATCAACAAAGCAGTTTTGGTTAGTTTGTTTGTCAATTAGGGTGTGCAGGGTGAATACGTGGTCTGCCATATGGTAATTTGGTAAAAGACAATTTGACATTTGGTCAGTACATTGTTTTCACTGAAGAATTGTACTAGTCTGCTGTTAATGATAATGCAGAGGATTTTCTCAAGGTTGCTGTTGACGCATATCCCACGGTAGTTATTGGGGTCAAATTTGTCTCCACTTTTGTGGATTGGGGTGATCAGTCCTTGTTTCCAAATATTGGGGAAGATGCCAGAGCTAAGGAGGATGTTAAAGAGTTTAAATATAGCCAATTGGAATTTGTGGTCTTGTCACGACTTCAGCCGAGGTTGGTCCCTCTTCCTGTTCGGGCGGTGTACGGCGTTCGTCGTCACCGGTTTTCTAACCATCACCGATTCCTTCCTGTGTGTCTAATTGTGTTGGTTTTGATTGTTCACACCTGTTTTGTATTTTCTCCCAATCACGCCCCTGTTATAATTTCCTCCTTTTCCCGTCTTCCCTTGTGCGTGATTGTTTTGTCTTTTGACTGTGTAGGTTGCTACCAGTTTACTCCGTGCTCTGTGTAGGGCATTTGTTTTGTATATTCGGTTCTCCGGGTTATGAAATCATACCCGTGTTTATTTTGGGGTTTTGTTTTGTATGAGTATATATCTACTAGTGTGCCTGTATGTTCTCTGGCGACTACATTAAAATATACTCATTTTTTGCATATCTCCTGCGCCTGACTCCTTCCACACACCCCGGACACTTACAGGTCTGTATGTTTTATCATTTCATTGAGGATAGCAACAACACCACAGGCCTTTTTGCGTTGGAGGGTTTGTATTTTGTCCTGTAGTTCATTCAATGTAAATGGAGAATCCAGTGGGTGCTGGTAGTCTTTAATAGTTGATTCTAAGATTTGTATTTGATCATCCCACCTGGTTTGCGTTTAGTGGGACTATCATTTGTTTTTCAACAGGACAATGGCCAAACACACCAGGCTGTGTAAGGGCTATTTTACCAAGAAGGAGAGTGATGGAGTGTTGCATCAGATGACCTGGCCTCCACAATCACCTGGCCTCCACAATCACCCGACCTCAACCCAATTGAGATGGTTTGGGATGAGTTGGACTGCAGAGTGAAGGAAAAGTAGCCAACAAGTGCTCAGCATATGTGGGAACTCCTTCAAGACTGTTGGAAAAGCATTCCAGGTGAAGCTGATTGAGAGAATGCCAAGAGTGTGCAAAGCTGTCATCAAGCAATTTTTTATTTTATTTTATTTCATCTTTATTAAACTAGGCTAGTCAGTTAAGAACAAATTCTTATTTACAATGATAGCCTACCAAAAGGCAAAAGGCCTTCTGCAGGGACAGGGGTTGGGATTAAAAATAAAAAATAAATAAAATATAAATAGAGGACATAACACATCACAACAAGAGAGACAACACAACATTACATAAAGAGAGACCTAAGACAACAGCATAGCAAGGCAGCAACACACAACAACACAGCATGGTAGCAACACAACATAACAATAACATGATAGCAACGCAACATGGTAGCAGCACAAAACATGGTACAAACATTATTGGGCACAGACAACAGCACAAAGGGCAAGAAGGTAGAGACAACAACACATCACACAAACCAGCCACAACTGTCAGTAAGAGTGTCCATGATTGAGTCTTTGAAGAGATAGAGATAAAACTATCCAGGGGTTGCTACTTTTAAGAATCTCAAATATAAAATATATTTTGATTTGTTTAACACTTTTTTGGTTACTATATGATTCCATATGTTTTATTTCATAGTTTTGATGTCTTCACTATTATTCTACAATGTTGAAAATAGTAAAAATAAAGAAAAACGCTGGAATGAGTAGGTTTGTCCAAACTTTTGACTGGTACTCTATATGTTTTTGCTGATTGTTCTTTGATATGGCGCCAAAAAGATTGGAGAAGTGGTTTACTAAGACATCTCCGTTATGGATAGATAACTACCATTGACTGTGTACATACCCAGCGTGCAACAGAGCTGCAGGAGTTGTGACCCGTTTTTGTTGGTTATGTTGTTGTAGTTGTGCCTAGGGGGCATATGGGGGAGGGAATGCTGTCACCTCCAGGTAGGTGTTTGTCGCCCTGTGTGCTGAGGGTGCAAGGTTCTTGTCCAGTTCTGGCATTTAGTTTGCCACAGACTAGTGCATGTCCCTGGGCCTCGCTCTCTCTCTCTCTCTCTCTGTGTCCTGACAGGCGAAGTGATTTTTTCCCCCGTACAATGTTTTGTCAAAATTCTTTAGATTGTCTAGAGGGTAGGGGTTAGGGCTAATTAGAGTGTCTAGAGGTAAGGGGGTTAGGGGTCATTAGAGTGTCTAAAGGGTTCTGGGCTAGGGGTCGTTAGAGTGTCTAGAGGGTAGGGGCTAGGGGTCATTATAGTGTCTAGAGGGTAGGGGGCTAGGGGTCATTATAGTGTCTAGGGGAAGGGCTAGGGGTCATTATAGTGTCTAGAGGGTAGGGAGCTAGGGGTCATTATAGTGTCTAGAGGGTAGGGGGCTAGGGGTCATTATAGTGTCTAGAGGGTAGGGAGCTAGGGGTCATTATAGTGTCTAGAGGGTAGAGGGCTAGGGGTCATTATAGTGTCTAGAGGGTAGGGGGCTAGGGGTCATTATAGTGTCTAGAGGGTAGGGAGCTAGGGGTCATTATAGTGTCTAGAGGGAAGGGCTAGGGGTCATTATAGTGTCTAGAGGGTAGGGGGCTAGGGGTCATTATAGTGTCTAGAGGGTAGGGAGCTAGGGGTCATTATAGTGTCTAGAGGGTAGAGGGCTAGGGGTCATTATAGTGTCTAGAGGGTAGGGGGCTAGGGTCATTATAGTGTCTAGAGGGTAGGGGGCTAGGGGTCATTATAGTGTCTAGGGGGAAGGGGGCTAGGGGTCATTATAGTGTCTAGAAGGTAGGGAGCTAGGGGTCATTATAGTGTCTAGAGTGTAGGGGGCTAGGGGTCATTATAGTGTCTAGAGAGTAGGGGGCTAGGGGTCATTATAGTGTCTAGAGGGTAGGGGGCTAGGGGTCATTATAGTGTCTGGAGGGAAGGGAGCTAGGGGTCATTATAGTGTCTAGAGGGAAGGGGGCTAGGGGTCATTATAGTGTCTAGAGGGTAGGGGGCTAGGGGTCATTATAGTGTCTAGAGGGTAGGGAGCTAGGGGTCATTATAGTGTCTAGAGGGTAGAGGGCTAGGGGTCATTATAGTGTCTAGAGGGTAGGGGGCTAGGGGTCATTATAGTGTCTAGAGGGTAGGGAGCTAGGGGTCATTATAGTGTCTAGAGGGAAGGGGGCTAGGGGTCATTATAGTGTCTAGAGGGTAGGGGGCTAGGGGTCATTATACTGTCTAGAGGGAAGGGAGCTAGGGGTCATTATAGTGTCTAGAGGGAAGGGGGCTAGGGGTCATTATAGTGTCTAGAGGGTGGGGGGCTAGGGGTCATTATAGTGTCTAGAGGGTAGGGAGCTAGGGGTCATTATAGTGTCTAGAGGGTAGAGGCTAGGGGTCATTATAGTGTCTAGAGGGTAGGGGCTAGGGGTCATTATAGTGTCTAGAGGGTAGGGGGCTAGGGGTCATTATAGTGTCTAGGGAAGGGGCTAGGGTCATTATAGTGTCTAGAAGGTAGGGAGCTAGGGGTCATTATAGTGTCTAGAGTGTAGGGGGCTAGGGGTCATTATAGTGTCTAGAGAGTAGGGGCTAGGGTCATTATAGTGTCTAGAGGGTAGGGGGCTAGGGTCATTATAGTGTCTGGAGGGAAGGGAGCTAGGGGTCATTATAGTGTCTAGAGGGAAGGGGCTAGGGGTCATTATAGTGTCTAGAGGGTAGGGGCTAGGGGTCATTATAGTGTCTAGAGGGTAGGGAGCTAGGGGTCATTATAGTGTCTAGAGGGTAGAGGGCTAGGGTCATTATAGTGTCTAGAGGGTAGGGCTAGGGTCATTATAGTGTCTAGAGGGTAGGGAGCTAGGGGTCATTATAGTGTCTAGAGGGAAGGGGCTAGGGGTCATTATAGTGTCTAGAGGGTAGGGGGCTAGGGGTCATTATACTGTCTAGAGGAAGGGAGCTAGGGGTCATTATAGTGTCTAGAGGAAGGGGCTAGGGGTCATTATAGTGTCTAGGGAAGGGGCTAGGGGTCATTATAGTGTCTAGAGGGTAGGGGGCTAGGGGTCATTATAGTGTCTAGAGGGTAGGGGGCTAGGGGTCATTATGGTGTCTAGAGGGTAGGGGGCTAGGGGTCATTATACTGTCTAGAGGGAAGGGAGCTAGGGGTCATTATAGTGTCTAGAGGGAAGGGGGCTAGGGGTCATTATACTGTCTAAAGGGTAGGGTGCTAGGGGTCATTATAGTGTCTAGAGGGTAGGGGGCTAGGGGTCATTATAGTGTCTGGAGGGAAGGGAGCTAGGGGTCATTATACTGTCTAAAGGGTAGGGAGCTAGGGGTCATTATAGTGTCTAGAGGGAAGGGGCTAGGGGTCATTTACTGTCTAAAGGGTAGGGAGCTAGGGGTCATTATAGTGTCTAGAGGGTAGGGGGCTAGGGGTCATTATAGTGTCTAGAGGGTAGGGGGCTAGGGGTCATTGTACTGTCTAAAGGGTAGGGGGCTAGGGGTCATTATAGTGTCTAGAGGGTAGGGGGCTAGGGGTCATTATAGTGTCTAGAGGGTAGGGGGCTAGGGGTCATTATAGTGTCTAGAGGGTAGGGGCTAGGGGTCATTGTACTGTCTAAAGGGTAGGGTGCTAGGGGTCATTAGACTGTCTAAAGGGTAGGGGGCTGGGGGTCATTAGAGTGTCTAGAGGTACAGTGTGTTGACATTTAACCCTGACAGCACTTCACACAGGAGTACAAGTATCTGGAAGAAGCCTTCTGATCAAACACAAAACACTACATTACACTTAGAGGCCTCAATGAACTCTCTCAATGCTTTGATTGGACTCAATTGCCACTGGATTTGAGTATCAGACAGTTTGGGATTTTCCCTTCGGAGAGTATGGTGTCTTCTCATCACCTCTCAACCTTTTGCAGAATTTCAAACCAACCTCCTGGTCACTAGACCTTTGCCACCTGTGTGGATTGGAGAGGATTGGAGATGTTTAAGCAATATATTCCCCCTGATGGCAAGATGAAGCCATTACCATGTTTTGAATAGTTATCCAATCTTTTCAGATATACTGATATACATCCCCACTGAGCCAACAGAGGGACAGATTATTCAATCAATCAATCAATCAACCAGTCTATACATTACCCGACAGGAAATCACATGGGATATAATGAATCAAACTGGAAGACACATGAATAACCTGAGCCTGCCTGATGTCAAAGACTCCAGCCACTCAAGTCATAGACTACTTTCTCTGCTATGTCACGGCAAGCGGTACCAATGCACCAAGACTGGAACCAACAGGACCCTGAACAGCATCTACCCCCAAGCCATAAGACTGCTAAATAGTTAGCCAAATAGTTACCCGGACTATCTGCACTGGCCCTTTTTGCACTAACTCTTTAGATTTTTCACATAAGCTGCTGCTACTTTTTTATCTATCCTGTTGCCTAGTCACTTACCTGTTTGTGTATACTGTATGTACCTCAAAGACCTCGTATCCCTGCACATCGACTTGGTACTGGTACACTGTGCATTTAGCCAAGTTATCATTACTCATTGTGTATTTATTCCTCGTATTATTATTTTTCTATTATTTCTTAAATTTCTTTCTCTCTGCATTGTTGGGAAGGGCCCGTAAGTAAACGTTTCACTGTTAGAAGCATGTGACCCCACATAAAAAAAAAAAAAAAATGCAATGTAGTGTTATGTCATTTCTACTCTCTATTAGTTCACCATTCACTAAACATGTTGAATACACCATGAGACTGTGGCAGGGCCAGACTGCTCTAATTGGCCTGATGTAATGTTCATGGTGGTGGGATTTATGAGGTACTCATCTATTAATGTAGCATGATTCATCTCTCTCGGAGCAGGGAGACGTATGATGAGACGTATCCATTTGTCATGGTTGTCTGAGACATAGAAAACTGAAGCTGGTTGTATTTCATCCAGTGAAGCTGTCCTGTTCATATATCTTTATTTTTCATTTCACCATTTGTCATATTAGTATAGTGAATAGTCCTAAGAGGTAGTAATATCATCTCTGGGAAGTCTACCTGCAGACGTCACAGACTCGTAGTCTGGATGGATATAGTAATATGGTAAACCCTTGCTGGTTAATGATGAGGGATAAGTTATGACAACAGATGTATAAGTCAGTAAGTTTTAGTAGTTTAGTAGTTCAGTAGTTATTATTTCATCTCTTTGAATTACTTTTTCACAGTCAGTACCAGCTACTATTTAACAAAGTTTCCTATCTAAACCAGTACCTCTTATACTCCACACAAATATCTGAATACCGGTAATAAGCTACATGTGAAGTGTTGGCTTTGGGAGAGATTTTGACCGAGTGCTGTTTAAGTCTGAGAGTGTCTCCCTAATCCTCTGCCAGCCCCATGATGCTGCAGCACTGCTGGTTCCTCTACCCTCCTGTGACACGCAGAGACAGAGGCTGTCACACTTTACTAAACTTCTTTATTGGCTCTCTGTCCCACAGACACACAGGGGCTTTACACACGGACTCAGCCACTGGATTCATTTACTCACAGTGTCTTAGGCCACGCCAGAGACAGTACCCTCTATGCCAAGGATCATCAACTAGATTCAGACTTTTTTCTTGAGCGGATGGTCAGGTGGCCATAACATAATTACAAATAATTAGTAGACTGCAAATTGACCGCAAGAAGCCCGAACAGATATAATATTTGACTAAAACATAATCATTTCAAACCATGCTTACATGTGTATACGGTCACATACAGTATATCTCTCTATTATGTGTAGGAATACTTTGGATCAGATTTCCAAAATTAAAACTACTTGGAGATGATTTGCTGGTGTTTTTATAGTTTTTATGCCCCCCCCCAAAAAAAAAATATATATATAGATTTTTGTCTCAGAAAACTTGGGGGGCCTAATAAAATCACCTACCTGCGACTCACCAGTTGGGGAACCCTGCTCTATGCCCTCTGTACCCTCACTAAATGATCCTCTGGCATGAGGCTGGTAGGGACTGAGCTCTTTTAACAATCCGTTTGAACATATGTGCAAATAATTACATTATCGTTTGTTGTACAGATTGATGAAATGGTATCAGAGTATCATATCATGTCGGCTGTGTCAAGGGGGTCTGAATCTGTACGGCACAGAACAGATGGTAGTGCACTTGTAATCCAAGGGTTGCCAGTTTAGGCCCCACTCCTGGCTGTTTCCATTTTTCTCCACAGTGATTTGTATACATGCTGCATGATCAGTCTTTTCATCCACAGTTAAATGTCACCACTTATTCTGTCCCTGTACCCTGTCCCTGGAGGAGCACTCACTGCACTGTAGGAAATCAATTATCTCAAGCATGGCGGCCTGTTCTGTATCATTGCATGATTGACACATTCTTTAGACCACCCCAGAACATTGACTAAAAACCTCTACACTTCACACATACAGACATAGATATTTTGTCCTAACCAAAAAAAAAAACGAATAACAACAAATTGACAGTTTTTTACTGCGTTCAGATTTTCTGGAGGGGAAAAAAATCCTGCCAGCAGAAAGATATAAATAAGAAATTCGATAGCACCTGACACGTCTCAGCTGTATCCATTTGTTGAGCTAAAGACTGCTCATTTAGTTTACACAACAACACGCCACACAATCAATAACCCAAGCCTTGATTTATTCCCCATCAGTTCACACTGTCAGACAGGCCAAAATGACTCTGCTAAAGAGGGCGAGAGGGCAAGAGAGAGAGAGGAAGAGGATAGGAGAGGAGAGAGAGAGAGAGAGAGATAGAGAGAGGAGAGGAGAGGAGAGGAGAGGAGAGGAGAGGAGAGGAGAGGAGAGGAGAGGAGAGGAGAGGAGAGGAGAGGAGAGGAGAGGAGAAAAGGAAAGCTCCAGCAGATGGGCAGGGGGACTGCATCACTTCCTGTGGGAACAGACAGGGAGCATACTTCCTCTGGCTCACAGCATGTGATTAGACAAAGGCCTCATGTACTGTAACATGAACTCTCAGACACAGAATGAAACCGCTGCCGCAACGCTCTTCAAACCTGATCTCCTGTCTCTCTCAGCTAAATCTCAAGCCAGTAGATTTAAAAAGCAGACCATAAGAAGAAAAACACAATAACCCACATACAAAATACTACAGTTTATTATAGAATACTGTAATACTTACTAGAAAATTCTATAGAATTCTGTAATAAACTGTAGTATACTGTAGAATCCTATACTTCAAACTGTACTATCCCTGGATCATGTGTAGTACTTACTTTCGTATTTAGACCATAGTATACTATAGTTTTGTTTCATGTGGGTTAGCTGTAACATGTTTGATGTTTGAACTAGGACCACAATGGAAATACAGTACACTTTTTACTTTTTTTGTGTTATTCTGGACACATTTCTAAATGCATTGTATCAACATTTGTGGTTGTATTGTGTTTTTGAATAGTCAAATAAAATCAATCATTTAAAGAATACTACAGTGTGGAGTATAGTATTCTATATTATGCTACACAATTCTACAGTAGGCAATACACGATAGAGGGTGGGAACCTCAGGGGAAATCCCGGCATGAGCTCCCCAAGGACAACACGTTCAAATCAAAACAGCATCGACAAAGCTAGCAATTAGCAGTTAAGCTAGATGCAGTCCAATTGATCAAAACATTCTAAAGTAAGCAGTGTGTAGCACAGTATTGTCACGTCCTGGCCATAGGTAGCCCTTTTGGCTGCTCATTTGTGTTTTGGTCAGGACGTGATCAGGGGTGTTTTGGTCTATGTTTTGTATTTCTATGTTGGTTGGTTTGGGTTCCCATTTAGAGGCAGCTGTTAGTCGTTGTCTCTAATTGGGAGTCCTATTTAGGTTGTTTAGTCCCCCACCTTGTTGTGGGATATTATACTTAGGTTTGTAGTTGTGTGTGCCTGTGTGCCTGTGTGCCTGTGTGCCTGTGTGCCTGTGTGCCTGTGTGCCTGTGTGCCTGTGTGCCTGTGTGCCTGTGTGCCTGTGTGCCTGTGTGCCTGTGTGCCTGTGTGCCTGTGTGCCTGTGTGCCTGTGTGCCTGTGTGCCTGTGTGCGTGCGCCTGTGTGTGCGTGCGTGTGTACCCGTGTGTGTGTGTGTGTACCTGTGTGTGTGTGTACCTGTGTGTGTGTGTGTGTGTGTGCGTGCGCGCCATATCTGCTTTACGGTCGTTGTGTTCTTTCTTTTGTTTTGGTGAGTTGCATTAAATAAATATGTTTCACTCAACCCTGCACGCTGCGCCTTGGTCCAATTCTGTCGACAATTGTGACAGAATATCCCACCACACCAGGACCAAGCAGCGTGCAACCGTACGGGAACCCTGGAGCCAGGAGGGGGAGTATCGCTCTCCCAGTGAGGAGTTGGAGGCAGCGATGGCAGAGCGGCTCTTCTATGAGCGGAAGTACGAGGGAACACGGCTGGCGAGGAAGCCCGAGAGGCAGCCCCCCAATTTTTTTTGGGGGGGGGACACTGGGAGGTTGGCTGAGCCAGGTTGGAGACCTGGGCCAACCCCCCGTGCTTACCAGAGGGAGCATCGCACTGGTAAGGTACCGTGTGAGGCGGTGCGTGTTCACAGCCCGGTGCGCGACATGCCAGCTTCCCGCATCTGTCGAGCTAGGTGGAGTGTGCAGCCTGGAAGAAGGGTGTCGGCTCAGCGCTCCTGGTCTCCGGTGCGCCTCCTTGGACCAGGATATCCTGCGCCGGCTCTGCGCACTGTGTCTCCAGTGTGCGCCCACAGCCCGGTTTGCGACATTCCAGCTCCCCGCATCTGTCAGGCTAGGGTGAGCGACCAGCCTGGAAGGAGGGTGTCAGCTCAGCGCTCCTGGTCTCCGGTGCGCCTCCTTGGACCAAGATATCCGGCTCTGGGCACTGTATCTCCGGTGCGTCTCCACAGCCCAGTACGGCCTGTTCCTGCTCCACGCACCAGGCTCCCTGTGCATCTTCAGAGCCCGGCACGACCTGTTCCTGCTCCACGCACCAGGTCCCCTGTGCGCATCGAGAGCCCGGCACGTCCTGTCCCTGCTCCACGCACCAGGCTCCCTGTGCATCTTCAGAGCCCGGCACGACCTGTTCCTGCTCCACGCACCAGGTCCCCTGAGCGCATCGAGAGCCCGGCACGTCCTGTCCCTGCTCCACGCACCAGGTCCCCTGTGCATCTTCAGAGCCCGGCACGACCTGTTCCTGTTCCACGCACCAGGCCGCTAGGGTGTAGTCCCAGCCTGGTACGTACTGTTCTTGCTCCACGTACCGGGCCTCCAGTGCGCCTTCTCGGGCCGGTACGGCCCGCACCGGAGCTGCCGCCAAAGGCGAGGACCCACCCGAGAGACCCCCCCAGTGACTTTTGGTCGCGGTCGGAGTCCGCGCCTTTGGGGGGGGGGTACTGTCACGTCCTGGCCATAGGTTAGCCAACATTAGCTTATATGCCAGCTGACGTTTATAAATTATTTTAACTATCAAAACGTCTTTAAAAAATAAGAACAATATCATTATACTACGCTTAACTTGGTGTTTCATATCCTATGCTTTATAACTCACTCACCTAGAAGATAAGATTTTATATTATTATTTATCTGGTGCTTCTCTCTTCAGTTGGCTCTCTCATTCAACTGACTCACTGACTAGGCATGCTGGCGTGAGAGCCACTGTAGAGTGAGAGAGCGTGAAGCAACAACTAGAGTAAGCGGCTCCCTTGGGCTGAAACAACCACAACACCCTTTGACTATAAATAAATTATAACAAAATGCCGAAGATTAGGCTACCATATATCTCACATTCTCCTAATCTCCCACATTTTTGGTTGGCAACACAGGGAGCCCAAACATGAGCACAAACTGTACTATTAATACAGAAAGTGCTACCCCTTTTTGTGTCCGCCAAAACACTACAGTGAATAATATAGTAGTCCAAAAAACACTACAGTGAATACTACAGTAGTCCAAAAAACACTACAGTGAATACTATAGTATATACAGTAATACAACAGTATTTAGAGCATAGTATTTTTTCATGTGGGAATATCCAACATTACTCACCTATGGGTTTTGTAGCTTGTGGCAATGGTGATGTTCAACTTTGATCTGCTACATGATTCATATTATTTAATGGTAGATTTTTACACTTCGTGCTGCTTATCAATATTGCAGAGTAGGATTGGTGAGCTATACTGTAGCAGTAGTTGGATTTTGGTTGGTTACTGCAGGTTACCTTTGCACAGATTGAGCAAGACATCTGTAGTCTAATAATACACCATCTCCCATGAATATTTCATGTGTTTTTACAGTGATTTCTCAATTCTGCTTTAGTGAGTCATTTAGTCATATATTTGGATGTCACCTCATACCTTTGTGAATCAGGTTCCATTTCCTTCCAAAATTACAGCTCATGTTTAATGCACCACTGATATCTACATTCTAATTAGACCGTTCTGAATAATTTTGCCATGAGATGATAAGAGGGAGAGACAAACATTAGTCCAGAGCCATCACCATACCTGGGAATGGACACACAACATTCCACTGGGCACAGGCAATTCATTGTCTATTCCAATTTCATTGAAATGACGTGGAAACAACATTGATGCAACCACTGTATGCCGAGTGGGATATCTGTACATGTACTATTGCTCCCATAGGACATTGAAAAGGTAATGATGAATTGAATACTTTTGCTGTTAGGTCACTGTTTCAAGGCTGAATCAGACAACATGCAACACCACACAACCACTCAGATTATAAACCACTTGCCAGGCGGTATTCTCTGAGGAATAATGCTCACAGTAAAGATACACACAACACAATCTGTTCTAGTGGGTCCAAACATGACTAAGCTATATGACCAGTGGCATGATTATGGATTTACATGAGCATATGGCCAACAGCTGGAGAAATAAACCAATAGAAAACACTGACAGACCTGTTGCATCATAAACATGGTTTCTGTGGATATAAATCTCATCTGGAGGACACATTTATCCTGGCTCTGTGTCTTCTGAGGTGACACTCGCATGGCCATGTCATATTTTCACCATAGGAAATGGTCACCAATCATGATCCTTGTTAGTTGTGAGGTACAGAGTGTTCAGGCGTTGTATTTCAGCCTTAGCACGGACACAACTGATTCAGCCAACTGCTCATCAAAGTCTTTGTTGAATCGGTTGTGTAATGTGTGATAGTGCTGGGCTGGAGTCGAGAGATGGCAAAGAATGTTTCTGCAGACTGGAAAGACACAAAATGGCTGTAACATACTGGCCCCATTATTTTGACGGCATGAGGCTAAACAATAGCAAACAATGTAAAGTTCTGATAGAGCCAAAAATAAAATGACAATATATAATCATACAAAATACTTGAGTCCGTGAGTTCTTCATGTGTGAGTGGATGTGTTGAGATCTTCATGTAAACGGATGTTGTGTACTGTATATACAGTACCAGTCAAAAGTTTGGACACATACTCATTCAAGGGTTTTTCTTTATTTGTACTATTTTCTACAGAATAATGGTGAAGACATCAAAACTATGAAATAACACATATAGAATCATGTAGTAACCAAAAAAGTAATAACAAATCAGAATATATTTTATATTTGAGATTCTTCAAAGTAGCCACTCTTTGCCTTGATGACAGCTTTGCACACTCTTGGCATTCATAGTTTTGATGTCTTGAACATCAAGAGGTGGGTTCTTGTTATTTTATGGTTTGTCCTCCGAGAGTGATGGATGTGAGCGTTGTGTTTTTCCTGCTCCATTGAGAAAGACTGGACTATTGCTCCAACTCTTACACATCCTGTTTGCATCGGCTGTCAAGTTGTCTGTACAGAGTGATACGAGTGTGATTTGAAGCTTGGGCCATTCCCGCTCTTGTCCCTTGAGGAAGACTTGTCCACTGCTCTGACTTTGAGTTTCAAGAAAGCCTCTACTGTCAAACTGCAAGAGGGATGATCTGCAGGGTTAACCACTTCAAGGTTACCTTGTATCTGGAGCTTGACAGCAGATGATTCTCTTACGTCATTCATGCTTGTCACGGATGTCTTTACAGTTGAAAGATGTGGATCTGTTTCCTGCATCTGGTCTATGCACTCTTGAACTCTTGGGTGCTCCTCAAGTAAAATAGACGAGTCAAGGTTTATAATGTAGAACATGTTAGTGGTTGTATTGTGTGCAGTGGTGTAAAGCTTTTTAAAGTACTCCTTAAGTAGTGTTTTGAGGTATCTGTACCTTACTATTTATGTGACAACTTTTACTTTTACTCTACTACATTCCTAAAGAAAATAATATACTTTTTACTCCATACATTTTCTGACACACAAAAGTACTCGTTACATTTTGAATGATTAGCAGGACAGGAAAATGGTCTAATTCTCACTCTTATCAAGAGAACATCCCTGGTCATCCCTACTGCCTCTGATATTGTCACGATCTTCATGAGTGACTGACCAAGACGCAGCGATGCTTCCAGTATACATATTTTATTAAACATAACTAGGAAAATAATAAACAAACGAAGATTGTAACTACGGTGAACATATACACTCAAACCAACAATCAAACAATGACCCACAAAACCCCATAGAAAAGCACAAACATATATATGGTTCCCAATTAGAGGTAACGACAATCAGCTGCCTCTAATTGGGAACCATTATCCCAAACATAGAAATACGACACCTAGAACCAAAAAACCCTACTAAACAAAACAAACTAAACATGCCAGCCTGAAACCCAGGGCTGGACATGACATCTATCCTCTCCAAAGGCGCCGACTCCAACCGCGCCAAAAAGTCCATGGGGGGTCCTCGGGTGGGTCTGTTAGTCCATGGTGGCGGCTCCGGTGGCGGCCGTGCTGGCCCGAGAAGACTCACAGGGGACCGGATGCGTGAAGCAGGGACAAGCTGTGCTGGACTCACGATGCGCACTGGGACTCTGGTGCGGGGAGCAGGAATGGGCCGTGCTGGACTCACGATGCGCACTGGGACTCTGGTGCGGGGAGCAGGAACGGGCCGTGCTGGGCTCACGATGCGCACTGGGATTCTGGTGCGGGGAGTGGGAACAGGCCGTGCTGGGCTCACGATGCACACTGGGACTCTGGTGCGGGGAGCAGGAACAGGCCGTGCTGGGCTCGCGATGCGCACAGGGATCCTGATGCGTGGAACAGGGACAGGACATGCTGGGCCCACGACGCGCACAGGGATCCTGGAGCGTGAAACAGGGACAGGACATGCTGGACCCACGATGTGCACAGGGATCCTGGTGCGTGGAACAGGGACAGGACGTGCTGGGCCCACGACGCACACAGGGATCCTGGAGCGTGAAACAGGGACAGGACGTGCTGGACCCACGACGTGCACAGGGATCCTGGTGCGTGGAACAGGGACAGGAAGTGCTGGACCCACGGCGCGCACAGGAGACCTGGATCGCAGAGCCGGCACCATCCTACCAGGCTGCACACTCACCCTAGCCTCCCGGATGATGGGAGCTGGAATGTCGCGCACCGGGCTGTGGGCACGAACCGGAGATACCGCACGCAGAGCCGACAAAGGATATTTAGGTCCTAGAAGGCGCACTGGAGACTAGGAGCGCTGAGCCAACACCCTCTTACCTGGCTGCCAACTCCCCCTAGCACGACAGATGCGAGGAGCTGGCAAGTCGCGCACCGGGCTGTGAACACGCACTGGAGACACCGTGCGCTTCATCGCATAACACGGTGTCTTACCAGTGCGACGCTCCCTCCGGAAAGCGCAAGGAGTTGGCTCAGGTCTCCAACCTGCACCAGCCAAACTCCCCGTGTGCCCCCCCCCAAAATAACATTTGGGGCTGCCTCTCGAGCTTCCTCGCCAGGCGTGTTCCAGCATATTTCTCCCGATCGGGTGTCCATACACCATACTTTTCCTCATAAAAGAGCCGCTCCGCCGCCGCTGATTCCAGCTCCTCTTTAGGACGGTGATACTCCCCAGGCTGGGTCCATGGTCCCTTTCCAGCCAATATTTCCTCCCAGGTCCAGAACTCCCGATTCTCTCGCTGCTTGGTCCTTTTATGGTGGGTCATTCTGTCACGATCTTCATGAGTGACGGACCAAGACGCAGCGATGCTTCCAGTATACATATTATATTAAACGTAACTGGGAAAATAATAAACACACGAAGATCATAACTACGGTGAACATATACACTCAAACCAACAATCAAACAATGGCCCACAAAACCCCATAGAAAAGCACAAACATATATATGGTTCCCAATTAGAGGTAACGACAATCAGCTGCCTCTAATTGGGTACCATTAACCCAAACATAGAAATACGACACCTAGAACCAAAAAACCCTACTAAACAAAACAAACTAAACACGCCAGCCTGAAACCCAGGGCTGGACGTGACAGATATGGTGGACACACTAAACACAAATGCTTCGTTTGTAAATTATGTTGGAGTGTTGGACTGTTGGAGTGTGCCCCTGGCAATAAAAAAAATTACAATATTCGTGCCGTCTGGTTTGCTTAATACAAGGAATGTGAAATTATTTATACTTTTATTTTTACTTTTGATACTTAAGTATATTTTCGCGATTACATTTACTTTTGATACTTAAGTATATTTAAAACCAAAGGCCTTTTACTCAAGTAGTATTTTACTGGGTGACTTTCACTTTTTTTTCACTTTTACTTGAGTAATTTTCCATTAAGGTATCTTTAGTTTTACTCAAGTATGACAATTGGGTACTTTTTCCACCACTGTTGTGTTTCATATGAAAATGAAAACAAATTCATGTATTGAGTGAAAGTCTAGGTGTGTTGAATGTAAAAAGTGTATATCCAAAATACGATGTCGCTGCCGGCTCACCTGACAGGTACTTGCCACCCTGTGCCATCTGAGACTGATGGCACTGAAATCGCTACTCCTTCTTCCTCCTTCAAGGCACTCAGAAATCAGAATCACCTTTATTCGCCAAATACATTTGCATGTACAGGAATTTGACTCAGTGAAATGGAATTCACAGTCTTGGACACCTCCACTGTTCACTACTGCCACACAGAAAGACGTCGCAACAGCTTTAGGCCTGATCACCTGCCAAGCACACTCTAAAGAGAGAGTGTGTGTATGTTTATTAAGAGTGTGAGAGTGTGTGTGCGTATACGTATGTATGTGTGCGCGCGCATGTGTGTGTGTAATGAGTGTTGCAGGCAGGATAATTAGAAGCAGCATATGGAGCGAGCTGACAACATTGTTTAGGAGGACATGGAGCTGCCTTCAGCTAGCCCGCCTTCAGCTGAAAGACTAGGGAACACAGAGAGGGAATCAACACGGGCTAATGGCCCATTACCAAGTTTAACCATACGCTGGGTATGTCAGGCCTGATGGCTGTTGTGGCTGCTGCACAAAGCCCTCCAACCCTCCAACACACACACACACACACACACTGAAACACGAACGCATGCACTGACACACACACACACACACACACACTCACAGAGAGAGAAGATTAACACACACTCAGTTAATCTCAGGGATCAGGGTTCAAGTCCCTGTCCAGGCAACAAAGATTCAAGCCTGGTCTCTACACAGCATCCTCTGCTTAAAGAAAGTCCTTTATCTTCTCCCCCGTAGTTTTAATGGGGAGGCATGGTTTAATGGAACTGTTTCATCATACGATGCCTCTCCATCAGAATGTGTTGAATCCAGAGTCTACCATTGGCCTGTTAACACTGGCAATAACATGGCTATACGCTATCTCTCCCTTATCAGTAAGTGTGTTTGTGTTCATACCCCCTCCTCTGTCTCTCTGTTCTCTCCTCTGCATCACGACTCACAGTAACAGTTCCCTTGATTATACCTTCAGCTCCCCTCCCACACGACCCCAGAGGACTGTGTGTAGAGGGGGCGAGACTGACCGGAGACATGGAGAGGATGAGAAAGGCTTGTAAATATGCAGGAACACACAGACACACACACAGTCAGAGACACACACACGTGGGCATTCTGGGCACGCCCATGGAGACAAACACACACACACATGGGCATTCTGGGCACGCCCATGGAGACACACACACACGATGGGTGCGTTTGAGTGGATCACTTTTGTCAAGACGTTGACCAACGTTGGTGATCACCTTTCAAAGTGTGTTGCATTATGGGTATAAAAATTGTCCGTCTTGCAACTACATGTCGACTGCATGACCTTTACAACAACCATGTGATTTAAGCTCATGAACTTTTGACTGCAGTCGACTGGAAATGTCTAAAGTTGCTCCTCACCAACTGCAATTTGAAGTCGGAAACAAAAGCTTGTGGGATACAACCTTCTGTTTTTTTGAAGTAAAAGGCACTACATGCTCATAAACGGTTAATGTCGCCATCTATCATTGGTTATTATCAATGCATGTTTACTGTTCTGAGACAATTTAGATATTAAATACATCTTTATCCTTACAATCTAATTTCATAAGCATACATGTGATCCAAATGTATAACATAAATAAATGTATGTCTGGATGTTACTGTAATGTTGTGTCCCATGCTGTAGCTTGCTATTGGTATTGTCTGTAACCATACAAATTTGAAACACTTTGAAATTTGAAGTTTGCAACAACTTTGAAATTTGAAGTTTGAGAAACATGGATGAACGGAACGGTCTAATTCTGCAGTGAGACTGTGAGAGCTAGTTGGAAAAACCCAGCAGCGTTGCAGTTCTTGACACACAAACCGGATGCCTGGCACCTACTACCATACCCTGATTAAAGGCACTTACATATTTTGTCTTGCTCATTCACCCTCTGAATGGCACACACACAATTCATGTCTCAATTGTTTCAAGGCTTAAAAATCCTTCTTTAACCTGTCTCCTTCCCTTCATCTACACTGAATGAAGTGGATTTAACAGGTGACATCAATAAGGGATCATAGTTTTCACTTGGATTCACCTGGTCAGTCTGTGTCATGTTCCTAATGTTTTGTACACTCAGTGTATATTGTAGGCTACACATAGTTTATTGTAGAGGATTTCAACACTGGCAATGTTATAGGCTTAATCTGTATCCAGGAAATCGGCCCTTAATGAGCAAGTACCCCAGACACCAGTCATGAGGTTAACACCAAGTGCATTTCACTGCTTGGCATATTGCTTTTCATATTGTTTACCCAGTAACCTATTTGAACTGATGTCCGTGTATAGTTTAAAACTTTTCATATTGTTTGCCCAGTATGTGAACTGATGTACATGTACAGTATAGTCTAATCCTTTTCATATTGTTTACCCAGTATTTGAACTGATGTCCATGTATAGTCTAATACTTTTCTGTACAGTGAGTGTTTTGTCCGTCATGTGATTGAATCACATTATGTTCTTTACATGCTTACTGACAAAAGCAACATAAAGGTTTAAAATGAAAGAAATACATTGCAGACTGTAGTGATAATGACATGCAATCAATTACCATACAGTAAGACGCTTTGTGGACTCCGTTTATTCACATCTGTTACAATTCCATGTTGCACTGTCAAAATCAGTAATGAGGAAGGTACAAGTGCAAGAAGTAATGACAAGCAACAGAGCATGTCTTATATGCTGCAAAAACCTCTACACTTGAAGTCAGAAGTTTACATACACTTAGGTTGGAGTCATTAAAACTCGTTTTTCAACCACTCCACAAGTTTCTTGTTAACAAACTATAGTTTTGGTAAGTCGGTTAGGACATCTACATTGTGCATGACACAAGTAATTTTTCCAACAATTGTTTACAGACAGATCATTTCACTTATAATTCACTGTATCACAATTCCAGTGGGTCAGAAGTTACCATACATTAAGTTGACTGTGCCTTTAAACAGCTTGGAAAATTCCAGAAAAATGCCATGGCTTCTGCTAGGCTAATTGATATCGTTTGAGTCAATTGGAGGTGTACCTGTTGATATATTTCAAAGCCTACCTTCAAACTCAGTGCCTCTTTGGTTGACATCATGGGAAAATCAAAAGAAATCAGCCAAGACCTCAGAAAATAAATTGTAGACCTCCACAAGTCTGGTTCATCCTTCCAAACGCCTGAAGGTACCATGTTCATCTGTACAAGCAATAGTACGCAAGTATAAACACCATGGGACCACGCAGCGGTCATACCGCTCAGGAAGGAGACGCCTTCTGTCTCCTAGAGATTATTGTACTTTGTGTGAAAAGTGCAAATCAATCCCAGAACAACAGCAAAGGATCTTGTGAAGATTCTGGAGTAAACAGGTACAAAAGTATCGATATCCACAGTAAAACAAGTCCTATATCGACATAACCTGAAAGGCCGCTCAGCAAAGGAAGAAGCCACTGCTTCAAAACCAGCATTAAAAAGCCAGACTACGGTTTGCAACTGCACATGGGGACAAAGATCGTACTTTTTGGAGAAATGTCCTTTGGTCTGATGAAACAAAAATAGAACTGTTTGGCCATAATGACCATTGTTATGTTTGGAGGAAAATGGGGGAGGCTTGCAACCCGAAGAACACCATCCCAACTGTGAACCACGGGGGTGGCAGCATCATGTTGTGGGGGTGCTTTGCTGCAGGAGAGACTGGTGCACTTCACAAAATAGATGGTATCATGAGGTAGGAAAATTATGTGGATATATTGAAGCAACATCTCAAGACATCAGTCAGAAATGTAAAGCTTGGTCGCAAATGGGTCTTCCAAATAAACAATGTCGCCAAGCATACTTCCAAAGTTTTGGCAAAATGGCTTAACCTGTTTGGGCTAGGGGGCAATGTTCGGAAGTTCGGAGAGTCTGGCGTGCCCAAAGTAAAATGCCTGTTACTCAGGCCCAGAAACTAGGATATGCACATAATTAGTGGTATTGAATAGAAAACACTCTGAAGTTTCTACAACTTTTAAAATCATGTCTGTGAGTATAACAGAACTGATTTGGCAGAAGAAAAACAGAGGAAGATACATCCGGAACACGTGATTTTGTGATGTCACACTTTTTCCTTTGACATGCTATTCAAAGCAGGGGGATTTAGCTCCCAGATTGCAGTTCCTATGGCTTCCATTAGATGTCAACAGTCTTTAGACAAGGTTTAAGGCTTGTTTTTTGAAAAACCAACAAGTAAGAGCTGTTTTTGCAAGTGGACTCTGGAGAGGACTCTACTCTTTGGCACGCTCTTCGTTTTTTTCCTGTTCTATTGAGCAGGTTATTTTCCGTCTGAAATATTATAGTTTATATACATATTAGGGTACCTAAGGTTTGATTAGAAACGTTGTTTGAGTTGTTTGGTTTGTAGGTAACTTTTTGCGTTTTCTATGTCTTTATATTTAACGAGTGGAACGGTGGATTACTGAACAAAACGCGCCAACCAAACTGAGCTTTTGGAATTTAAAGAGGGACTTTATCGAACAAAAGAACCATTTATTGTGTCGCTGGGACCCCTTTGGATTGCCAACAGAGGAAGATCTTCCAAGGTAAGAGATTTATTTTATCGCTATTTTTGAGTTTTGTGACACCTGTGCTGTTATGATATTATGCTAATATAAGAAGGATGCGGGGCTCTGTCCTAAGACAATCAAATGCTATGCTTTCACCGTAAAGCTGTGAGATTACCAAGATTCTTGTCACGGTGTGCGCTACTGGGGTTGAAATCAGGTGCAGGAGAGCGGAAGGTGACGTAAAGGCGCACACTTTAATGGCATAAGCAAAACAAAATACAGAACGCACAATGCGTCAAACTTTCCTTAGGCCACAACTAAAGTGTCAAGCGCGACGACTAAACACAGTCCACAAATGTCACAACAATGTCCAATAATAAATACGGGTGAACAATCGTTACCCGGTGAACTGAGCCTGGTTCTACACACAAATGTAACATAGAATAATTCCACACAACGAAATGATGAAATGCAGAGGAATAAATACATGCCGTAATTGCAGGTGTGAAGTGAACAAGACAAAAGCAAAGGAACAATATATAACTGAGCGGCGATGGCTAGAAAGCCGGTGACGTCGACCGCCGAACGCCGCTCGAACAAGGAAAGGAAGCGACTTCGGTGGAAGTCATGACAGTACCCCTTGACACGCGGCTCCAGCGGTGCGCCGACACCGGCCTCGGGGACAACCCGGAGGGCGAGGATCAGGGCGATCCGGTCGGCAACTGTGGAAATCCCGCAGCAGTTCAGGGTCCAACACATCAGCCACCGGAACCCAGCACCTCTCCTCCGGACCGTACCCCTCCCACTCCACGAGGTCCTGAATGCCCCTCGCCCGACGCCTCGAATCCAGGATGGAACGAACGGAGTACACGGGGGCCCCTCGATGTCCAGAGGGGTGGGGGAACCTACCGCACCTCAGATTCCTGGAGCGGACCAACCACCACCGGCCTGAGGAGAGACACATGGAATGAGGGGTTAATATGGTAATCGGGAGGAAGCTGTAACCTGTAACACACCTCATTCACTCTCCTCAGGACTTTAAATGGCCCCACAAACCGCGGACCCAGCTTCCGGCAGGGCAGGCGGAGGGGCAGGTTTCGGGTTGAGAGCCAGACCCTGTCCCCCGGTGCGAACACCAGGGTCTCACTGCGGTGACGATCCACGCTGGTCTTTTGGTCTCCTCAGCGCGCCTGAACCAATCGTCCACCGCAGGAGCCTCGGTCTGACTCTGATGCCATGGTGCCAGAACCGGCTGATACCCCAATACACACTGAAAGGGGGAGAGGTTAGTGGATGAGTGTCAGAGTGAGTTCTGTGCCATCTCTGCCCAGGGCACGAACGCTGCCCACTCTCCCGGCCGGTCGTGGCAGTAGGACCGCAGAAACCTGCCCACTTCTTGGTTCACTCTCTCCACCTGCCCGTTAATTTCGGGGTGGAAACAAGAGGTAAGGCTGATCGAGACCCCCAGATGTTCCATGAACGCCCTCCAGACTCTCGAAGTGAACTGGGGACCCTGATCAGACACTATATCCTCTGGTACCCCGTAGTGCCGGAAGACGTGTGTAAATAAGGCCTCCACAGTTTGTAGGTCCGTAGGAAGACCAGGCAGAGGGAGGAGACGACACGACAGGACGGTCCACAACGACCAGGATCGTAGTGTTTCCCTGTGAAAGTGGAAGATCCGTTAGAAAATCCATCGACAGGTGTGACCAGAGCCGTTGTGGAACGGGTAAGGGATGTAATTTACCTTAGGTGTCTAGGAGCCTGGGCCGCTCCTAGTGTCTAGGAGCATGGGCCGCTCCTCTGTGTCGTACAGTCGGGACAGTCCTATTCTGGGACCCTGGTCTGTAAGACAAGGTAAACACAAAACGAGTAAAGAACATGGCACACCTTGCCTGGCGAGGATTCAGTCTCCTCGCTGCCCGGATGTACTCCAGGTTGCGGTGGTCAGTCCAGATGAGAAAACGCCTTCAGAGCTTTAACCACAGCCAACAACTCCCGGTCCCCCACATCATAGTTCCGCTCCGCTGGGCTGAGCTTCTTAGAGAAGAACGCTCAGGGGCGAAGCTTCGGTGGCGTGCCCGAGCGCTGAGAGAGCACGGCTCCTATCCCAGCCTTGGATGCGTCCACCTCCACTATGAACGCCAAAGAAGTATCCGGATGGGCCAGCACGGGAGGCGAAGTAAACAGAGCCTTTAGTTGCTAAAAAGCTCTGTCCACCTCAACTGACCACTGCAGACGCACAGGACCTCCTTCAGCAGTGAGGTAATGGGAGCAGCCACCTGGCCAAAACCCCGGATAAATCTCTGGTAGTAATTGGCAAACCCTAAAAACCGCTGCACCTCCTTTACCGTGGTAGGAGTCGGCCAATTACGTACGGCTGAATTGCGGTCACTCTCCATCTCCACCCCTGATGTGGAAATGCGATACCCTAGGAAGGAGACGGACTGCTGAAAGAACAGGCATTTCTCCGCCTTAACGTACAGGTCATGCTCCAACAGTCTGCCCAGCACCTTGCGCACCAAAGACACATGCTCGGAGCGTGTAGCAGAGTATATCAAAATGTCATCGATATACACCACTACACCCTGCCCGTGCAGGTCCCTGAAAATCTTGTCTACGAAGGATTGGAAGACTGATGGAGCATTCATCAACCCGTATGGCATGACAAGGTACTCATAGTGGCCTGAGGTGGTACTAAACGCCGTCTTCCACTCGTCTCCCTCCCAGATACGCACCAGATTGTACGCGCTCCTGAGATCCAATTTAGTGAAAAAGCGCGCCCCGTGCATGGGCTCTGTCGCGGTAGCAATGAGAGGTAGCGGGTAACTGTACCTCACCGTGATTTGATTAAGACCTTGATAGTCAATGCACGGGCGCAAACCTCCATCCTACATATGTCTCCATAGCCGCTGTCTCCGCTTGCGACAGGGGATACACGTGACTCCTGGGAAGTGCAGCGTCTGCCTGGAGATTTATCGCACAATCCCCCCGTCGATGAGGTGGTAATTGAGTCACCCTCTTCTTACAGAAGGCTACCCACAGGAATAATGGGGATTCTCAAACTAATGGCGAACGCTCTGTCGATAAAATTCCCAGCCGCGCCTAAATCGACGAGTGCCTTATGCAGGGAAAGCGGGGAGAACTCAGGAAAACAAACAGGTACAAACAGGTGAACAACAGAAGACTCTGGATGAGTGTGGTGCAGACTCACCTGGGGTGATGCCAGAGTACCCTGCCTGTTGCCTCGACTCCCCGGGGGAACCAACCCGACACCAACCGGCAGTGTGACCTCTGCGGCCACAGATGGTGCACGTGTTAGTCCCTCCTCCAGCCTCCCTAAGAGCAGCCCCTCCCAGCTCCATGGGCACCGGAGCGGGGGCGCTGGAAGATGGAACTGACAGAGACCTCTCTGGACGTCCGCGGGTGACCAGCAGGTTATCCAACCGGATGGACAAATCCACCAGTTGGTCAAACGTGATGGTGGCATCCCTGCAGGCCAACTCCCGTCGAACATCCTGACGCAGGCTGCATCGATAGTGGTCGATGAGAGCTCTGTCGTTCCATCCTGCTCCGGTGGCCAAGGTCCGGAATTCCAGGGCGAACTCCTGGGCGCTCCTCGTCCCCTGCCTCAAGTGGAGGAGTCGAAGTGGTCCACTCCAGAGCTCTCCCCGAGAGGCATGAGACGAGGGCGGACACCCTCTCCCTTCCCGAGGGAGCTGGGTGGACGGTGGCCAGATAAAGGTCCAATTGGAGGAGAAACCCCCTGGCACCATGCTGCTGTCCCATCATACTCCCTGGGAAGGGAGAGACGCATCCCACTGGGACTGGCTCCAGGAGGGACGGGTAGATGGAGATCTGGCCGTGCCAGTCGAGGCACTGGAGAGACCTCCTGTCTCTCCCAGTGGTCCAAAGTCTGGACAACGCGATCCATCATAGTTCTGAGTTGTTGGAGCATTACGGAGTGTTCTTGGACGCGCTCTTCGACTCCAAGGACTGGAGTACCTGCTCCTGCTGATTCCATGTGTGGTGTGGAATTCTGTCACGGTGTGCGCTACTAGGGTTGAAATCAGGTGCAGGAGAGCGGAAGGTGTCGTAAAGGCGCACACTTTATTGGCATAAGCAAAACAAAATAAAGAACGCACAATGCGTCAAACTGTCCTTAGGCCACAACTAAAGTGTCAAGAGCGACGACTAAACATAGTCCACAAATGTCACAACAATGTCCAATAATAAATACGGGTGAACAATCGTTACCCGGTGAACCGAGCCTGGTTCTACACACAAATGTAACAGAATAATTCCACATCTACCCATGATGAAATGCAGAGGAATAAATACATGCCGTAATTACTGGAATGCAAACCAGGTGTGAAGTGAACAATACAAAAGCAAAGGAACAATATATAACTGAGCGGCGATGGCTAGAAAGCCGGTGACGTCGACCGTCGAACGCCGCTCGAACAAGGAGAGGAGGCGACTTCGGTGGAAGTCGTGACAATTCTAAGCTTTTGAATGGTGTGCAACACTTGTATTTTCATGAATGTTTAGTATTACTATTTTTGTAGCTTGAATTTGGCGCTCTGCATTTTACCCGGATGTTGTTGCAGGTGGGACGCTAGAGTCCCACCTAGCCTTAAGGACAACAAAGTCAAGGTATTGGAGTGGTCATCACAAAGCCCTGACCTCAATCCTATTGAAAATTTGTGGGCAGACCTGAAAAAGCGTGTGTGAGCAAGGAGGCCTACAAACCTGACTCAGTTACACCAGCTCCGTCAGGAGGAATGGGCCAAAATTCACCCAACTTATTGTTGTGGAAGGCTACCCGAAACATTTGACCCAATTTAAAGGCAATGCTACCAAATACTAATTGAGTGTATGTAAACTTCTGACCCACAGAGAATATGATGAAAGAAATAAAAGCTGAAATAAATAATTCTCTCTACTATTATTCTGACATTTCACATTCTTAAAATAAAATACAGTGGGGCAAAAAAAGTATTTAGTCAGCCACCAATTGTGCAAGTTCTCTCACTTAAAAATATGAGAGAGGCCTGTAATTTTCATCATAGGTACACTTCAACTATGACAGACAAAATGAGGAAGAAAAATCCAGAAAATCACATTGTAGGATTTTTTATGAATTTATTTGCAAATTATGGTGGAAAATAAGTATTTGGTCACATACAAACAAGCAAGATTTCTGGCTCTCACAGACCTGTAACTTCTTCTTTAAGAGGCTCCTCTATCCTCCACTCGTTACCTGTATTAATGGCACCTGTTTGAACTTGTTATCAGTATAAAAGACACCTGTCCACAACCTCAAACAGTCACAATCCAAACTCCACTATGGCCAAGACCAAAGAGCTGTCAAAGGACACCAGAAACAAAATTGTAGACCTGCACCAGGTTGGGAAGACTGAATCTGCAATAAGTAAGGAGCTTGGTTTGAAGAAATCAACTGTGGGAGCAATTATTAGGAAATGGAAGACATACAAGACCACTGATAATCTTCCTCGATCTGGGGCTCCACGCAAGATCTCACCCCGTGGGGTCAAAATGATCACAAGAACGGTGAGCAAAAATCCCAGAACCACACGGGGGGACCTAGTGAATGACCTGCAGAGAGCTGGGACCAAAGTAACAAAGCCTACCATCAGTAACACACTACGCCGCAGGGGACTCAAATCCTGCAGTGCCAGACGTGTCCCCCTGCTTAAGCCAGTACATGTTCAGGCCCGTCTGAAGTTTGCTAGAGAGCATTTGGATGATCCAGATGAGGATTGGGAGAATGTCATATGGTCAGATGAAACCAAAATAGAACTTTTTGGTAAAAACTCAACTCGTCGTGTTTGGAGGACAAAGAATGCTGAGTTGCATCCAAAGAACACCATACCTACTGTGAAGCATGGGGGTGGAAACATCATGCTTTGGGGCTGTTTTTCTGCAAAGGGACCAGGACGACTGATCCATGTAAAGGAAAGAATGAATGGGGCCATGTATCGTGAGATTTTGAGTGAAAACCTCCTTCCATCAGCAAGGGCATTGAAGATGAAACGTGGCTGGGTCTTTCAGCATGACAATGATCCCAAACACACTGCCCGGGCAACGAAGGAGTGGCTTCGTAAGAAGCATTTCAAGGTCCTGGAGTGGCCTAGCCAGTCTCCAGATCTCAACCCCATAGAAAATCTTTGGAGGGTGTTGAAAGTCCGTGTTGCCCAGCGACAGCCCCAAAACATCACTGCTCTAGAGGAGATCTGCATGGAGGAATGGGCCAAAATACCAGCAACAGTGTGTGAAAACCTTGTGAAGACTTACAGAAAACGTTTGACCTCTGTCATTGCCAACAAAGGGTATATAACAAAGTATTGAGATAAACTTTTGTTATTGACCAAATACTTATTTTCCACCATAATTTGCAAATGTGATTTTCTGGATTTCTTTTTCTCATTTCGTCTGTCATAGTTGAAGTGTACCTATGATGAAAATTACAGGCCTCTCTCATCTTTTTAAGTTGGAGAACTTGCACAATTGGTGGCTGACTAAATACTTTTTTTGCCCCACTGTAAAATACTAACTGACGTAAGACAGGGAATTTTTACTAGGTTTATGTCACGTCCAGGCCTGAAAAGACAGGCTGGCGTGTTTTTGCTTTGGTTTTGGTGTAGGGTTTTTATGTTCTAGGGGTTATATATCTATGTTGGGGTAATGGTTCCCAATTAGAGGCAGCTGTGTGTCGTTGTCTCTAATTGGGAACCATATATATATTTGGGGTTTTCATTTAGGTTTTGTGGGTGATTGTTTGGACATAGCTTGTTTGTGTTTAGTGTGTTCGTCGTCACGATCTTCGTTACGTTTACTTTTTGTTACGTGAGTTTCGTTTTTGTATAATAAACATGTATACTGGATGCCTCGCTGCGCCTTGGTCTGTCCGTTATGAAGATCGTGACAGTTTAAATGTCAGGAATTGTGAAAAACGTAGTTTAAATGTATTTGACTAAGGTGTATGTAAACTTCCGACATCAACTGTATATGTTCTCATTCAAGTAGTCTGTGCACTCACTACCTGGTTATATTTTGAGACAACCGTCACAAAAATACAAAACAAGTCTTGTGAATGTTAGAAAGAGCTTGAGTTGGTATCTAATGTCCTTTCATCAGAATATTAATTCCTTCGGACAATGTTGATCATGTTCAGCTTGGTGTAGGAGAAGTGGAAATTCAATAGTATACACTTCATTGGCAATAACAAAGGCGAATGCCATGTCTACTATTGTCGCGTTTCCTAGAAATAGCTAAAGTTGTCCGACTTGGTGTCGGTGCTTAAGTATCTCTCCCGACTTTACTCGTTGACTCTACAGTCAGCTACTTTTGGCCTACCACTGAAATGCACTCAGTGACTCTAAACTCTGCATGCTAGCCTGTATTGCGTGTGTGTGTCCACATTTTGACAGAATGAGGCGAATGGAGGCAGTGTCTTTTATGTGAAATGAAATGATATACTGTATCCTGCATGACATGATAATTATTTGTACATTTAAAAAAAAATGTTTTTGTAATTTAGCAGATGCTCTTATCCAGAGCAGTGAATTCTTTTTTTTTCTTCTATACTGGTTCTTCCTGGGAATTGAACCCACAACCCTGGTGTTGCAAGTACCATGCTATACCAACTGAACCGCATGAGACCATACCCTACATAAGGTATATGGACTCAGAACCATTAACACACCATATATTAAATAGCCATGTTATAGAATCAGGTTATATTAGCAAGGTCATCTGAAATATGATTGAGAATACCAGTAGTCTTAACCTGAATACAGCATGAGGAGGAGTTGTATGCTCTCTGCTTCTCAAAGTCAGACCAAGGTCATTGTAATCTAATTTTAAACGATGGTCGCCAATTTCATATTGCAAATCTAGTAAGCCATGATTTGATAATCAGGACAAGCGTTTGTGGTTTAGTTTACAGTAGAGCTCATCGAGAAATACACTCTTTCTCCACAGGATGAAGGGATGGAGGGATGAAGGGATAGAGGAATGGAGGGATGAAGGGATGGAGGAATGGAGGAGAGGAAAACAGAATAGGCCTGTCAGGAGGTGGCATATGGATAAGTGGAACTGAGTCAGTGTCAAATCCTTTAACACACACACACACACACCTCGCACCTATGAGAGTCACATTTCCCACAGTCGATACACCCCATATTCACACCATTTTGTATAAATAACCCTATCATTAGATTACCCAGAGGGACAAGTTCCTACATATGTACTACTATTTATGGTCTGTTCCATTGTAGGATGGAAAGCTTTTCAAAAACAGACTCAATCTACTTTTTAACCTTGGTAAACCTCTTCAGATGCAGCTCCCTTCACCTCCATCATAACCCCAGTAGTGGGTTTGCTGAAGAACCACAGAGACTTTATTTCCATATTACAGTATACAAGTTTGCGATAATGAAACGCCTGCACAGAATGTGGCCCTCCAGGACCCTCCAGACCAGCCCTTGATCTGCAGATCTGCAGTGTAGCCCTTTAGGTGTGCTAATGTTTTATAGAGACCTGTAAGCAACAGGCTACTATTAACTTCTTAGGGAGCGGCAGCTGAGGTGTCGGTTTCGGAGAGTCTGGTGTGCCCAAAGTAAAAGGCATTTTAAAGGCATGTGTTAAAATATTGTCTGTGAGTATAACAGAACTGATATAGCAGGCGAAAACCCGAGGAATTTCTGTCCTGGAAAAAGTGTTTTTGACACATTGCCTCATTTTGAACCCCTCCCTATTGAAAACAGCCATATATAGGAGTAAGATTGCAGTACCTATTACTTCCACTGGATGTCAACAGTCTCTAGACAGTGTTTGGTGATGTTAGGTTGCTCTGGATGGTAATAGAAGAAGAATTTCGAACTAGTCACCAGATGTAAACAGAAGAGGAGGCGTGTTCACGGGCTCGCGCGCGCTGTGCTTTTTCCCTTTCCTATCGTCCAGTTTATAATCCGGTTGAAATATTATAGTAAATATACATAAAAGTGTTCCTAAGGATACATTATCAATGATGTTTGATTGTTCTTGGACAAGTGTATAGGTATAGGTTAAATTTTAAGGGACACAACGAGGGGGAAAGTTCTGCTAACAAGGACAACTACAAGGATGCTTTACTTGCTTAACATATGGAACTTTTTACTGTCTTCTGGTATGTCGAAGTCATTTCCCCACCACTCTCGGACCTATACTTGCAGTTGTCAGTTATTGTCAGATATGTGGATGATCAGGGCTTTATTCAGGAACATTTCTTGGGCTACTTTGATCTGTCAAGTGGGCGAGATGCGCAGTCTGTTTTTGACTTTGTGAATTTTAACTTCATGGAGAAACTCAATGCCCAAACCTATGATGGCGCAGCTGTAATGGAATGTATTTGCTATTTGTTTTTAAAGCTACACTACCGTTCAAAAGTTTGGGGTCACTTAGAAATGTCCTTGTTTTTGAAAGAAAAACACAGTTTTTGTCCATTAAAATAACATCAAATTGATCAGAAATACAGTGTAGACATTGTTAATATTGTAAATTACTATTGTAGCTGGAAACGAGAGATTTTTTATGGAATATCTACGTAGGCGTACATTATCAGCAACCATCACTCCTGTGTTCCAATGGCACGTTCTGTTAGCTAATCCAAGTTTATAATTTTAAAAGGGTAATTGATCATTAGAAAACCCTTTTACAATTATGTTAGCACAGCTGAAAACTGTTTTTCTGATTAAAGAAGCAATGAAACTGGCCTTCTTTAGACTAGTTGAGTATCTGGAGCATCAGCATGTGTGGGTTCGATTACAGGCTCAAAATGGCCAGAAACAAAGACCTTTCTTCTGAAACTTGTCAGTCTATTCTTATTCTGAGAAATGAAGGCGAGAAATTGACAAGAAACTGAAGATCTCGTACAACGCTGGGTACTACTCCCTTCACAGAACAGCGCAAACTGGCTCTAACTGCAAGCATAGGTCCGAGAGTGGTGGGGAAATGATTTCAACATACCAGAAGACAGTAGAAAGTTCTATATGTTAAGCAAGTAAAGCATCCTTGTAGTTGTCCTTGTTAGCAGAACAATCCCCCTCGTTGTGTCCCTTAAAATTCTTGCATGCCCAAAAATGCACCTGTGTTGATAAGGCGCTTGAGAACATCCCTGTTTCTTCTTACTTTCTCATTGTGTTGCGCAGTTTGAATACGCAGACCTTCGTCCATTACATGATCGATGTGGCTTTTTCCCAGAGGCTTGAATCTGATGTGGGCATTTGAATGCTCCCTGCTTTTGTTCTGACGTTTAGCTGAACGAAATCTCTGTTTCTTATTCATGCGAATGACATAGATTTGGGCCTTGTCGGGTCTGTAAATCCTTTGTGTCCGACTATTTAAAGAATAAATCTTCGTCCAGTAATCAATGTCCTGATATCCAGAAGCTCTTTTCGGTCATAAGAGACGGTGGCAGAAACAATATGTGCAAAATAAGTTACAAATAATGTGAAAAAACACACACAATAGCACAATTGGTTAGTATTCCGTAAAACGGCAGCCATCTCCTCCGGTGCCATCTATAGGGCCAGGTATATGCTGTGATGGCTGAGACAGGACCGTATTGGGCCAGGTAAGTGCTGCGAGGGCTGAAACAGGACAGTTTTGGTCCAGGTAAATACTGTTAGGGCTGATACAGGGTACATTGTGACTGATATGACTCTCACTCTGCTAATGTGCCACCTCAGGAGAGGCAGGTCAGGGCTCCCGTAATGGAAAAGCTGTGTATTCTCCTGCTGTCTCTCACCCACTGGCACACAGGACACGTCCACACATCAACCTCAGTGGAAGGGGGTTCAAGTTGCCTTTTTATGACATCCTTAACCATTAGGCATTAAAAACTGACCTTACATCAGTGTCAGCTATCAGTCAAACTAATGTATAAATAAAGTAGAGAGAGAGAGAATAACTAAATTGATCTAGGGATCCGTTTTTACGTTTCCAACCTCAATGGTTAAGGTTAGAATCTGGGAAGGGTAAGCTGATCCTAGATCTGTTACTCTGTGCAATCTCCCTTCACTTCTGACCTCAAAACAAAAACTGAGAGATTTACCTGGTGCCCCACTGTACCAGGGTAAAGTGTGTCTGTGGGCGATTCCTGTTTAAATTATGCAGTGCCGTCTGCTCTACATTCAAACTGAGAGAGACAATCATGTGTGCTGTAGTGGGGCAGGGTTGATACAAGTTTAATTAATGATGTTGGTTTTACACCCAGGAATTTCTGGGTGAGCATCTTCATTGACATAGAGCGTTGTGCTGAAGTAATACTGTTCAAATTCTTTACTCGTTAAAAGTCTGAGGATTTCACTCGTGTCCTGGAAAGAGGCCAAATATTTATTTAAAATGAAATGTGCTTTGAAAGATATTTAAAGTAAATAACAAGAGGAATATTTCCCAAATACTGCTCATATTAATGTGGCTTTGAGGCACTTTTCAGAATAGGTGAAACAAGAATACAAATATGTAGAAGCCTCATTCAAGGACACACACACACACACACACACACACACACACACATACACATACACACACACACATGTTTCATTGTGTGTGTGTGTGTGTGTGTGTGTGTGTGTGTGTGTGTGTGTGTGTGTCCTTGAATGAGGCTTCTACATATTTGTATTCTTGTTTCACCTATTCTGAAAAGTGCCTCTGAGAGCCACATTAATATAAGCAGTGCTGTGTGTGTTCCCTAGGCAACTATGGGAACATGGGAACATCTCCAGAACATCTCCAGAGAACATCTCTTATCTTCAAACTGAATAAGGTATTGTGATCCTAGCAGAGCAAATCACAATCTTCTGTTGCAGACAGTTATTCACAGACATTTCTTCACAGCAGCTCTGCAGGGAACTTGGGAGACAATGTTCTGATCACAATACTCCAAACCTTGTCCACTTTGACATGTTGGAGTTGTTCATAAATATTAAACTACAGCCACAGTTTGAATAGACCCATTTTATTTGACAATTTACCAACGTTTACTCTTGTTATATCTGATTCTGCTTTTTAATTCAATCGCATTTGGTCCTTGAAGGGAAAAGGAAAAACACCTCCTCTTTCCAGGTAGTCCAGTCTATACTGCAGCTGCTGCAGAGTTTCTATCTATAATTCAAAACCTTTAGTAGTTTCACTGCACTTCTCTGCATGGTTCCTCCCAATGGCACAATACAGGAATGAGGTTGGTGTCACGAACAGCTAGAAGTGGTGGGTGTGGAGTCAGACGCAGAGAGCACGGTGTAGGGAAAAACGGTCCTCTTTAATCCGGCGTGTTAATACAACGCCCAACACACAGCAGGCGCACAAACAAACAAGGCGCTCAAAACAGGACACGGGCATAAACGACGACATGAACTAACGTCCACCAAAAACAGAGAAACAAGCCCGCACAAAAGGAGGCGGGCTTGACCGGCTTACATAGCCCTAGAATAAAACACAAAACAGGTGCAAACAATATAACAATCAACAGAAAGGAAAAGAGGATCGGTGGCAGCTAATAGGCCGGTGACGACGATCACGAACGCCGCCCGAACAGGCAGAGGAGCCACCGTCGGTGGAAGTCGTGACAGTACCTCTCTCCTGACGCTGCTCTCGCAGCGCCGACAGCGGCCTCGAGGACGACCCGGAGGGCGAGGCACAGGGCGATCCGGGTGAAGGCGGTGAAACTCCGCCAGTAGTGACGGATCCAAGATATCCGTCACCGTACCCAGCACCTCTCCTCCGGCCGCACCCCTCCCAGTCCACGAGGTACTGCAGGCCCCTCACCCGGCGCCTAGAGTCCAGAATGGAGCGGACTGTGTACACCGGGACCCTCGATGTCCAAGGGGGCCTCCGGCACCTCACCTTCCTGCAGGGGACCAGCTACCACCGGCCTGAGGAGAGACACATGAAACGAGGGGTTAATGCGGTAGTACGATGGAAGCTGTAGCCTATAACACACCTCGTTTATCCTCCTCAGGACTTTAAATGGCCCCACATACTGCGGCCCCAGCTTCCGGCAGGGCAAGCGGAGGGGCAGGTTCCGGGGGCCTCACTGCGGTGACGGTCAGCGCTCCTCTTCTGTAGCCCACCAGCCTGTTTTAATGATTCCTGGACGGCTCTCCAGGTCTCCTTTGAGCGCTGCACCCACTCCTCCACCGCAGGAGCTTCAGTCTGGCTCTGATGGAATGGTGCCAGGACCGGCTGGTAGCCCAACACGCACTGAAACGGTGACATGTTGGTAGAGGAGTGACGGAGTGAGTTCTGCGCCACCTCCGCCCATGGGACGTACCTCGCCCACTCCCCGGGCCGGTCCTGGCAATACGACCGCAGAAACCTACCCACCTCCTGGTTCACTCTCCACCTGCCCATTACTCTCAGGGTGGAAACCTGAGGTCAGGCTGATCGAGACCCCCAGACGCTCCATAAACGCCCTCCACACTCGGGACGTGAACTGGGGACCCCGATCAGAAACGATGTCCTCAGGCACCCCGTAGTGCCGGAAGACGTGGGTAAACAGGGCCTCCGCAGTCTGTAGGGCCGTAGGGAGACCGGGCAACGGGATGAGACGACAGGACTTAGAGAACCGATCCACAACGACCAGGATCGTGGTGTTCCCCTGGGACGGAGGAAGATCTGTGAGGAAATCCACCGACAGGTGAGACCACGGCCGTTGTGGAACGGGGGAGGGGCTGTAACTTCCCTCTAGGCAGGTGTCTAGGAGCCTTACTCTGAGCGCACACCGAACAGGAGGAGACATAAAACCTCACATCCTTAGCCAACGTGGGCCACCAGTATTTCCCCCTAAGACCCCGCACTGTCCTCTCAATGCCAGGATGACCCGAAGAGGGTAGCGTATGAGCCCATCGAATCAATTTGTCACGAACACCGAGCGGCACGTACTGGCGACCTGTAGGACACTGAGGAGGCGCAGGTTCCAACCGCCGTGCCCGCTCGATGTCCGCGTCCACCTCCCATACCACCGGTGCCACCAGACATGAAGCAGGAAGTATGGGAGTAGGCTGGGAGTAGGACCACTCCTCGGTGTCATAGAGACGGGACAGCGCGTCGGCCTTAGTATTCTGGGAACCTGGCCTATAGGAGATCTTGAACTGAAAGCGGGTAAAAAAACATGGCCCACCTAGCCTGCCGCGGATTTAGTCTCCTCGCTGCCCGGATATACTCCAGATTACGGTGGTCAGTCCAGATGAGGAAAGGGTGCTTAGCCCCCTCAAGCCAATGTCTCCACACCTTCAGGGCTCTGACCACAGCTAACAACTCCCGGTCCCCCACGTCATAGTTACGCTCCGCCGGGCCGAGCTTCCTTGAAAAGAAAGCGCAGGGACGGAGTTTCGGTGGCGTGCCCGAGCGCTGTGATAGCTCGGCTCCAACACCAGCCTCAGACGCGTCCACCTCCACTATGAACGCCAAAGAGGGGTCCGGATGAGCCAGCAAGGGCGCGTTAGTAAACAGCTCCTTCAACCTACTGAAAGCTCTGTCCGCCTCCGCCGACCACCGCAACCGAGCCGGCCCCCCCTTCAGCAGTGAGGTAATGGGAGCAGCCACCTGACCAAAACCCCGGATAAACCTCCGGTAGTAATTGGCAAACCCTAAAAACCGCTGCACCTCCTTTACTGTGGTCGGAGTCGGCCAATTACGCACGGCTGTACAGTAATGCGGTCACACTCCATCACCACCCCAGAAGTGTAAATGCGATATCCCAGGAAGGAAACGGCTTGTTTGGAAAACACACATTTCTCCGCCTTGACGTACAGGTCATTCTCCAGCAGTCGCCCAAGTACTTTGCGCACCAGAGACACATGCGCGGCGCGTGTGGCGGAATAGATCAATATATCATCTATATACACCACCACACCCTGCCCGTGCAGGTCCCTGAGAATCTCGTCCACGAAAGATTGAAAGACGGCTGGAGCATTCTTCAATCCATACGGCATGACGAGGTACTCATAATGACCAGATGTAGTACTAAACGGTGTCATCCACTCATCTCCCTCCCAGATACGCACCAGATTATAAGCACTCCTGAGGTCCAGTTTTGTGAAAAAACGCGCCCCGTGAAATGATTCAACCGCCGTAGCGATGAGAGGTAGCGGGCAACTAAATCCCACTGTGATGGCATTTAGACCTCTGTAATCAATGCACGGCCGCAGACCTCCCTCCTTTTTCTTCACAAAAAAGAAACTCGAGGAGACGGGTGATACGGAGGGCCGAATGTACCGCTGTCGCAGAGATTCAGTGATATAGGTCTCCATAGCCACTGTCTCCTCCTGTGACAACGGGTACACGTGACTCCTGGGAAGTGTTGCGTTTACCTGGAGGTTTATCGCGCAATCCCTCGTCGATGAGGTGGTAATTTGGTCGCCTCTTTTTATAGAAGGCGATAGCCAAATCGGCATATTCAGAGGAATGCCCACAGTGGAAACCTGGTCTGGACTCTCCACCGCGTTGTGGCACCGATGGAAACTCCGTCACACCTACCTGAACACTCCTCTGACCACCCCTGGAGAGCCCCCTGTTTCCACGAAATCATAGGGTTGTGCTTAGCCAGCCAGGGAATCCCCAGCACCACTGGAAATGCAGGCGCATCAATGAGGTATAGACTAATCCGCTCCCCATGACCCCCCTGCGTTACCATGTCCAGCGGAACTGTGGCCTCCCTGACCAGCCCTGACCCTAACGGTCTGCTATCTAGGGAGTGAATGGGGATGGGTTGATCTATCGTAACTAGCGGAATACCTAGTCTCGAGGCGGGTCCGCAATCAATAAAGTTCCCAGCTGCGCCTGAATCGACTAGCGCCTTATGCTGGAGAGAGGGAAAAAACTCAGGGAAAGAGATTAACACAAACATGTGACCAACAGGGAGCTCTGGGTGAGTCTGGTGCCGACTCACCTGGGGTGACCGAGCAGTGCTCCGCCTGCCCTCTCGATTCCCAGAGGGACTCCCCCAGCACCGATCGGCAGTGTGTCCTCTCCGACCACAACTGGTGCAGGAGGAGCCTCCTCCTCCGGTTCCCCTCGATGCTGCCCCCCCTAACTCCATGGGGATAGGAGCGGAAGGTTCGGAAGGTGGAACAAACAGGGCCCTTCCCGACCGTCCGCGAGCCGCCAGCAGGTTGTCCAGTCGTATGGACATGTCGATCAGCTCATCGAGGGAGAGGGTAGCGTCTCGACACGCCAACTCCCTGCGGACATCCTCCCGGAGACTACAACGGTAGTGGTCGATCAGGGCCCGGTCGTTCCACCCCGCTCCAGCAGCCAGGGTCCGAAACTCTAGAGCAAAGTCCTGCGCACTCCTCGTCGTTCACCCGCCGCTCGGCCCTCTGGTGGGTGGTCGAACACGGCCCGGAAACGGCGGGCGAACTCCGGGTAGTTGTCCCTGGCGGAGTCTGGGCCATCCCATACTGCGTTGGCCCATTCCAGGGCTCTACCCGTCAGACAGGAGACGAGGGCGCTCACGCTCTCCTCTCCAGAGGGAGTCGGGCGGACGGTGGCCAGGTACAACTCCAACTGGAGCAGGAACCCCTTACATCCAGCCGCCGTCCCATCGTACTCCCTAGGGGGCGAGACGGAGCGTGCTGGATCCGGACGCCGCCAAGGAGTCTGTTGAGGCGGGAAGGTTGGGTGGGCGAGGAAGGAAACCACCCCTCTCCCATCGGTCCATTCTCTCCATCATCTGGTCCATTGCCGACCCGATCCGGTGGAGGACGGTGGTGTGGTGGAGGACACGCTCCTCCATAGATGGGAGAGGGGGAGTCGCTGCTCCTGCTGACTCCATGATGATGGTGCGGGCTTCTGTCACGAACAGCTAGAAGTGATGGGTGTGGAGTCAGACGCAGAGAGCACGGTGTAGGGAAAAACGGTCCTCTTTAATCCGGCATGTTAATACAACGCCCAACACACAGCAGGCGCACAAACAAACAAGGCGCTCAAAACAGGACACGGGCATAAACGACGACATGAACTAACGTCCACCAAAAACAGAGAAACAAGCCCGCACAAAAGGAGGCGGGCTTGACCGGCTTACATAGCCCTAGAATAAAACACAAAACAGGTGCAAACAATATAACAATCAACAGAAAGGAAAAGAGGATCGGTGGCAGCTAATAGGCCGGTGACGACGACCGCCGAACGCCGCCCGAACAGGCAGAGGAGCCACCATCGGTGGAAGTCGTGACAGTTGGTGAATAAAACCAATGTGATATCCTGCACCCTACAAAGAAGCTTCTTATGATCTCTGTCTTATCAGACTGAAAGGCACCCACAATCAGAGCTAGAGATAGGGAGAGGCGGATAGAAGGCGAGGGAGGGAGGGAGGGAGGGAGGGCGGGCGTCTTACAGTAGGATAGTTTGGTGATAAGAAACACATTTGTGAAGGCATCTGAGACCTGTGTGAGGAGATATATAGGGATTCAGTGAGGGTGCTGATAACGCATAAGAGCAACATGTCACTCCAACTTTTAACTATTCACACCATACTGTAGAACTTTGGGAATGTTTCAAACCTGGCAGCGATACTGTGGTATTGTCACCGTGGTAGCGAAAATAATACGCTTGCAGAGGCGTGCGTTAACTTTTTGACAAATGGAAATTAGAAAGTATGCAGTCACTGCCTACATTCCCAGTCCAACTAGTAGATACAAATAAATAATCTGGATCCACGCAAGATATTCAGACACTCTCTGAGGAAAATGTAACTGCTAGTTTAACAATAAATACCAACCTCTCTGAATGAAAGTGTGTCATGTGTCTGCACTATGAATGGTTGGATGTGTTGGGAGAGGAGAGGGAAGAGGAGGGGAGTAGAAGGGAGTTGAGGGAAGTTTCAGTCTTGACTAGAGCTCCTCTAATTCATTCACATTCACATTCACAGCCAGGGCCGACTCTAGCCTTTTGCCCCACTTTGCGGCAAAACATTAGTGGTCACCCTCTTGATGGTGAAGATAAAAAAAATATATATATTATGTGCTCTCTTCCTGCAATTCTACACAGTTTGTAATGACTTATGCTATGTTAATATGATATCTGAGTGAGAATTACTAAAAACAATGTGGGCCCCCTAGTCGGTATTAGGCCACGATTACTACAAGTTTAGATAGCTGGCTAGACTAACTACCAATCTAAAAATGGTTAGCTGACATGGCTAATTGAGTGACTGTCAGTGACTGACATAACAACAGATAAACTGCTGATGCACAACCAAATTTCAAAATTGCACCTGGTGTATTACACAATTTTTAATCTCAATAGTAAATTGAGACACCGACTGAGTTCCTAAAAAAATATATACTGTATATTATAAGTAATTAAGTAATTACAAAAACAAGAGCTGCTCTGATGATTTTTATTTAGTTGTAATGAATTCATCTCCCAAGACAAACTAGCTAGCTATTTCAACCTGCCCCCCAAATAATATAGATGGTTCACAGTTGGTTTTGTTATTTTAACATGCGTGTCATGATCTCATCTGGTGTGAATGGACAAAATCATCACACGCATGACCGGTGTAGTCAGCATGTTATGAATACACAACACAATACATAATCTAATCACATCCATTACTGGAACTAGTGTTGATTCTCCATGCAAGGCATTGTCTGCATTTTGATCAAGATCACACTGTCATGGGTGACCCTAATGTTAACACTGCATTTAACCCCCATAACCATCAGACTAAGCCAGGGGCAGATTAAAATATATATTATCTGATATTACCTGAACGTCCTCTGCATGCAATCCAGCTAGGTCACACAAGAATTTAGATGTCTGTCCAGGTAAGGACGTCAGGATTGAGGACATAAGCTCAAGTACACAGTAAAAATATAAAATATAAAATATTTGATATGACATGTTTCCTATTCAACAAAACCATATGAATAAGGCTTGAAATAAATTACTTATATGCTTTCTAAATATAATTTTAAAACCGTTAAGTATAAGATTTCACCTTACTTAAAACTGTAAAATACATATTTGTATGTTTTGTGTTAGAGAAATTGTGCATATTTTCTAAAGGTTTCTCTTTATCAAAACATCTGCACCCACCGATGTGAACGTCACACCGAGCTTTATATTGACTTCCTGAACTCATTAGGAACTCGCCTTTCATCTCATATTAATAGTGTCCATCTATGACAAATAGAAAGTGTTTTTTTGTTTAAAATCTATGAATTATTTTTAATGGCTATAAAGTGATCTCTGAATGTGCTGCAGTACGATGTAAGGATTGCAGGCATGTGCTTTGTCAGTGGCTATGACGTAGGGTTCCGTCAGGAATTGATGGACAGTCGGAGGAGCTAATTAAATGGCAGGAGAGACATCCCAGCTTTCAGATTTCACATCCTACGTCACACAGAAAAATATACTACTGTGTCTGTGGGAACCAGGAATATCACTCAATATACGCCATTTCAACCTACGGTGTCCACAAATCGATGTATAAGCGAAAATGTCGGTCGGTACGGGTACCAGAACCATGCAGGTCCCCTAAACAGGGGACTTTACATCTAAGAGGATTTATTAACCCTATCTCACACCTTAACCCTTACCTTAACCATTCAGAATGAATGCCTAAGTTGAATCTTTGAAATGTTACCTTTATGGACAAACGTCTGATTCTGAAGTGAGACTGTGAGATCTTGTTGTGTAATCGCCCTAATCATCTTAACCTCTGTGTCTGCTGTCTGGCACTCTGAACACGGTTAAAACACAGTTCAAACACAGGTTAACAATGATGCTTGTCTGTGTGTGTGTCATGGTCCTGTAGTAAAGGGGTGGCATCTCTCTGATGTTACTGCTCCAGATGTCTCACAGTAGGAAAGGAGAGTGTGTGTGCGTGTGCATTTGTGTGTGTGTGTGTGTGTGTGTGCGTGTGCTGAGCGAGCGTGCGAGCGCCAGTGCGTCCGAGCGTCTGTGCATCCATGTGTGTCTGTGTGTGTGCATTCGTTTGTGTGTGTGTGTGAGCGTGTGTGTGTGCATCTGTATGTGTGTGTTCACCTCCTACGGGTGTCACAGTGGGACATTGCAGCAGGGTGGTGGGGCAGGCAATACAAATGGAGGCATGCCTGGCGGTGTACAGAGTGTGACGTCCACACCCAGCGTGTTCTACAGCCAGAGGCCCTGCTCTCTACTCCCCTACAAAAGGTCTCCACGCCCCAGGTCCCAACGCTGATTAACCAACCAGCACTGTGTGAGTGAGTGTGCGTGTGCATGCGTGTGCGAGTGTGTGCGTGTGTGTGCGTGTGTGTGCGTGTGTGTGTGTAAACCACTGGTAGTATTTTGGCATCTAAACATGTGGATAATAAACATTCGCTCACATACATCTAACACATACATCTAACACATAGTGACATACTGCTACAGGCTTGGAGAGATATTTACAGTACCACTGTAAATCACTGTAAGTATCACTTGGGCTCCAAAGAGGTGCAGCGGTCTAAGGCACTGCATCTCAGTGCTAGAGGTGTCACTATAGACACCCTGGTTCGATTCCAGGCTGTATCACAACTGGCCGTGATTGGGAGTCCCATAATGCGGCGCACAATTGGCCCAGCGTCATTGTAAATAAGAATTTGTTCTTAACTGACTTGCCTTGGTAAATAAAATAAAGGTCAAACAACATTTTGTATTAAAATCACACAGAGACATACATACATGAACATCTAACACACAGTGACATACTGCTACAGGCTTGGAGAGATATTTACAGTATCACATAGTGACAGACATACACACACACACATGAGATATTCATCCTTACACTGTTTCACACCACATGCATAACACCAACCCAGTGTTAGTCAACTCTACGTTGTTGTTCTAGCCCAGTATTTACATACATGATTCTGGACACATCACAGGAGGTTGGAGTTATTCCCTCCGTAAGGCAATCAAACAAGCAAAGTGTGAGTATAGAGACAAAGTGGAGTCGCAATTCAATGGCTCAAACACGAGACGTATGTGGCAGGTTCTACAGACAATCACGGACTACAGAAAGAAAACCAGCCCCGTAGCGGACATCGACGTCTTGCTTCCAGATAGATTAAACAACTTCTTTGCGCACTTTGAGGACAATACAGTGCCACCGACGCGGCCCGCTACCAAAGACTGCGGGCTCTCCTTCTCTGTGGCCGACATGAGTAAAACGTTTAAACGTGTTAACCCTTGCAAGGCTGCTGGCCCAGACGGCATCCCTGGCCGCGTCCTCAGAGCATGCGCAGACCAGCTGGCTGGTGTGTTTACGGACATATTCGATCAATCCCAATCCCAGTCTGCTGTCCCCACATGCTTCAAGATGGCCACCATTGTTCCTGTTCCCAAGAAAGCTAAGGTAACTGAGCTAAATGACTATCGCCCCGCAGCACTCACATCTGTCATCATATGAAGTGCTTTGAGAGACTAGTCAAGGATCATATCACCTCCACCCTATCTGTCACCCTAGACCCACTTCAATTTGCTTACCGTGTCAATAGGTCCACAGACGATGCAATCACCATCACGCTGCTCTATTCCATCTAGACAACAGGAATACCTACGTAAGAATGCTGTACACTGACTACAGCTCAGCATTCAACACCATAGTACCCTCCAAACTCATCATTAAGCTTGAGGCCTTGGGTCTGAACCCTGTGCAACTGGGTCCTGGACTTCCTGACGGGCCACCCCCAGGTGGTGAAGGTAGGAAACAACATCTCCACTCCACTGATCCTCAACACTGGGGCCCCACAAGGGTGTGTTCCCAGCTCCCTCCTGTACTCCCTGTTCACCCACGACCATGTGGCCATGCACGCCTCCAACTCAATCGTCAAGTTTGCAGATGATATACAGTAGCAGGCTTGATTACCAACAACGACGAGACAGCCTACAGGGATGAGGTGAGGGCCTTCAGGAGATGATCGTGGACTTCAGGAAACAGCAAAGTGAGCACCCCCCTATCCACATCGACGGAACAGCAGTGGAGAAAGTGGAACGTTTTAAGTTCCTTTGTGTTCATATCACCGACAATCTGAAATGGTCCACGCACACAGACAGTGTGGTGAAGAAGGCGTGGTGACAGTGTGGTGTCACCGAAAACCCTCACACATTTTTACAGGTGCACAATTGAGAGCATCCTGTCAGGCTGTATCACCGCCTCGTACGGCAACTGCACCGCCCACAACCGCAGGGCTCTCCAGAGGGTGGTGCAGTCTGCACAACGCATCACCGGGGGCAAACTACCTGCCCTCCAGGACACCTACAACACCCGATGTCACAGGAAGGCAAAAAAGATCATCAAGGACAACAACCACCCAAGCCACTGCCTGTTCACCCCGCTACATCCAGAAGGCGAGGTCAGTACAGGTGCATCAAAGCTGGTACTGAGAGACTGAAAAACAGCTTCTATCTCAAGGCCATCAGATTGTTAAACAGCCACCACTAGCACAGAGAGGCAGCTGCTTACCTACAGACTTTATATCATTGGCCACTTTAATAAATGAACACTAGTCACTTTAATAATGCCACCTCTAAGAATGTTTACATATGTCACATTGCTCATCTCATATGTATATAATGTATCCTTCACTATCTATTCTTTACTATCTATTGCATCTTAGCCGCTCTGTCACTGCTCATCCATTTATTTTATATTTATATATTCTCATCCCGTTCCTTTACTAGATTGTGTGTATTAGGTTTTGTTGTGGAATTGTTTGATATTACTTGTTAGATACTGCTGCACTGTGGGATCTAGAAGCATAAGCATTTCGCTACACACAATAACATCTGCTAACCATGTGTATGTGACCAATAAAAATTGGTTTGATTTGGTGGCACCTTTATATGGGGAGGTCGGGCTTGTGGTAATGGCTGGAGCGGAATAAATGGAATGGTATCAAATACATCAAACACATGGTTTGATGCCATTCCATTCGCACTGTTCCAGCTATTACTACGAGCCATGCAGCTGCCTCCACTGTTACACATGCATATGGTGTGAAAACAGTGTGAGGATGAATATGTTATGTCTGTCTGTCTGTCAGTCTGGCTGGCTGCCTATCTCTACAGTAGTGCTGTCCTTCCCTGTTCTATGTGGTAAAGCAGTTTCGTTCCAATTCATCCCAAAGGTGCTCGATGGGGTTGAGGTCAAGGCTCTGTACAGGCCAGTCAAGTTCTTCCACACTGATCTTGACAAACCATTTCTTTATGGACCTTGCTTTGTGCACGGTGGCATTGTCATGCTGAAACAGGAAAGGACCTTCCCCAAACTGTTCCCACAAAGTCGGAAGCACAGGATCTTCTAGAATGTCATTGTATGCTGTAGTGTTAAGATTTCTCTTCACTGGAACGAAGGGACCTAGCCCGAACCATGGGAAAAAAAACGGACCATTATTCCTCCTCCATCAAACTTTACAGTTGGCAATATGCATCGGGGCAGGTAGCGTCCGTCAGACTGCCAGATGGTGAAGCGTGATTCATCACTCCAGAGAATGCGTTTCCAGTGCTCCAGAGTCCAATGGCGCCGAGCTTTACACCACTCCAGCCGACGCTTTGCACTATGCATGGTGATCTTAGGCTTGTGTGCGGCTGCTCGGCCATGGAAACCCATTTCATTAAGCTCCGACAAACAGTTATTGTGCTGACGTTGCTTCCAGAGGCAGTTTAGAGTGTTGCAACCAAGGACAGACCATTTTTACGCGCTTCAAGCTTCAGCACTTGACTGTGCCATTCTGTCAGCTTGTGTGGCCTACCACTTCACGGCTCAGCCATTGTTGCTCGTAGACGTTTCCACTTCACAATAACAGCACTTACAGTTGACCGGGGCAGCTCTAGCAGGGCAGAGATTTGACAAAATGATTTGGCGGAAAGGTGGCATCCTATGACGGTGCCACGTTAAATGTCACTGAGCTCTTTATTGGCCATTTTACTGCCAATGTTTTGTCTTTGGAGATTGCATGGATGTGTGCTCAATTTTATACAACTGTCAGCAACAAGTGTGGCTGAAATAGCCAAATCCACTCATTTGATAGGTTGTCCACATACCTTTGGCCATGTAGTGTATTTATCTATTATTTTCTAGTCCAGTTCCTGCCAGTAGTCTAAAGCTCTACAAACACACGAATGAGCTAAAAACTTTGCTTCTCTTCCCATCAGGAATTGAACACATTCTCATCAGTTGAACAGCAACCTCTCTGGCTCTCCTTGTCCTCCCTGGGGTGTGAGTTTTAGACCTCCAGAACCAACTCTATTACAGAGATGTTTTAGTTTGACCTCTCTCAACCCCTCTCGGTGAACAGGACCTTCTCCAGGCCAGTAATGACTCTGCTCTCAGCTCTCCATTCACACTGCCTCTGGGGAACTCAGGCTGGCTGGATAAACTCATACTGCAGTGGAATGGTCTGGTCTTGGTGGAAAAGCCCATGGGAGTTGTTTGATATGGTCCCTCTCAGAACATTAACGTTACACCCCACTGATCGGACGAATGGAGCAATGGATACCTTCCCTAGAGACACTTGTCATTATATTCTGTATCTGTACCTGGTGGCAAAGTATCTCTCACCTTGATACAGGAAAGGACAGGACACGACGGTCTGTGCACAACTTTGCCTTCCAGCTAATTATCCTATTGTTCTCCTCTTTGCTCAAACTAAACTCCCATGCCAATAACCTCTGTTGTTTCTAGTACTGCTCTGCTGCGCCCCAAAGTGGAAACAGAACACTTTGCTATGAAGATTATGTTTCATCATATTAGTAAAATATTATGCAATCAGTCAAACACATTCAAGTTATTTCAGCCGTCAGCCAGTATCTGAAAATCAGACATCCAAGTGAAATGGTAAAACATAATTTGTCTCTTCTCTGATGCTATCATGCAGTGGAGTATAGCTGGCAGCACATGTATGTAAATGTGAGATATTTTCTTTATCGATAAGCGTTTACTTAACATGACACCGAGACAGGCCCAGGGACACCAAAGGCATTTATCTGTAAAGTCATGAATTTATAATTCAGCGTTGCCATTTAACATGTATATCTTATTAGAGTTGTGGGGCCCCAGGGGAATATGGACTATTATTTTGCAATTAATGAGAATGTTAAAGGCAATGAGCTGGTGGTCATAACACACACCCTCCAAATTGTTCGGCAGGAGCACGTGATCAACACTCATTTCGATGCACATGTATTTACCCATGAAACGCCAGAGAATCATCTGGATTTGGGTAAATATATACACAGAGAGTGTTTATAAAACATTCTTGCCACAGGAGACATTAATTAAACATTCAGAAAATTACCCCAGGTGTCAGACAAGCAGTAAATGTGGGCGTACTCTTCTGTCATTACATGTAAATATTACAAAGATGCCTCCATTTATGCTTATAGGCTAACAAACACATTGGTGGGCTCAAAAAATACTTTGCTTGCGTCTCAAATGGCATCCAATTCCATATACATTTGACCAGAGCAACATGCAGTATATGGGGATTAGTGTGTTATTTGGGATGCTGGCATTGAATAAAGCCGCCCCCACAGGAAGAGGCTATAGGGAAAAGCATTGACAGCTTTATAGGGGACTCTAACCTACACAGTGATCATTTACAACAATTATGTATTAATTATACATGAGGTCAGATTTGAATGTGGCATGCTTTGAATAAGTGATGTGGGCCATTATCAGGTAGAGAGAGATAGGATTAGCATGTGGATGTTTGCATTGGGGAGGAGAGAGAGAGAGACAGCCTGATAGGTGCAGTGAAATGTGTTGTTTTACCGGGTCAGCCATAGTAGTACAGTGCCCCTGGAGCAAATTGGGTTAAGTGCCTTGCTCAAGGGCACCTCAACAGATTTTTCACCTTGTCGGCTCAGGTATTTAAACCAGCTACGTTCTGGTTACTGGCCCAACGCTCTAACCCAGTGGAGGCTGCTGAGGGAAGGACGGCTCACAATAGTGGCTGGAACGAGCGAATGGAATGGCATCAAACACATGGAAAACATTCCACCCATTCCGCTCCAGCCATTACCTAGAGCCTCTTGTGCTTTAACCGCTAGGCCACTTGCCAGAGAGGGTACATAAGTGAGGGAAAGGGGAACAGAAGAGTTGAATATGGTTCTTTGCACCAGTAAAAACATAATATATTTCTGATATGGTATTCAGAGGTGTAAAAGTGCACAATTGTCAAACTTTAGTAAAAGTAAAGATACCTTAATAGAAAATGACTAAAGTAAAAGTGAAAGTCACCCAGTAAAATACTACTTGAGTAAAAATCTAAGTCTTTAGTTTTAAATGTACATTGGTATCAAAAGTAATTGTAATTGCTAAAATATTCTTAAGTATCAAAATGGCACGACCAGACGGCACAATTGTATTTTATTTTATTTTTACGAATAGCCAGGGGCACTCTCCAACACTCAAACATCAATTACAAATGAAGCATTTGTGTTTAGTGAGTCCACCAGATCAGAGGCAGTAGGGATGACCAAGGATGTTCTCTTTAAGACCGTGAATTGGAAAATGTTCCTGTCCGCTAAGCATTCAAGATGTAACAAGTACTTTTGGGTGTCAAGAAAAACATATGGAGTAGAAAGTACATCATTTTCTTTAGGAATGTAGCGAAGTAAAAGCAAAAGTTCTCCAAAATATAAATAGTAAAGTAAAGAACAGATACGCCAAAAAACTACTTAAGTAGTAATTTCAAGTATTTTTACTTAAGACCTTTAGACCACTGATGATATTCTCCTGCCATGTCTAGAACTTCAGTGTCTATCAGCCATGGGTAATGCTCAACATTGACCTGAAAATGAGTGATAAATACAGTGGGGGAAAAAAGTATTTAGTCAGCCACCAATTGTGCAAGTTCTCTCACTTAAAAAGATGAGAGAGGCCTGTAATTTTCATCATAGATACACTTCAACTATGACAGACAAAATTAGGAAAAGAAATCCAGAAAATCACATTGTAGGATTTTTTATGAATTTATTTGCAAATTATGGTGGAAAATAAGTATTTGGTCAATAACAAAAGTTTATCTCAATACTTTGTTATATACCCTTTGTTGGCAATGACAGAGGTCAAACGTTTTCTGTAAGTCTTCACAAGGTTTTCACACACTGTTGCTGGTATTTTGGCCCATTCCTCCATGCAGATCTCCTCTAGAGCAGTGATGTTTTGGGGCTGTCGCTGGGCAACACGGACTTTCAACTTGCACAATTTGTGGCTGACTAAATACTTTTTTTCCCCACTGTATAGTTAAAAGCTATGAGCCCCATCACCTCCAACACACACACACACTCAAAATCCTATTTTCCCTAACCCCTAACCCTAAATATAACCCTAACCCTAACCCTTAACCTAACATTAACCCTAACCTTAACCCTAAACTTAACCTTAACCCCAAATCCCTAACCCTAAAACTATACCTAACCCCAACTCCTAACCCTATCTCTAAACTTAACCGTAACCCCTAACCTTAATTCTAACCCTAACCCTACAGTAATTGTAACCCTAACCCTAAACCTAACCTCTAAGCCTAAAATCCTTGTGGGGACCGGTAAAATGTCCCCACTTCCTTGTTTTATTATCCTTGTGAGAACATCTGGTACCCACAAGGATAGTTAAACAAAAAAACACACACACAAACATACTCACACACACACACAGCTCCGTATCTCTTAGCCCCCTTATTAATTGTGTATCAATATTCCCTGTTAGGTCTGGGAGGAAAAGTGTTTCTCTGGGGTTGGTATACCAGCGTTGTGGTGGCAGCCCTTGCTCTGAAGAGTTTTTCTCTGGGGTCAGTATATCAGCGTTGTGGTGCCAGCCCTTCCTCTGAACCCATACATTAGACCGCTGAAACCACCACCAAGCACCTGAGATGTGAGCTGGAGAATGTTACTGTCATTAGCCTTCAAATTGAGAGGATTAATGGACCTGCACAAATCTAAATGTGCACGTACTTGCATAAACACACACACCAGCGCTATGGACTCTTTTCACGCCCTCAGATAAGATTGTCAACTCGCCTGTTTGACTTAAATCATCACATAAAACTTCTCCTCTTCTCTATTGCAACAATGGAGCCACGGATAATGATTGTGTTTGGACTGTGGTTTTCCTGGAACGGAGCAGGAAATGGACTGTCCTCCTCTGATTGCACTTGCTATATCTCCAACAATGAGACTGTATGCACTACTACTTTAATGACCGTTTTAAGTGATGAGACATTAAAGCACAAAAAGACTTCCACCTTATTGGGATTTGTAAAGTGTGCGCTATAATGAAGGCTACTGTAGCCTATGGTAAATGCACAATATCAATAAAGTTGGACTTGAGCATGAATCTGGATGTAAATGTTGACCTGTTTTTGCCCCTGTGGCTCCAGCACAGCTGTTAGCGTAAGCTTCTCTCCCTCCACCTAAGTGCTGTAAACGGTCTCTATCCCAGTATAGCACTGTCAGTCTCTGGTGTGATCCCAGAAACAGCTCCATCAAAATAAGCTCTGGGTGGTTCTGCACTCTTACAGGTTCTCCAGAGTAGAAAAGTTAGGTAAAGAGTGTGGAAAGCAGAGAGGAGGACTGTTTGGTAAGGGAGCTTGGGAGAAGAGGAGAGCCTGGAGCAACATGGACTCAGCGGTAGACGTAACATAGTAAACGAAAATCCGGGACACTCCAATTAGTATCATATGTCACATTTCGTATGGCATGTATTCATTTGTGGATGTCCATCATCCATTTCGTATGATATGTTGCGAATTACAACTCGTACCATATGTTACAAATTTGCAAAACATATGATATGTTACAAATTCCAATTTGTTGTGGCTAACGTTAGCTAGGTGACTAAAGTTAGCTAGACTAGGGATTTGGGTTAGGGGTTAAGGTTAGGGTTAAGGTTAAGGTTAAGGTTAGGAGTTAGGTCAAAGGGTTAAGATTAAGGTTAGGGTTAGGGGAAGGGTTGGCTAACATGCTAAGTAGTTGTAAAGCCCTCTTCACCTCATTAATATATCCAGTTACATCTGGACTCCCAGGGGAGGACCTGTCTTCTCACTCAGTGACTTCCAGGGATCCCATCCCCATCCCTGTCCCCATCCCCACTCCACACACTGAATCCCCCCCCTCTGTACCGATCAGACCTGCCTCCTCTTCTTGACCCTGCTCTCCTCTGGAGGATAAGACACTGAATACTATATTGAAGAAAACCCACTCCTGTATTGGTGGTGGGACTCATCCAAGGTAGAGAAAGCAGATTGCCAGAGTTTGATTGAATAGTATGTGTTAAGTTAACCTGTTCCCCCTCTAATGGAGAGATATATGTGAGAGCTGATGAAAAAGCAGGAAAAGCCCTTCAGCAATGAAGATTAATTGGATTAATTTACCCGAACAACTTGTTAAATCATGTCAACAGCCTTCTATAGTGATAGCATTTTAATTATCTTTTCGACAGGATAAATATTGACGTTATACTTTCTATGATATTATTTTTTACTAATTGATTCAGTTTACTATATTACATGCTAGGTAACCGTAATGCCAGTGAGCCTAGCTAAGTTTGTGCACACTTTCCCACGTACAAAATACTTCAGTTTACTATAGAATGTTATAGTACTTAGAATATAATTATATATAATTCTGTAGTAAACTGCATTAAACTTTAGTATACTGTAGAATCCTATACTCCACACTGTACTATTCGTGATCATGTGTAGTACTTAGTTTATAATTTTGTAGTATACTGTAGAATACTCTGTGACACACTGTATTATCACTCGATCATGTAGCGCTTACTTTAGAATGTTTTAATATACTGGAGAATACTACTGTATACTGCACACTATACTATCCCTCGATTGTGTAGTGTTTACTGTAATATTTTGTTGTATACTCTAGAATACTATACTATGCACTGTAGTATCCCTTGAGAGCTTACTTTATAATTTTTGGATCGATTGGATTGCTAACTGCTTGGTTTGTTGAAGTCGTTTGGATTTCAACGTGCTGTCCTTGGGGAGCTCATGTCAGGGATTTCCTCTAAGGTTCCCCCTTGATCATGTAGTACTTACAATATAATTTTGTAGTATACTGTAGAATACTATACTCCACACTCTAGTATCCCTTGATTGATTTTATTTGACTATTTAAAAACACAATATACATTTATTTTGTCGAGAATAACACAAAAAAGTGAAACATTTATTTTCATTGTGGTCATAGTTAAAGCATCAAACATGTTACACATTTACAGCTAACCCACATGAATAAAATACTTGAGTCTACTATGGTCTAAATTCTGTAATATTACTATATTTATATACTATAGTATTCACTGTAGTGTTTTTGCGGACTTTACTGTAGAATTTACGTAGTGTTTTTGCGGACATGGCTGTATTACACTATAGCATTCACTGTAGTGATCTTTGTGGACATTACTGTCATTTTCACAGTAGTGTGATTTTGCGGACATGACTAGTATACTGCAGTATTTACTGTAGTGTTTTTGAGGACATTACTTTAGGGTTAGCAACAATGGCACAACTACCAGACTACACCAGTTACTGTTTAATGAAGGGAACACCTCAACCGGAACATCAGACACACAGGTTTGTGACAGGCCACCTATTGAGTTGTGTCAACAAAACAGTACAGAGGCAGATATAAAGAATCCAACCAGTTGAAAGAATCCATTGGTACTTTGGTATGATGTCAGATCAGTTGTTTGTCTGAGACATTATTACTGATGATAGGACGACATAAATTGTATCTTGGAAAGTCTACACATTCTAGTTATCAGATACACATTGAATTGTTGTGCAATTTAATGTTTAAATATAAAACTATTTGTGAAAAGAATAAATGTAAATTTAGTTTTTTAAATTAGAGAGTTGTAAAAGTAAAATTTGCTCACTCAGTGGCCACGCCCACGTGAATAGGCATTGGTTGGAAATGATGAACCAACCTCTTTTCTACATTTCTATAAGAGCCCCCGTGACCCAATTCAAAACTAACTAAGCCAACCTCAGCGTGAGCTCTGGTTGCGAATGGTTGAACGACTACAACCTAACAAAATTAACATTGTGTTCCCGATGATGTGAGGACTGATGTCCATATGACTATCGCCACGCTGGAAGGATGGATTTCGCCTATACCAGCCAGAATATAGCATGAGCTTATAGTATTTCAACTCTTATTCACCAAAGAAGTGATACACCAAAGAAGTGATACATCCTAGACGTCGAGTTATCAGCAGCAGCTGTTAACGTGCGTGGCCTAGGAAAGGACGCACAATCACTTCAGAACGACAGGGTACTACAGCGCATCCGTTCTACCACACGACGACAGACTACAATGTATCCGCCCAGAAATATTATTCAAAGGACAAGGGAGGTCTCTGCTGGGCAACCCAGCCTTCCATCTTTGACCAATCTATCGAAGCTCAGCTCAGAGTAAATATATTTCTTGCATTTTCCTTTTCCAAATGAACGGTTATTTAGAATGTATAAGATTCTGTATTTACGATAGCATAGCTTCATAAGGTCCGATAGAGACCCAATCCTTTTGTTCTTCAGTCTACCCGTGCTTTCATTCAAACCCAACCCCCTTTCTTTGTGTAACCAGCCGTCATATCGGTTAGGGACGTTTTCTTTTATGACATAATTGGTCATTAATGTATGATCCATCCTGTGTATATGTTATTCTGGGTGACTATTTAGGTATTTAGTAAATAAATAATTAAAGCAAATGTTGTATTGCTAATTCAACTGGAAGACCAGGGTTCGTAAAGATAACCACGAATTTTACGACGTTCAGATGAGACTGAATAAGGTGACGATTAATAATTGACTGCTATTGATATAAAAGATTACCAGGTCTTTAAGAGTTTATTCGGAAGACAACAGCTCTATAAACATTCTTCCGTGGTGCCCTGACTTCCTAGTTAATTACATTTACATGATTAGTTTAATCAGGTAATATTAATTACAGAAAATGTATTTTATAAAATAGCATGTCATATCATTTAATCCATGGTAAAGACACAACACAGTGCTTTTACATAATTAACATATTGAATACTGTCAGAGATAAATAAACTCCATGATGGTCAAACTCAACACATACCATTCAGATCAATTGACCACACCCCAAACATTTATTCAAGACAGCATGGTCATAAAATAGTTGCTCACAGAACTAAACCAACAGCACCAACACCATACAGCTTATACACACATAGGACCTTCCAGGTACCAAATTCTCACCTGAACATGACCAAGGGGTGCTTTTATACATTTCCTGCATGTCCTCCCCTAATAAGGGTGCCCAGGGAAATACTGACCAAAACCTTGGTTTCTAGCCGGTCACACAATATTCTTCAGTTACAAGATGGTAAGTGACTGGGGTTTAGGTGAGGGTTATGGTGATGCCCATCTACTGTGGGGCTCCAGTTAAGGAGCAGGCGGAGACAGAGATGCAGTTCAGTTTGTCTTTATAGATTCAGGTATTGGAGATGATACATGAAAGGGACTGTTTGACAGTTGACATGAGACTTGCCTTGAGACTTGGTTGGCATTGTATGGAGTATCTTAAAGGTGACACAGAACCACTTGCCCGCCTTCCACTGCAGATGGGAAAGGCCGCCATTGGTGGATGCGGTGGATATCTCTAGCTTAAACAGACTTTTTTGTATTATGCTAATTGAATTTCAGTGGGGCCATGGACATCAACTCTAGTTAATGTGTTATTTATCTGTCAAACAAGCAAATCAAATGTATTTATAAAGCCCTTTTTTTACATCAGTAGATGTTAGAAACCCAGCCTAAAACCTCAAACAGCAAGCAATGCAGATGTAGAAGAACGGTGACTAGGAAAAACTCCCTAGAAAGGCAGGAACCTAGGAAGAAACCTAGAGAGGAACCAGGCTCTGAGGGGTGGCTAGTCCTCTTCTGGCTGTGCCAGGTGGAGATTATAAGAGTACATGGCCATTAAGACCAGATTGTTCTTCAAGATGTTCAAACGTTCATAGATGACCAGCAGGGTCAAATAATAATCACAGCGGTTATAGAGGTTACAACAGGTCAGCACCTCAGGAGTAAATGTCAATTGGCTTTCATAGCCGAGCATTCAGAGGTTGAGACAGCAGGTGCGGGGAGAGAGAGAGAGAGAGAAAGAGAGAGATGGAGAGTTGAAAACAGCAGGTCCGGGACAAGGTGGCACGTCCGGTGAACAGGTCAGGGTTCCATAGCCACAGGCAGAACAGTTGAAACTGGAGCAGAAACACGACCAGGTGGACTGGGGACAGCCAGGATTCATCAGGCCAGGTAGTCCTGAGGCATGGTCCTAGGGCTCAGGTCCTCTGGGAGGGGAGGGAGAGCGAGATAAATAATTAGAGGGAGCATACTTAAATTCACACAGGACACCCGATAAGACAGGAGAATTACACCGCATATAACAGATTGACCATAGCCCCCTGTCACATAGACTATTGCAGCATAGATACTGGAGGCTGAGACAGAGTGGGTCGGGAGACATTGTGGCCCCGTCCGAGGATACCCCTGGACAGGGCCAATCAGGCAGGATATAACCCCACCCACTTTGCTAACTTACCTCCAAACGAGCTTCAATGCCATACAGCACTCTTTCCGTGGTCTCCAACTGCTCCTAAACGCTAGTAAAACCAAATGCATGCTTTTCAACCGTTATGTTTGCACCCGCCCGCCCAACTAGCATCACTACCATGGACGGTTCTGACCTAGAATATGTGGACAACTACAAATATCTATGTGTCTGGCTAGACAGTAAACTCTCCTTCCAGACTTATATTAAACATCTCCAATACAAAATCAAATCTAGAATCGGCTTTCTATTTCGCAACAAAGCCTCCTTCACTCACGCCGCCAAACGTACCCTAGTAAAACTGACTATCCTACCGATCCTCGACTTCGGCGATGTCATCTACAAAATAGCTTCCAATACTCTACTCAGCAAACTGGATGCAGTCTATCACAGTGCCATCCGTTTCGTTACCAAAGCCTGTATGCTCTAGTCGGCTGGCCCTCGCTACATATCCGTCGCCAGACCCACTGGCTCCAGGTCATCTATAAGTCTATGCTAGGTAAAGCTCCGCCTTATCTCAGCTCACTGGTGATGATAACAACACCCACCCGTAGCACGCGCTCCAGCAGGTATATCTCACTGGTCATCCCCAAAGCCAACACCTCCTTTGGCCGCCTTTCCTTCCAGTTCTCTGCTGCCAGTGACTGGAACGAATTGCAAAAATCGCTGAAGCTGGAGACTTATATCTCCCTTACTAACTTTAAACACCAGTTATCTGAGCAACTAACCGATTGCTGCAGCTGTACATAGTCCATCTGTAAATAGCCCACCCAATCTAACTACCCCATACTGTTTTTATTTACTTTTCTGCTCTTTTGCACACCAGTATCTCTACTTGCACATCATCATCTGCTAAATTGTAATTTACCTCGCTACTATAGCCTATTTATTGCCTACCTCCCCACGCCATTTGCACACACTGTATATAGACTTTCTTTTTTTTCTCTACTGTGTTATTGACCGTACGCTTGTTTATTCCATGTGTAACTCTGTGTTGTTGTTTGTGTCGCACTGCTTTGCTTTATCTTGGCCAGGTCACAGTTGTAAATGAGAACTTGTTCTCAACTAGCCTACGTGGTTAAATAAAGGTGAAATAAAAAAAATAAATAAAAAATAAATAAATAAAAAACTTTGCCAAAGCACAGCCCCCACACCACTAGAGGGATATCAACAGACCACCATCTTACTACCCTGAGGCAACTGAGTATAGCCCACAAAGATCTCCTCCACTGCACAAGCCCGAGGGGGCACAAGACCGGACAGGAAGATCAGGACAGGAAGATCACGTTGAGTATGAAGTCGAGTATAGCGCAAAAAAACCTGCCATGATGTGACGCACCCCTCCTAGGGACGGCATGGAAGAGCACTAGTAAGCCAGTGACTCGGCCCCCATAATAGGGTCAGAGGCATAGAATACCAGTGGAGAGAGGGGAGCAGGCCAGGCAGAGACAGCAAGGGCGGTTAGTTATTCCAGTGCCTTGCCATTCACATTCGCACCCCTGGGCCAGACTACACTCAATCATAGGACCTACTAATGAGATGAGTCTTCAGTAAAGACTTAAAGGTTGTGACCGAGTCTGCATCTCTCACATGGATAGGCAGACCATTCCATATAAATTGAGCTCTGTAGGAGGAAGCCCTGCCTCCAGCTGTTTGCTTAGAAATTCTAAAGACAATAAGGAGGCCTGTGTCTTGTGACCATAGCGTACGTGTAGGTTGGACCAAATCGGAGAGATGGGTAGGAGCAAGTCCATGTAATGCTTTGTAGGTTAGCAATAAAAGCTTGAAATCAGCCCTAGCCTTAACAGGAAGCCAGTGTAGAGAGGCTAGCACTGGAGTAATATGATCACATTTTGGGGTTCTAGTCAAGATTACAGAGTTATTACAGAGTTATTTCAAATCTCTATTGAGATTTCTTCATGATTTTTACATACAATAAAAACAACATATATTTGGAAACAAGGCAATTAAAATAGCAATAGTGGGCAAGGTGCTAAATACATTTTAGAATGGGACTAGGACTATGAAGAAGACTGTATAAATGGGGGTTTTAGGCCCATTTTAGAAGTTCAGAGAGATGGAGTGGCTCTCAGACTGTCAGGGAGAGCGCTTCATATGCGAGGGGCAAGGGAGCAGAAAGCTTGTTCCCCCAAGGTTCGGAGACGTGTCTTGAGGACTTGAAGCAGTAGGGAGTGGCTGGAGCTGAGAGTGGCTCGCTGATTGAGATTTGGTCGCTGATGTAGAAGGGCTCAATCCATTCAAGGCTTTAAATACAAGCAGGAGAATTTTGAAGTGGATCCTATAGTTGACCGGTAGCCAGTGGAGTTGGGCCAGGATAGGAGTGATGTGGTCTGACTTCTTGGTCCTGGACTGCACCTCTGCCTCTGCCTGCTCCTTAACTGGAGTCCTACAGTAGATGGGCATCACCATAACCCTCACCTAAACCCCAGTCACTTACCGTCTTGTAACTGAATATATTGGTGACAGGCTAGGAACCAAAGTTTTGGTCAGTGTTTCCCTGGGAACCCTTATTAGGGGATGACAAGCAGGACATTTATAATAGCACCCCTTGGTCGAGTTCAGGTGAGAACTTTGTACCTGGAAGGGCCTTTGTGTGAATAGGCTGGATGGTGATGGTGCTGTGAGCAACCATTTGGTGACTATGCCTGAATGAATGTTTGGGTTGTGGTCGATTGATCTGAATGGTATGTGTTGAGTTTGACCATCAGTGAGTTTATTCATGTGTGACAATATTCAAGATGTTTATTATGGAAATCCATTTCATTTGTATTCTAAAATATATATTGTGTATGTAAAGGCAGTGGTTAACTGTTCTTTCTTTCCTACCATCAGAAGTACATTATTGTTTGTCACTGTTTTTGGTCATCTTGTGAACTTGGTCAGCTGAATCTCTGTGTAAGCACTGTTCTAATTCAGAAAGCTATCTAGTGGAAGTAACAGATCTAATAAATAATGTTGGTGTACTCTTGTTAATGTGTTATTTATGTGTCAAACAAGCCAACCTAATATGGAACCCAAACCGGCTAAGCTCGTGCGCCATCATGCGCCATCGTGCATAAATGTATTTTGTCCCCCCCACACCAAACGCGATCACGACACACAGGTTAAAATATCAAAACAAACTCTGAACCAATTTGGGACAGGTCGACAGGTCGAAAAGCATTAAACATTTGTGGCAATTTAGCTAGCTAGCTTGCACTTGCTAGCTAATTTGTCCTATTTAGCTAGCTTGCTGTTGCTAGCTAATTTGTCCTGGGATATAAACCTTGAGTTGTTATTTTACCTGAAATGCACAAGGTCCTCTACTTCGCTAATCCACACACAAAACAGTCAACCAAATCATTTCTAGTCATCTCTCCTCATTCCAGGTTTTTTCTTCTCATGACTTTATATTGCGATTGGCATCTTTCATAAAATAGGTGCATTACCTCCACTGACCTCGTTTGTCTTTCAGTCACCAACGTGGGTATAACCAATGAGGAGATGGCACGTGGGTACCTGCTTCTACAAACCAATGAGGAGATGGGAGAGGCAGGACTTGCAGCGCGATCTGCTTCACAAATATAACTGACTTCTATTTTAGCCCTTGGCAACGCAGATGCTTGTTGACACGCGCGAGCAGTGTGGGTGCAATAATTGAATAATATAGATTCCTACATTTATTTTGCAACGGTGTTGTCAGCATGTAATCCTCTAAGCTTTAATAAACTTGACTTGTTCTTTATATCTGCCTCTGTACTGTTTTGCTGGCATGGGCCTAGAACCTGTCTAAAGTTTGGATGTTAGAGTTGTAGTAAAAAGTGCATATTTTTACTAAGGTGTTGTTGCTCCGTAACATTGGTCAGAACTGTTGACCCAACTCAGGTGGCCTGTCACAAACCTGTGTGTCTTATGCCCTGATTGAGGTGTTCCCCTCATTAAACAGTTACTGGTGTAGTGTCTTAAAGTGCATTTGGAAAGTATTCAGACCCCTTGACTTTTTCCACATTTTGTTATGTTACATCCTTATTCTGAAATTCATTTAAAAAAAATTCCCCTTATCAATCTACACACAATGCCCTAATGACAAAGCAAAAACAGGTTTTTGACATTTTTGCTAATTTATAATTAAAACTGATATCACGTTTAAGTATTCAGACCTTTTTTCTCAGTGTTTTGTTGAAGCACCTTTGGCAGCGATTACAGCCTTGAGTCTTCTTGGGTATGACGCTACAAGCTTGGCACACCTGTATTTGGTGAGTTTCTCCCATTCTTCTATGCATGTCCTCTCAAGCTCTGTCAGATTGGATGGGGAGCGTCGCAAGTCCAGGCTCTGGCTGGGCCACTCAAGGACATTCAGAGACTTGTCCCGATGCCACACATGTGATGTCTTTGCTGTGTGTTTAGGGTCGTTATCCTGTTGGAAAGGGAACCTTTGCCCCAGTCTGAGGTTCTGAGCGCTCTGTAGCAGGTTTTCATCAAGAATCTCTCTGTACATCTTTCTCTCGATCCTGACGAGTCTCCCAGTCCCTGCCCGCTGAAAAACATCCCCACAGGATGATGCTGCCACCACCATGCTTCACCGTAGGGATGGTGTCAGGTTTCCTCCAGACATGACGCTTGGCATTCAGGCCAAATCTTGGTTTCATGGAACCAGAGAAACTTGTTTCTCATGGTCTGAGAGTCGTTTAGGTGCCTTTTGGCAAACTCCAAGCCGGCTGTCATGTGCCTAAGAAGAGTCTTGGTGGTTCCAAAGTTCTTCCATTTAAGAATGATGGAGGCCACTGTGTTCTTGGGGTCCTGCAATGCTGCAGAAAAGTGTTGGTACCCTTCCGTAGATCTGTGCCTCGACACAATCCTGTCTCTGAGCTCTACGGACAATTCCTTCGATGTCATGGCTTGGGTTTTGCTCTGACATGCACTGACAACTGTGGGACCTTATATAGACAGGTGTCTACCTTTCCAAATGATGTCCAATCAATTGAATTTACCACAGGTGGACTACATTCAAGTTGTAGAAACACCTCACGGATGATCAATGGAAACAGGATGCACCTGAGCTCAATTTCGAGTCTCATAGTAAAGGGTCTGAATACTTATGTAAATAAGCTATTTATGTTTTTAAAAAATTATACATTTTCAGAAATGTCTAAAAACCTGTTTTCACTTTGTCATTTTGGGGTATTTTGTGTAGATTGAAGAGGGAAAAAATAATGTAATCTATTTAGAATACGGCTGTAACGTAACAACATGTGGAAAGGTCAAGGGATCTGAATACACTGTATGTTCTGGTTGAGGTGTTCCCCTCATTAAACAGTAACTGGCGTAGTCTGATAGTTGTGCCATTTTAGCTAACCCTAAAGTCATGTCTGCAAAAACACTACAGTAAATACTGCAGTATACAAGTCATGTCCACAAAAACCCTACTGTGAATAAGACAGTATACTACGGCCATGTCCACAAAACACTACAGTAAATATTACAGTAAATTGCACAAAAAACACTACAGTGAATACTATAGCATACTACAGTCATGCCCACAAAATACACTACAGTAAATACTACAGTGTACTACAGTCATGTCAGCAAAAACAGTACAGTGAATACTATAGTATATACTGTAAATATAGTAATACTACAGCATTTAGAAATTGGTCCTGTGTGGCTCAGTTGTTAGAGCATGGCGCTTTGATTCCCACGGGGGACCAGTACGAAAATGTATGCACTCTACTGTAAGTTGCTCTGGATAAGAGTGTCTGCTAAATGACTGAAATATATACTATAGTATTTTTTTTTATTTGGGTTCGTTTTTGAAAGCGAGTGATTTTGTCTTGTGATTTTTGTCAAGCTGCTGTCAATTTGGAAGGTTATGTTTTGAGTGAATGACTCAGTGTTGAAATGCACGCACGCACACACACACACACACACACACACACACACACACACACACACACACACACACAAGCACACACACAAACGCTAAACCTACATGCTTTGACAGCTGTGGAAACACACAAGCTTTGACAGCGACAGTAAAACATGTCGTGAGCAAATGGCAACCAAAAGCGTCTGCAGAGATGATTGATTTACCGAGGAATACAAATTTGGCAATATAGAAAGGGTCTAATGAAGAGAGGGTCTAATTAATTCCCTCTCTCTTCTGAAGCAGTGTTCCCAGGAGTGGCCCCCCAGTGCAAGCCTGCTTGTCTAGAATGTTCATCATTAGCCTGTTATTGTCAGTCTCCTGGATGCTTAACTGTCAACCAGCTCTCACAGTCTCACTTTAGAATCCAACGTTTGTCCATATATGTCACAAGGTTAAGTTTAGGCATTCATTCCAAAAGGTTAAGCTAAGGGTATATATATATATACAGTACCAGTCAAAAGTTTGGCTGTAACTACACCACAGAGTGCTGTATTCCACTAGCCCAGATGAAGGATGGAGATGAATAGGTCAAAATATAGAAATCATGTTAGTGCAGAAGAAGCTAGACTGCCACACAGAAGGAAATATTAGGTGCCATATTAGGTGTATGTTTCTATACGTGTGTGTGTGTGCTGGTGCATGAGGGAAAACTTATCTCTAATCACTAGGAATTCAGCCAGGTCGTTCAAGATTGACTTAAAAATGAATGTCTATCCATGTCCTGAGGATGTCGGGAAATGCCCTCAATACCAGCCACTAGGGTCTACATTGAGCGATATTACCATCAAGTAGACTTGGGTTTTGCTTGGGGGTGGTGGATGGATGTAATCCCATTACTTTTCATAAGAATGTTGTGTATCTGATCCCAGTCGTGGACACTTTTTAATGTTTTATTTTAAGCCTATCCCAAACCTTAACCCTTACCTTAACCATTCAGAATGAGTCCCTAAACGTAACTCCGAAATTTGACGTTTGGAGAATGTGGATGAGCGTCTAATTCTGCAGTAAGACTGTGAGAGCTTGTTGAGGAATCACACAGCAGAAAAAAACACTCTAATCACTAGGATTGGGCTACGGCGTAGAATTATCATTCACAACACGCCCTTCCTACTCACTTTGATCATCTTGGAGTCTGAGTGCCCGAGGTACTTACTGAACCAGACAGGTCTCGCTGAAGCTGAAGCTGAACAACACTGGATGCTTCCTCTGTTTTCAGTCACAAGGGGGGACAGATATGTACCAAAGCGATTTAAAAAACTGTAGTAAAGTAGGGTGTCCCACCCATAAGACCCCAGCAAGTTTATTGGATAAATGTTTATTGTATAGGGGATGCATTTCTTTCTTGTTTTGGACTTTCTGGATTTTTTTCTTAATGGTATTGTATTGATATTGGATTACTGCACTTGTGGGGCGGCAGGTAGCCTAGTGGTGAGAGCGTTGGGCTAGTAATGTCACGACTTCCCCCGAAGTCGTTCCCTCTCCTTGTTCGGGCAGCGTTCGGCGGTCGACGTCACCGGTGTTCTAGCCATCGCCGATCCACTTTTAATTTTCCATTTGTTTTGTCTTTGTTTTCCACACACCTGGTTTTCATTCCCAAATTACGTGTTCATGTATTTAACCCTCTGGTTCCCCCATGTTTGTGTGCGTGATTGTTATTTGTTATTTGTCAGTACTTTTCGTACTAGTATTTTTGCCCATGGTAATTGTATTACCGTTATTTTTGGACACGGCTGTAAATTGTTTACTTTGTGCTTTCGGAAGTAAACTACGCCGTTATTTTTGGACACGGCTGTATATTGTTTACTTTGTGCTTTCGGAGTAAACTACGTTGTTCACTCATCTCTGCTTTCCTGCGCCTGACTTTATGCACAAGCTACACACACCGGCATGACAGAATCACGCACCCACTTTATGAGTCAGAAGGAGCAGATACCCCTGTAATAGGGGTCGAGGAGCGCGTCCAGCAGCACGCGGCTATGCTACAACATCTTGGCACCGCCATGGGCCGTGTTCTTCAGAGCTTGGATCGCTGGGAGAGAAGAGGAGTTCCTCCAGCGCCTCCACCAGCACAACCAAGTTCACCACTACTCACCCCTCTTTCACCCGGTCCCAGTGGGATTCGTCTCACCCTTCCTAGGGAGTATGATGGGAAGGCTGCAGGTTGTCAGGTGTTCATACTACAGCTGGAGCTCTACCTGGCAACCGTCCACCCGGCTCCTTCGAACCATGAGAGGGTGTCCTCCCTCGTCTCTTGCCTCTCAGGGAAAGCCCTGGAGTGGGCCAACGCCGTGTGGGGAGAAAGAGAAGCGGTGCTGGACCACTTCGAGGAGTTCACCCGCCGCTTCTGGGCAGTTTTCGGCGGGTGACCGTCTCGTCCACCTGAGGCAGGGGACAAGGAGCGCGCAGGAGTTCGCTTTAAACTTCCGGACCCTGGCCGCCGGCACAGGATGGAACGACAGGGCCCTGATCGAATACTACCGTTGCAGTTTGTGCGAGGACGTCCGTCGGGAGTTGGCCTGCAAAGACACTACTCTCACCTTCGACCAGCTGGTGGACCCGTCCATTCGGTTGGATAACCTGCTGGCTACCCGCGGTAGTCCAGATCGGGGTCTGTCGGTTCCATCCCCCAGTACCACCGCTCCGACGCCCATGGAGCTGGGAGGTGCTGCACTTAGGGAGAACGGAGGAGGTGCCGTTCCTTGCAACATCTGTGGCCGCAGAGGGCACACTGCCGGTCGGTGCTGGAGTGGTTCCTCTGGGTTCCTCTGAGGTAGCAGGCAAGGCACTCTCGCGTCACCCCAGGTGAGTCGCCACCATGCTCACCCAGAGCCCTCTGTTGCACATATGTTTTTGTACATACATTTTCCTGAGTTTTCCCCGCATTCCAAGCATAAGGCGCTCGGAGATTCAGGCGCAGCTAGGAATTTAATTGACAGATAATTTGCCAATAGTTTAGGGATCCCCATTGTTCCAGTGGATATGCCCTTTCCAGTTCACGCCCTAGATAGTCGACCATTAGGGTCAGGGTTAATTAGGGAGGCCACTGCTCCACTGGGCATGGTGATGCAGGAGGGTCACACGGAGAGAATTCATCTCTTCCTAATTGATTCTCCTGCGTTTCCCATGGTGCTGGGCCTACCCTGGTTGGCTTGTCATGACCCCACTATTTCGTGGCAACAGAAGGCTCTCACGGGGTGGTCACCAAAGTGCTCAGGGAGGTGTTTAGAGGTTTCCTTGGTGCTACTACGGTGGAAAGTCCAGACTAGGTCTTCACCGTGCGCTATCCCCCCGAATATGCCGATTTGGCTCTCGCTTTCTGTAAGAAGAAGGCGACTCAATTACCACCCCATCGACGGGGAGATTGTGCGATAAACCTCCTGGTAGACGCAGCACTTCCCAGGAGTCACGTGTATCCCCTGACGCAGGAGGAAACGGCGGCTATGGAAACATATGTCTCCGAATCCCTGGGGCAGGGATACATTCGTCCCTCCACTTCACCTGCCTCCTCGAGTTTCTTTTTTGTGAAGAAGAAGGATGGAGGTCTGCGCCCGTGTATTGACTATCAAGGTATCAACCAGATCACTGTGAGGCACAGTTACCCGCTGCCTCTCATAGCCAGTGCGATAGAGTCAATGCACTAGGGGGGGTTCTTCACCAAAATGGATCTCAGGAGCGCTTACAACCTGGTGCGTATCCGGGAGGGAGACGAGTGGAAGACGGCGTTCAGTACCACCTCAGGGCACTATGAGTACCTCGTCATGCCGTACGGGTTGATGAATGCTCCATCAGTCTTCCAGGCCCTTGTAGATGAAATTTTCAGGGACCTGCACGGGCAGGGTGTAGTGGTGTATATTGATGACATTCTGATATACTCCGCTGCACGCGCCGAGTATGTGTCCCTGGTGCGCAAGGTGCTTGGTCAACTGTTGGAGCATGACCTGTACGTCAAGGCTAAGAAATGTCTGTTCTTTCAACAGTCTGTCTCCTTCCTAGGGTACCGCCTTCAGTACCTCGTGGAGTGGGAGGAGTACGGTCCGAAGGAGAGATGCTGGGTTGGACCCTTCGATGCTGCGGGAGTTACACCGTTGCCGTCCGGATCGCCATGCGCCTCGCCCTCCGGGTCGTCCCCGAGGTCCCCGGGCGCTGCTGGAGCTCCTTGTTCGGGCGGCGTTCGGCGGTCGACGTCACCGGTCTTCTAGCCATCGCCGATATACTTTTCATTTTCCATTTGTTTTGTCTTTGTTTTCCACACACCTGGTTTTCATTCCCAAATTACGTGTTCATGTATTTAAACCTCTGGTTCCCCCATGTTTGTGTGTGTGATTGTTATTTGTTATTTGTCGGTACTTTTTTACTGGTATTTTCGCCCCTGGTAATTGTATTACCGTTATTTTTGGACACGGCTGTCTATTGTTTACTTTGTGCTTTCGGAGTAAACTACGCCGTTATTTTTGGACACGGCTGTATATTGTTTACTTTGTGCTTTCGGAGTAAACTACGTTGTTCACTCATCTCTGCTCTCCTGCGCCTGACTTTATACACCAGCTACACACACCGGCATGACAAGTAACCTGAACAAGGCAGTTAACTCACTGTTCCCCGGTAGGCTGTCATTGTAAATAACAATATGTTCATTACTGACTTGCCTAGTTAAATAAAGGTTACATTTAAAATTAAAATAAAAACAGCAGTCGGGTTAAGTAATAGTAAAATGTATTTTAATAAAAGAGAAGAGAATCATATCAACAGTAATGTGAGCATTGCATTGTGAAAGGCAGTTACTTTATATCAATGTGAAACATGGATTTCTAGATGAAACACTGATTAAGTTTGGAGAAAAAGGGACTGTATGATTTTGTTGTACTTAGTCAATAAAAACAGTCATTTTGAGTTGTGATGATCTGTTTTGAGTTTTGTACGAGAGTTGTGATGATCTGTTTTGAGTTTTGTACTAAGAGTTGTGATGATCTGTTTTGAGTTTTGTACTAGAGTTGTGATGATCTGTTCTGAGTTTTGTACTAAGAGTTGTGATGATCTGTTTTGAGTTTTGTACTAGAGTTGTGATGATCTGTTTTGAGTTTTGTACTGAGAGTTGTGATGATCTGTTCTGAGTTTTGTACTAGAGTTGTGATGATCTGTTCTGAGTTTTGTACTAGAGTTGTGATGATCTGTTCTGAGTTTTGTACTAGAGTTGTGATGATCTGTTTTGAGTTTTGTACTAGAGTTGTGATGATCTGTTCTGAGTTTTGTACTAAGAGTTGTGATGATCTGTTTTGAGTTTTGTACTAGAGTTGTGATGATCTGTTTTGAGTTTTGTACTAAGAGTTGTGATGATCTGTTTTGAGTTTTGTACTGAGAGTTGTGATGATCTGTTCTGAGTTTTGTACTGAGTTGTGAGGATCTGTTCTGAGTTTTGTACTAGAGTTGTGATGATCTGTTTTGTACTAAGAGTTGTGATGATCTGTTCTGAGTTTTGTACTAAGAGTTGTGATGATCTGTTCTGAGTTTTGTACTAAGAATTGTGATGATCTGTTCTGAAAATGTAGCACATACAGTACTTGTGAAAATTGTACCAAAGCGAAAAAGAAAAACAATGCAAAATTGCATTGGCCAATGCAGTACCGTAATACTTGTGAAAACTCTGGAAAGCCAATCACAGGCTTTACTTGGTGGGGATCCCCCAACGTAGCCTGCTTTAGTTGGACACAGAGGTGCAGAGAGACAACAGGTCAGAAAAACTCTGCACTCCTACTGGACCTCTCCTGACCAATCCTCATGTTAGTGCATGAATGACCATGTAAGTTGGCTTTGATGTGTGTTTTTAATCTGTACATGTAACAGGCTTTTACTACTATACACTTACTCATGTCTCTTTCAGTGCTACTTTGCTAGTAATCCATGCATGTGTACTGGCTTTGTTACATAGCCCATGTTCCTGGACCTTTGGTATAGCTCTGTGTACTTTAGTGTCCATGCCAGGAGGACTAACCTCCTCTCCATTTCTTTCTATAGGATAAGATAGTCATTGTTCAGCCTACTGTCAACCAGTGATGTCCTTAACTTTTTACATTTAATCTCTTATTCAGAGCAACTTACAGTCATTTTCATATTTTTGTTTGTACTGGTCCTCCGTGGGAATTGAACCCACAACCCTAAGCCACATGAGACCACAGTCCACAGTTACTTCCTGGCCACCACTAAGATGGCTGCTCTTCACTTATTAGCATTGTTAGCCACTAACCATAGTGCTGATGTTGCTATGCTGACCCATAGCCTTGGGCCTACTAGCCCTTTGTCCACTAGCCTAGAATGTTAGCTTCCCCCTGTACATATGTGACTCATTTCAGTAAACTAGGCATATGTCGCATGCCACTACTTCACAGGAGCACCATTTGAAAGTAAACAAAAATATGTATATATATTTCAATGTGTTTTTTGGCAGAAATGCCTTACGGACCATGTGAACTTTCATGTGCCATAATAACAAACTTGTATGCTATCTGTAAATACGAATAAAAATTTTAAATTACGAGCCTAGTTGGTTTAGTCACAGAAAAAGGGAGCAACCTTCCTGCTAGCGATGATTGCCTGAGATAATGAGTAGGCTGGACATGCCGAGAGATGAGTTCGGATTGGTCTGCCATGTAGCAACGCTTCCGTCTATAATATGAGCTGGACAGTTTGTGTAGGTAATCCTTTCTAACATGGCTTTTTTCTAAGATATCACGTAGTAGAACTGCATAAGTGTTGCTCTCCACTTTCTGGAGGACCGAGTTTTGAGGATGATAGCTGTCAAGTCCTACTCTTGTTCAACTTCCAAAGGACACAAGGACGACTCAATTTTCCAACTCAATCACTTTTATTTTGGCTTTGTCAGTTTATTGGTCTGTTCAATGAATTAGGTGGTAAACCTTTAAAGACAGAGAACATAAGTTACCATTTTAATTAAACATTTTTAATGAATTAACCACTTAAGCCTTTTACATGGAATAAAGCAAAAGAATTTCATGAATTTTCCAAATTTGTTAGTAAAGTTAACATTTAATAGAATTTTTACATTTTTAACTTTGTACCATCCTTTTGTATCTTATTTTTTCAACTCAGAATGAAATATTATTTTAGCACAAACCCATTTAACACAAAATTAATGAAGACAATGCTTCAATGTGTTCCTTAACCAATCTACACAGCAGTTAAACATAGCTCGAACATATTAAACAGCATTTCAATCACCATGAAAGTAAATAAAACATTTCACCGACCATTGGCGTCTCTGGACTGAACCTACGAGTGAACTTGGAGCGTCTTCTCTCTGAAGTTTGTTTCCCTAAATGACTGAGGACCTCCATGTTTTCACAGGTGCTCCCAATCGACAAGCAGCCGGTTTGCTGCTGCTGGTGCACTCTGGGAAGTGTAGTTCTTTGAGACTCATTCCTGAGATTCAGCTCAACAATAGCTAAGGAAGTAGCGTGTCTGGAAGTAGCTAGCAAGCTAGCCAATGTTAGCCAATTAGCTTGGGTGCTTGACTGCTGTTGATAGGTCAGAACGCTTGGATCAACCCTACTTCACGGCCAGAGCGTCCAGTGTGCGCTCTGAACGCACTGAATTTACGAAAGGCCAATCTAATAACGCTCTGAGTTTACGAACGCCCAGAGCACACTCTGGCACTCCAAATTAAATTCATGAACATACCTGTAGTATAAACCAGCCTTTAGTCTTGAAATATTTGGTTGTTTAGTACATAGCCTCACATGTGGATCCTTAAAGAGATGGGTGGAGCTAAAGCTTAAAAGGGTGTGAACGATGCTGAATGGGTGTAGACAAAGAAGATCTCTCCAGGAGGTACCAAATATTTCAAGGGCCATTTTCTCAAACTCAAACCCATTGTTCCTCAACTGTAGTGTCTGATATACCATTTTCTAGCTTCGAGTCTCTACTTTTATCCAATGTAAATTTTGCTACATAAGACCGAATTGAGCCGGTCGGTCACATATTGTATGCTATGCTAGCCCCCTCTGTATAGTACACTGTGAAGTAGCCTGTTAGCCTACTAGCCTTCTATAGCCAACGCTGCTAACATGATAGTACCGCTAATGCTACTGCCATTCCCTTGTATATAGTCTGCTATGTTCCTTGCGTGCTATGTTTGACCTACTAGCTGCTGCCAATACCTTAGCCATTATGTTCATTGCTTACATTGCTCTGCTAGCCTACAAAGCACCTTTCTACCAGTATTACAAAGTTGTTATGTATTCTATTGTTATTACATAGCCATAACTGACACTGTGTCATGCATCCATTCTCTTTCTGCCTGTTTATTACAGAAACCACTATCACTTACACTAACACTACAGTAGATGGTAGATCACCATAACCCAGTCATAAACCTTCATTCAGTTACATTGGTCCTTCGAACCGGATGCAACACACCTACTGTGACATGGCAGATGAGCAAAGAAACACAGCGACAGTCTCATCGTCAGAAGATCCCATCCCAGGACGTGATCTCAGAAACCAATGGATACTGATACCTCTACAACATTGACAACAACCCGTGGCAGCACATGACCAACCTCTATAACCTCTCCAAGCAGCCTCCACAGTTTACTTGACTTTCCATGTAAGAGAGCAGGTGCAGAGTACAAGCACCATGGAGCTGCAGCACATTGGAGGGCCGGACCGAGCCTGCCCCCCCTGTCAACCAGCTATCCCCTGCGCTCGGGTCGTCTGCCCCTACCTAAGTTCCCAGATCACCGCCATGTCCTCCCAGCTCGGTGAAGCCATACGGATCCATATCCCCATATCAAGACTGTTCAGTTTGGAGTCCGGAGGGTTCAGGTCCCCACTATCCCACACCCTTCTCATGGTTAGGCCAAAGCACACTGCAGCCCACGTTTCAGTCTCTCTACCACTTACATACCCCACGGCAGGAGTACGAACAATGGCGTGGTCGACCCAGTGGAAAGCCACCACAGCTACAGAGGCCACCATCACCCCGCAGTCCTACACTGTCACAAAATCACTGCCACAGACAGTAGTTTCAAGTAGGCAGTCAGCCGAAAGTCTCTACCAGCAGTATGGAGATGTGACCACGAGGAGCATGCTGTTAAACCCACCAAACTAGCCATGGACTGGGGGGAGCACCAGGAGCTACCAGTCTTCCAACCACCAGCTGTTCCAACCACCAGCTGTTCCAACCACCAGCTGTTCCAACCATTAACTGTTCCAACAACCAGCTGTTCCAAACACCAGCTCAGGCTCAGTCTTCATTACACCAGCCATCATCCACTGCTCCAGTCTAGTCTGTGTATCAGCCACCAGCTGCTCAGACTCTGTGCACCTGCCAACCTCCATCAGCTGATTTATCTTATTCAAATGACCAACTGTGGACTGCAGCTGCCCAGACAGCTCATGATCATCAAATCAAATCAATCAAAATCAAATCAAATGTATTTATAAAGCCCTTCTTATATCAGCTGATGTCACAGAGTGCTGTACAGAAACCCAGCCTAAAACCCCAAACAGCAACCAATGCAGGTGAAAAGCGCAGTGGTTAAGAAAATCTCCCTAGAAAGGCCAGAACCTAGGAAGAAACCTAGAGAGGAACCAGGCTGTGAGGGGTGGCCAGTCCTCTTCTGGCTGTGCCGGGTGAAGATTATAACAGAACATGGACAAGATTTTAAAATGTTCCTAGAACAGGCAAAACAGTTGAAACTGGAGAAGCAGCACGGTCAGGTGGACTGGGGACATCAAGGAGTAGGCCTTGAGGAATGGTCCTAATGCTCAGAGAGAGAGAGAGAGAGAGAGAGAGAGAGAGAGAGAGAGAGAGAGAGAGAGAAAGAAAGAGAGAAAGAAAGAGAGATAGATAATTAGAGAGAGCATACTTAAATTCACACAGGACACCGGATAAGAGAGGAGAAATACTCCAGATATAACATAAATACTGGAGGCTGAGACAGGAGGGGTCGGGAGACACTGAGGCCCCGTCCGACGATACCCCCGGACAGGACCAAACAGGCAGGATATAACCCCACCCACTCTGCCGAAGCACAGCCCCCACACCACAAGAGGGATATCTCCAACCACCAACTTACCATCCTGAGACAAGGCCGAGTATAGCCCACAAAGATCTCCGCCACGGCACAACCCAAGGGGGGGGCAACCCTGACAGGAAGATCACGTCAGTGACTCAACCCACTCAAACGACGCACTCCCCCAGGGACGGCATGGAAGAGCACCAGTAAGCCAGTGACTCAGCCCCTGTAATAGGGTTAGAGGCAGAGAATCCCAGTGGAGAGGGGAACCGGCCAGGCAGAGACAGCAAGGGTGGTTCGTTGCTCCAGTGCCTTTCCGTTCACCTTCACGCTCCTGGGCCAGACTACACTCAATCATAGGACCTACTGAAGAGATGAGTCTTCAATAAAGACTTAAAGGTTGAGACCAAGTCTGTATCTCTCACATGGATAGGCAGACCATTCCATAAAAATGGAGCTCCATAGGAGAAAGCCCTGCCTCCAGCTGTTTGCTTAGAAATTCTAGGGACAGTAAGGAGGCCTGCGTCTTGTGACCGTAGCGTACGTGTAGTTATGTACGGCAGGACTAAATCGTAAAGATAGGTAAGAGCAAGCCCATGCAATGCTTTGTAGGTTAGCAGTAAAACCTTGAAATCAGCCCTTGCCTTAACAGGAAGCCAGTGTGAGAGGCTATCACTGGAGTAATATGATCCAATTTTTTGGTTCTAGTCAGTCAAGATTCTAGCAGCCGTGTTTAGCACTAACTGAAGTTTATTTAGTGCTTTGTCCAGGTAGCCGGAAAGTAGAGCATTGCAGTAGTCTAACCTAGAAGTGACAAAAGCATGTATACATTTTTCTGCATCATTTTTGGACTGAAAATTTCAGATTTTTACAATGTTACGTAGATGGAAAAAAGGTGTCATTGAAACTGTCAAGATATGTTCGTCAAAAGAGAGATCAGGGTCCAGAGTAACGACGAGGTCCTTCACAGTTTTATTTGAGACGACTGTACAACCATCAAGATTAATTGTCAGATTCAACAGAAGATCTCTTTGTTTCTTGGGACCTAGAACAAGCATCTCTGTTTGGTCAGAGTTTAAAAGTAGAACATTTGCCGCCATCCACTTCCTTATGTCTGAAACACAGGCTTCCAGGGAGGGCAATTTTGGGGCTTCACCATGCTTCATCGAAATGTACAGCTGTGTGTCATCTGCATAGCAGTGAAAGTTAACATCATGTTTCCGAATGACATCACCAAGTGGTAAAATATATAATGAAAACAATAGTGGTCCTAAAACAGAGCCTTGAGGAACATCGAAATTTACAGTTGATTTGTCAGAGGACCAACCATCCACAGAGACAAACTGATATCTTTCCGACAGATAAGATCTAAACCAGGCCCGAACTTGTCCGTGTAGACCAATTTGGTTTCCAATCTCTCCAAAAGAATGTGGTGATCGATGGTATCAAAAGCAGCACTAAGGTCTAGGAGCACGAGGACAGTTGCAGAGCCTCGGTCTGACGCCATTAAAAGGTAATTTACCACCTTCACAAGTGCAGTCTCAGTGCTATGATGGGGTCTAAAACCAGACTGAAGCGTTTCGTATACATTGTTTGTCTTCAGGAAGGCAGTGAGTTGCTGCGCAAAGGTTTTCCAAAATGTTTGAGAGGAATGGAAGATTCGATATAGGCCAAAGTTTTTTTATATTTTCTGGGTCAAGGTTTGGCTTTTTCAAGAGAGGCTTTATTACTGCCACTTTTAGTGAGTTTGGTACACATCCGGTGGATAGAGAGACGTTTATTATGTTCAACATAGGAGGGCCAAGCACAGGAAGCAGCTCTTTCAGTAGTTTAGTTGGAATAGAGTCCAGTATGCAGCTTGAAGATTTTGAGGCCATGATTATTTTAATCAATGTGTCAAGAGATATGGTACTAAAAAACGTGAGTGTCTCCCTTGATTCTATGTCCTGGCAGAGTAGTGCAGACTCAGGACAACTGAGCTTTGGAGGAATACGCAGATTTAAAGAGGAGTCCGTAATTTGCTTTCTAATGATCAGGATCTTTTCCTCAAAGAAGTTCATGAATTTATCACTGCTGAAGTGAAAGCCATCCTCTCTTGGGGAATGCTGCTTTTTAGTTAGCTTTGCGACAGTATCAAAAATAAATGTAGGATTGTTCTTATTTTCCTCAATTAACTTGGAAAAATAGGATGATCGAGCAGCAGTGAAGGCTCTTCGATACTGCACGGTACTGTCTTTCCAAGCTAGTCAGAAGACTTCCAGTTTGGTGTAGCGCCATTTCCGTTCCAATTTTCTGGAAGCTTGCTTCAGAGCTCGGGTATTTTCTGTATGCCAGGGAGCTCGTTTTTTATATGTTTTTTTGTTTTTAGGGGTGCGACTGCATCTAGGGTATTGTGAAAGGTTACATTGAGTTCCTCAGTTAGGTGATTAACTGATTTTTGTACTCTGACGTCCTTGGGTAGGCGGAGGGATTCTGGAAGGGCATCTAGGAATCTTTGGGTTGTCTGAGAATTTATAGCATTACTTTTGATGATCCTTGGTTGGGGTCTGAGCAGATTATTTGTTGCGCTTGCAAACGTAATAAAATGGTGGTCCGATAGTCCAGGATTATGAGGAAAAACATTAAGATCCACAACATTTATTCCACGGGACAAAACTAGATCCAGAGTATGACTGTGGCAGTGAGTAGGTCCGGAGACATGTTGGACAAAACCGACTGAGTCGATGATGGCTCCGAAAGCCTTTTGGCGTGGGTCTGTGGACTTTTCCATGTGGATAATAAAGTCACCAACAATTTGAATATTATCTGCCATGACTACAAGGTCCAATAGGAATTCAGGGAACTCAGTGAGGAACGTTGTATATGGCCCAGGAGGCCTGTAAACAGTAGCTATAAAAAGTGATTGAGTAGGCTGCATAGATTTCATGACTAGAAGCTCAAAAGACGAAAACGTCAGTTTTTGTTTTGTAAATTGAAATTTGCTATCGTAAATGTTAGCAACACCTCCGCCTTTATGGATGCGCGAGGATATGGTCACTAGTGTAACCAGGAGGTGAGGCCTCATTTAACACAGTAAATTCATCAGGCTTAAGCCATGTTTCAGTCAGGCCAATCACATCAAGATTATGATCAGTGATTAGTTCATTGACTAGAACTGCCTTGGAAGTGAGGGATCTAACATTAAGTAGCCCTATTTTGAGATGTGAGGTATCACAATTTCTTTCAATAATGGCAGGAATGGAGGAGGTCTTTATTCTAGTGAGATTGCTAAGGCGAACACTGCCATGTTTAGTTTTGCCCAACCTAGGTCGAGGCACAGATACGATCTCAATGGGGATAGCTGAGCTTACTACACTGACTGTGCTAGTGGCAGACTCCACTAAGCTGGCAGGCTGGCTAACAGCCTGCTGCCTGGCCTGCACCCTATCTCATTGTGGAGCTAGGGGAGTTAGAGCCCTGTCTATGTTCGTAGATAAGATGAGAGCACCCCTCCAGCTAGGATGGAGTCCGTCACTCCTCAACAGGCCAGGCTTGGTCCTGTTTGTGGGTGAGTCCCAGAAAGAGGGCCAGTTATCTACAAATTCTATATTTTGGGTGGGGCAGAAAACAGTTTTCAATCAGCGATTGAGTTCTGAGACTCTGCTGTAGAGCTCATCACTCCCCTTAACTGGGAGAGGGCCAGAGACAATTATTCGATGCCGACACATCTTTCTAGCTGATTTACACGCTGAAGCTATGTTGCGCTTGGTGACCTCTGACTGTTTCATCCTAACATCGTTGGTGCTGACGTGGATAACAATATCTCTATACTCTCTACACTCGCCAGTTTTAGCTTTAGCCAGCACCATCTTCAGATTAGCCTTAACGTCGGTAGCCCTGCCCCCTGGTAAACAGTGTACGATCGCTGGATGATTCATTTTAAGTCTAATACTGCGGGTAATGGAGTCGCCAATGACTAGAGTTTTCAATTTGTCAGAGCTAATGGTGGGAGGCCTCGGCGTCTCAGACCCCGTAACGGGAGGAGTAGAGACCAGAGAAGGCTTGGCCTCTGACTCCGACCCGCTGCTTAATGGGGAGAACCGGTTGAAAGTTTCTGTCGGCTGAGTGAGCGACACCGGTTGAGCATTCCTACAGCATTTCCTTCCAGAAGCCATGAAAAAATTGTCCGGCTGCGGGGGACTGTGCGAGGGGATTTATACTACTATCTGTACTTACTGGTGTTTTATTACTGGTGTTTTATCCTTTTCTACACTTAAATTTCCCTTGCCTAACGATTGCGTCTGAAGCTGGGCTTGCAGCACAGCTATCCTCGCCGTAAGGCGATCGTTCTCCTGTATAATATGAGTACAGTGACTGCAATTAGAAGGCATCATGTTAATGTTACTACTTAGCTTCGGCTGGTGGAGGTCCTGACAAAACACGTCCAGATAAAGCATCCGGAGTGACAAAGTTGAATGGAAAAAAGTTGAGCGATGGAAAACAAAAAAATATTGACGTAATTAAAAAGTAAAAACCGTAAAGTTGGCAGGTAACAAAGTTAGGTTAGCAACAAAACGCACAGCAGCACGTAAACAAGTCTGTTAGATCCATGGACTACTCCTGTCCCACCAGTTTACTAGTTGCTACTTGCTGTACCTCTCCAGCTAGCTCACCTGCCTGGACTGCTGCACCTCTCCAGCCAACTTACGACCTGCCTGAACCTGCGCAACTTCTTCAACCAGCTGGCCAGCTGCACCTCCCCACCAGCTTATCTGCTTGGACCTGTAGTACCTTTTCAACCAGATCACCTGCCTGGACCTGCTGCACGCTTTCAGCCAGTTGATCCTGCCCCACATGCACTTGTACCTCAGCAACCTCCAGCCCAGCCTATACAGCTAGTGAAGCCACCTGTACTACATCCAGTTTATCCGCCCCGACCATACCTACAAACAGAACCTGTGCCAAGCCTTTCCAATTTAGTCCACGACAGTGAAAGTGGGTTCACAAACCTCAAGATGGTACTGGACTACCTCTTGAACCCTCATACAGAACTCTTAGAACACTACAAGTACAGAGTCCTCATAGAGCACCTGATACTGGATGAGGCCAGGCTGATAGCACAAGCATGTAGACACTACCAGCAGCCCTACACTGCAGCTATGCAGGCCTTGCAGATGCTGTACAGGAAACCACACTAGCTGGCACAGAGTGAGATTGCTGCAATCTTCAATGCCCCCAATGTCAGAGGTGGATATTCCAATGCCTTCCACAGCTTGGCCCTCAGAGCAGACACCTTGTTAGCCTGCTGAAATCCCTTGAAGGTCCCCAAGGCATGGAGCTGTCATGCACAGGCCACGTAGACCACCTGCTGAGAAAACTCCCACTACAGTAGAGGGACAGCTATTTGGAGCACTTACAGGCACTGGGTAGGCTGCAGACATGCAGACTCAACCCGTACAACCTGAGAGACCTCTCTGAATGGCTCACGACCAAGACCGAAGCACAGAGGCTCTCCTCCAAAATGGCACAGCACCACCAAGTCACAAAGCCCTCAAAGTGAACGACCATCACCTCCAAGGCCAAAAACTCTAACTGTCACCAACATTTACCATTGCTTTGTCCAGTCCACAGTGTCAAGCACTATATATCTCAGTGCACAGAGATATTGAAGCAGTCACCAGAACAGTTAAAAAAAATGGGTCAAAGACAGCAAGGTCGTCTTACCGACTCATCAGTCATCTCCCATGTATCCAGCTTGGACAGGCCAGAAGAGAGGTACCCCGTAAATGGAGCTCTCGCAGCCAACCTCCTGGCCATTGCTAAGTATTCCTATCCCGTGGCAGCTTTGCAGAAGTGCTATCGCCATCTAAGGGGCCTCCCGCTTCAAGCCTTCAACAAGGCACACCCACTGCTGCTCATTGGAGCGGACTACACCAGCCTGATTTCCGCCGCAGAGTCGGTCAGGCACTGGTTAGCAGGTGGACAAACAGCTGTACATACATAGCTCAGTTGGACCTTCCAAAGCCCTGATGGATACCACCAAGACCACCATATAACCCAGTCGAGCTGAAGAGGTCCATCTTCTGTGGTCTCACAGCAGTTATACCCAGTCCACAAGTGTCTGACAGCTCCTACAAAAAGCCCGTGTGGAAGAAACCTACAGTCCGTTCACAGGGCGGTCACTGCTGACACCATCCTTTCCAAGCCAATGCTGAAGTCCATCTCGAGAGTATGCCAGAAGGACAGCATCTTCAGCATCAAACCATTGGGGTACGTCTCAGATCCAGAATTCGTAACACCAAACATACTCCTCGTGGGGCGACAGGATGCCTCCTTACCACAAGCTGCTTATGACGTTGAACCGTTCACCAAATGTCACCAGCGCCACATTCAAGTGGTTCCAGATCATCCCAGCCATCCCAGCCATTCCAGACAACAGCCAAAAGGGTCCAGTACCAGCATATTGAATTCATGGGGTCTACATCTTATCCCTGCTAAGCTGGGGGCAGGTGTACAGAATTCCCTGATCGGTGACATGGAGTTGGCGAGAGGGCATTTCGGGACAGATATGCCCTACACAACTCCATGATCACGGAGGGCACTCGTGGCAAGTATTTATACGGGCATCCATTGAGGGTGCCTCCTTTCAATCTGGGTCCTTCACCCAGACAGAGTAGAGGAATATTGTAAATTGTAAACAAGAATTTGTTCTTAACTGACTTTCCTAATTAAATAAAGGTGAAATAAAATATGTATATATTTTTTAAATTAACTGCCTCGCTGCCTCTGCTCTCTGACCAAAGCCCACTGTAGATGGACATAACCCAGTCCTAAACCTTCATTCAGTTACAGCTAGTCTCTTCTTGTTCTTGTTTGCGGTGTGTGTGTGTGTGCCTATCTGTTCGGTGTGGCAATAAAGTATGAGTTGTATCCCTGTTGGTCATTATCAGTCCTCTTACCAGAACTCTGGGACAGTTGCACCTATAATCGAAACCGACAACTCTATCGGAGTCCATCATCAGTTGGTGGCACTCTTTTTCATATCGTAATATACGCCATTTACGTAGCAGACACTTTCATCCAAAGTGACAACAGTCCACAACTTTTGGTATGTGACCCCAGTGGGAATCAAACCCACAACTCTGGTATTGCTAGTGCCATGCTCTTATGAACTGAGCCACGTACAGGACCTCTACAGTATATAGGTACAGTACAATGCTATAAAATCCAATATATGATTACAATACAGGTGGAAGATGTATGATTGCCATCCCCATGAGCGTACCACCCTCTTTCAGGCCATGGATGAGGCATGTTATGATTTCAATTCAGACCTCTGTCAGGCTTGGATTCGCCATGCAAAAAGGTTAACTGTGATTTCAATGAGAACCTACAGTATGGTCAAATCCTTAAAGCAGCCTTGATGTAAACTTGTCACATCTGCTCCTACTGCCCTCTACTGCTCATCCTGTGTCTCCTTGACCTGCCGCCACTCCCCCAGTACTCTCTCCCTCTCCCTCTCCCTCTCCCTCTCCCTCTCCCTCTCCCTCTCCCTCTCCCTCTCCCTCTCCCTCTCCCTCTCTGTGTGTGATCCTGTGGGCAGAGACAGGTGTGCTGGAGTCAGAGCAGATCCCCACCAGCTGCAGATCATAATCTCTGCTTAGTCAGCCGACGTTCCTAGCCGTTTGTTACTATTCAGATCCTGTTATCCGTTTGTTCCTGTTTTCCCTTCCCTGACGCTGTTTTCCTCTCCGCTACAGTCCTGCCCGCTCTGACTCTGGTCCCTGTCTCCAGTCCCACGTCTCATCATCCTGCTACTCTGTCCTGGATCTCCCTCCGGACCAGCTTACCCTGTCTCAACCCGTCTCGCTCCAGCCTCAGCCTCCGCATCTGGTTTCCAGCAACCCACCCGAGCTTCCCCTGACCTGCGCTCCATCTCACCCTGTGTCTCAATAAATACCTTACTGGTTACTTCATCCCAGTCTCCTTGTCTGAGTCTGCTCTTGGGTTCCCCTGTTCCACTCTGTGTAACAAAACTAGTGCCCGCTAAACATTGTTTCTTTCATTTATTTCATTTGATTACAGATGTCTTCAATGGTCACACCTTTAATCACACATGTGTATTGCCTAAACTAGTGCAAGTGTATTGCCTAATGTGAAAACAGTGTAATGTACTGTAGCATAGTCTACCAGCTCTCACAATCTCACATCAGAATTATACGTTCATCCATGTTTCTCAAACGTCAAATTTCGAAGTTGTTCCAAACGTCAAATTTCAAAGTCTTTAAGGTTGTAAATGTAGGGATTAACTCAGATTTTTTTTAATTTGGAAAAAATTCAGGCATTAACACATTCTTAAGGTTAGGCATTAACTCTGAATGGTTAAGGTTTGGGATAGGCTTAACAAAAATGTCAAAACAACTTCCTATTGTGGATTTGAACTTTCAACCTTTGGCATAAGCATCTGCCTCTGATTCTAAAGCTAATTTGCCACCCCCGTCCACAACGCCCTAGCGAAACCAAAACCTACTTGAAGGTAACAGTGCTCACTCTCCCAATGTCCTCAGACATAGATGGAAGTTGAATACTGACTTGTATCACGGGTGACCTGGCTGACTGTATATAAGCCTCATGGATTAGAAAAATTTGCTTAGAGAAGCAATTAATAACTCCATATCAAATAGGTTTGTTGTCTCTGTCTGGGAGGAATCTTCCTTGTTAAGCATCTCTCTCTCACACGCACACACACCAATGTTAAATCAACGGTCTTTGACAGCTCCAGTAAAAGTTGTCGTGAGCAACCGGCAAACAAAAGCGTCTGCTCAGAGATGATTGATTTTCCGAGGAATTCGGATTGGGTATAGAAAAGCTCTAATGAAGAGAGAGTCTTATTAATTCCCTCTCTCTTCTGATGCAATGTTCCCAGGAGTGGTCTCTAGTGCACCCCTGCTTTTCTAGGATGTTCATCATTAGCCTGTTATTGTCAGTCTTCAGGATGCTTAACTGTCCATAAACTTCAAATTTCGGTTTGGGATAGATTGCGTTGTGCTAGGATTAAACACGCGACCCTCGGAGCCGGAGGTCGCGGCTTACGCAAATGCACCATCACCATGCACATCACCCTAGCAAACCGCAAGCCTACTAGCGCTCACCGTTGCCCAAAGTGGTGGGTTTATAAGTAATCTCCCGATGTCGAGGGTACCTGGACGGATGTTGAATTTCAAATCAAATCAGATTTTATTAGTCGCATACACAAACTCAGCAAAAAAAGAAATATCCCTTTTTCAGGACCCTGTCTTTCGAGGATAATTTGTAAAAATCTAAATAACTTCACAGATATTCACTGTAAAGGGTTTAAACACTGTTTCCCATGCTTGTTCAATGAACCATAAACAATGAATGAACATGCACCTGTGGAACGGTCGTTAAGACACTAACAGCTTACAGACGGTAGGAAATTATGGTCACAGTTATGAAAACTTAGGACACTAAAGAGGCCTTTCTACTGACTCTGAAAAACACCAAAAGAAAGATGCCCAGGGTCTCGGCTCATCTGTGTGAACGTGCCTTAGGCATGCTGCAAGGAGGCATGAGGACTGCAGATGTGGCCAGGGCAATAAATTGCAATGTCCGTACTGTGAGACGCCTAAGACAGCACTACAGGGAGACAGGACGGACAGCTGATCATCCTCGCAGTGGCAGACCATGTGTAACAACACCTGCACAGGATCAGTACATCTGAACATCACACCTGCGGTACAGGTACAGGATGGCAACAACAACTGCCTGAGTTACACCAGGAACGCACAATCCCTCCATCAGTGCTCAGACTGTCCGCAATAGGCTGAGAGAGGCTGGACTGAGGGCTTGTAGGCCTCCAGACATCACCGGCACCATGTCGCCTATGGGCACAAACCCACCATCGCTGGACCAGACAGGACTGGCAAAAAGTGCTCTTCACTGACGAGTCGCGGTTTTGTCTCACCAGAGGTGATGGTTGGATTCACGTTTATCGTTGAAGGAATGAGCGTTACACCGAGGCCTGTACTCTGGAGCGGGATCGATTTGGAGGTGGAGGGTCTGTCATGGTCACAGCATCATCGGACTGAGCTTGTTGTCATTGCAGGCAATCTCAACCCTGTGCGTTACAGGGAAGACATCCTCCTCCCTCATGTGGTACCCTTCCTGCAGGCTCATCCTGACATGACCCTCCAGCATGACAATGCTACCAGCAATACTGCTCATTCTGTGCGTGATTTCCTGCAAGACAGGAATGTCAGTGTTCTGCCATGGTCAGCGAAGAGCCCGGATCTCAATCCCATTGAGCACGTCTGGGACCTGTTGGATCGGAGGGGGAGTGCTAGGGCCATTCCCCCCAGAAATGTCCGGAAACTTGCAGGTGCCTTGGTGGAAGAGTGAGGTAACATCTCACAGCAAGAACTGGAAAATCTGGTGCAGTCCATGAGGAGGAGATGCACTGCAGTCAATGCAGCTGGTGGCCACACCAGATACTGACTGTTACTTTTGATTTTGACCCCCTCTTTGTTCAGGGACACTTTATTCAATTTCTGTTAGTCACATGTCTGAATTCAGGTGATTGGGATCTGGAGAGTGAGCTGCGTTCAGGCGATCTATGTGTTTGAGAGTGTGAGCTGGAAAGTGGGCTGGAAAGTGAACTGCGTTCAGAGGATTTACGTGTTTGAGGGTGTGAGTTGGAAGCAGACGTTACAAGTTCCACGCTATGAGCAGTTACGTCCTTTTTGCTTGGCAGGACAGAATAGTACAGTGCATTCGGAAAGTATTGGTACTTTTGCCACATTTTGTTATGTTACAGCCTTACTCTAAAATGTATTAAATTGCCTACAATCTACATCCAATAAGCTATGATGACAAGGCAAAAACAGGTTTAGACATTTTAGCAAAATTATTACAAATAAAAAACTTAATTATCACATTTACTTGAGTATTCAGGCCCTTGTTTCTCATGGTCTGTGAGTCCTTTAGCTTCCTTTTGGCAAACTCCAAGCGGGCTGCCATGTGCATTTTACTGTCTGGCCACCTACCATAAAGGCCTGATTGGTGGAGTGCTGCAGAGATGGTTGTCTTTCTGGAAGGTTCTCCCGTCTCTTCAGATGAACTCTGGAGCTCTGTCAGAGAGACCTCTCGGACCAAGGCCCTTCTCTTGGCTGGGCGGCCAGCTCTAGAAAGGGTCTTGTTGGTTCCAAACTTCCTCCATTTAAGAATGATGGAGGGCACTGGGTTCTTGGGGACCTTCAATGCTGCAGTAAATATTTTGGTACCCTTCCCCAGACCTGTGCCTCGACACAATCTTGTCTAGGAGCTCTACGGACAATCCTTCGACCTCATGGCTTGGTTTTTGCTCTGACATGCTCTGTCAACTGTGGGATCTTATATAGACATGTGGGTGCCTTTCCAAGTCATGTCCAATCAATTGAATTTACCACAGGTGGACTCCAATCAAGTTGTAGAAACATCTCAAGGCTGATAAATGGAAACAGAACGCAACTGAGCTCAATTTCGAGTCTCATAGCAAAGGGTCTGAATACTTATGTAAATAAGGTATTATTTTAGATTTTTTATTAAACTTTCTAACAAATTTGTTTTCGCTTTGTCATTATGGGAGATTGATGATTAAAATAATTAATTTAATACATTTTTATTTAAGGCTGTAACATAACAAAATGTGGAAAAAGTAAAGGGGTCTGAATACTTTCCGATTGCACTGTACATATGAAACGGGTAAAACAGAATGTAAAAATTATTAAAGTGACCAGTGTTCCATTATTAAAGTGACTAGAGTTCCATATCTATGTACACAGGGCAGCAGCCTCTAAGATGCAGAGATGAGTAACCGGGTGGTAGTCGGCTAGTGACAGTGACTAAGTTTAGGGCAGCGTACTGGGTGGAGGCCGGCTAGTGATGGCTATTTAACAGTCTGATGGCCTTGAGATAGAAGCTGTTTTTCAATCTCTCGGTCCCAACTTTGATGCACCTGTACTGACCTCGCCTTGGATCTTGAGCGGCTTGGCTGTAACTACACCACAGAGTGCTGTATTCCACAGGCCCAGATGAAGGATGGAGATGAATAGGTCAAAATATGGAAATCATGTCAGTGCAGGAGAAGCTAGACTGCCACACAGAAGGAAATATTAGGTGCCATATTAGGTGTATGTTTCTATTTCTTATTGGGGAATATTCTGCAAATTATTCCAAAAAAGCAACTTCTTGAATCATAACAGAATATATTTCATAGTCTGAAAGCAATTTATAAACACTTCAAAGTTCAAAACGACGTGTTTGTGAGTGTGTGTGTGTGTCCACAAGAATAGTAAACAAACAAAACTAACTGGGGCCATTTTGTGAGTCTGCACGAGGTCAAATGCTATTTTTGGGGGGTTTAGGGTTAAGGTTAGAATTACGTTAAAGGGTTAGGGTTAGAAGCTAGGGTTAGGTTTACGGTTAAGGTTATGTTTTTGGGTTAAGGTTAGGGTTAGGGTAAGGGTAAGAGAACGGGTTAGGGTTAGATTCAGGGTTAGGGTTAGGGAAAATAGGATTTTTAATGGGACATGAATTGTGTGTCCCCACAAGGTTAGCTGTACAAGACTGTGTGCTAAACTCTAATGACCAGGAATCACACAGCAGAAAACTATGCTCTGTAATTCTACGACGTGGAATTAACATTCATAACACACCCTTCCTACTAATTTTGATTATCTTGGAGTTAGAGTCTGAGTGCCCGAGGTAGGCTACTTACTGAACCAGACAGGTCTCACTGAAGCTGATGCTGAACCACATTGGATGCTTCCTCTGTTTTCAGCTACCTCAAATTTAAAGGGGAAGAGATATGGCTTTTTGACAATGGAGGTGGATCAGGTGCACTTTCAAATGTTTTGTGACTGGTGCTACTTACATAAAGAACACAAACATACACACTCACTCGCACACGGCGCCACAGACACACACATGCACACACACCCATGCACACTTGCACGTACACACACAGCTGGAAAATACGGCTTCACAAAAAACAATCACACATAAGGACATGGGGGGAAAACAGAGGGTTAAATACACAACAGATAATGATGGAGAACGCAAACCAGGTGTGTGAAAAACAAGACAAGACAAATGGAAAATGAAAAGTAGATCGGTGATGATTAGAAGACCGGTGACGTCGACCACCGAACGCCGCACGAACAAGGAGAGGAGCCGACTTCGGCTGAAGTCGTGACATTGTGAGAAGAATGATGAAGAAACCTCATATATTGATCTACTGGTATAATGTCCCTAACAAGACGTGTATTTTATCTTCAAAAGTAATGTTGATAAAGTGAGAAGGATCCTAAATAGTCTTAATGCTTAACAATTCACATGCACATCCGAATATTTGGTAGCCCCGTCCCCTTATTGAAGTGGATGTAACAGGTGATGGAAAGAGCAGATGTTCCTAATGTTTTGACCACCAACACCGCTCCAGACTTGTTCACCATCTAAACTGGGCATTCTTTAACTGAGCATTGTTTTTATGAAGACAAGCCTTTATTGTAGCTATTCCCCAAAGCCAAACCCTTCCCCTTCCTAATAAGTCACGACCAGAACAGGCCTTTTTAGGGGGGAACAACACGTAAGGTTAGCAAACAATCCCATATGCCACAGAGCAAAGCAGATTACATATCATTAAGGAAGGGATTCATTTACTCTGAATACGGTCCAACTCTGCCTCTGGAGTGCTGCCTGCATTAACATACTATGACTGGAGGCTGGGCTCTGCTCTGTCTGCTGTGGTCACTACTACAGACGGACTTTAATAAAGGGCTTGTTTCAGTGAGACACAAAGGTACAAGTACTGGTACTGAGGCCATTTTCTTTCCTTTGACTTTATATCTGAAAGCATATTGAGCAGGAGCTGTGTGGGGATGGAATTAATCACATAATATACAGTCCGCAAATGAATTATTACACAGACAAAGAAGAACGATTGAGATATGAAGTAGGTGGTGGCATGTGTACAGTGCATTCGGAAAGTATTCAGACCCCTTGACCTTTTCCACATTTTATTACGTTACAGCCTTATTCTAAAACGGATTACATTGTTGTTTCCCTCATCAATCTACACACAATACCCCATAATGACAAAGCAAAAACATTTTTGCAAATAAAAACGGAAATATCGCATTTATATAAGTATTCAGACCCTTTACTCAGCACTTTGTTGAAGCGATTACAGACCCTAGTCTTCTTGGTTAAGACGCTACAAGCTTGTCACACCTGTATTTGGGGAGTTTCTCCCATTCTTCTCTGCAGATCCTCTCAAGCTCTGTCAGGTTGGATGGGGAGCGTCACTGCACAGCTATTTTCAGGTCTCTCCAGAGATGTTCGATCGGGTTCAAGTCCGGGCACTGGCTGGGCCACTCAAGGACATTCAGAGGCTTGTCCCGAAGCCACTCCTGTGTTGTCATGGCTGTGTGCTCAGGGTTGTTGTCCTGTTGGAAAGTGAACCTTCGCCCCAGTCTGAGGTCCTGAGCGCTCTGGAGCAGGTTTTCGTCAAGGATCTCTCTGTACTTTGCTTCGCTCATCTTTCCCTTGATCCTGACTTGTCTCCCAGTCCCTGCCTCTGAAAAACATCCACACAGCATGATACTGCCACCACCATGCTTCACCATAGGGATGGTGCCAAGTTCTTCCATTTAAGAATGATGGAGGCCACTGTGTTCTTGGGGACCTTCAATGATGCAAAAATGTGTTGGTACCCTTCCCCAGATCTGTGCCTCATCACAATCCTGTCTCGGAGCTCTACGGACAATTCCTTCGACCTCATGGCTTGGGTTTTGCTCTGACATGCACTGTCAACTGTGGGACCATATATGCTCTTTTAACTTCATCCAGTAAGCATAACATAATTCACTTTCCTATTCTAGGGGCATAGTGGAAATAAATACAAACGTATCATCATCAGCATAGCGTCTTGTTGCTTCTCCTCTTTCCTGTTAGCCATGTGAGGAATGTCATTCACCTGTTTACCATATAGCCTATAAGCACGGCACATTAATGCACATTCCTCTCACTTGCTGTTTAACCTATGGGCTCACTCTTGCAATTATCACCTTCCTCTCTCTCAACCAAGTGGCATAAATGTTGGGATGTATTTACATGTTAACTTACCCTCGTTCTCTCACTTGCTGTTTTTCATGAACAGTTTTTGACAAGCCTCCACCTCCCCACCACCAGCAGCTATAATAACCTTCAGGACCATCATTGGAACTCCTTTCCCTCAGCGGGGGGGTTTCAGTGCCAGCAGCCGCGCACAAGGCCTCCCTCTTAGACAAGGCCAACTATTTTATAAAATGTCATGTTGCATTCAGTCTTTGTTGTTCATTCAATTGTCTGTACTCAAATGAACTCAGTATGTCTGAATGAACAAATTAATATAATTAATCTCTAATAAGGTCATGGTTAATTGCTAATATGGATATAAATAATGAAGACAACCATTTGGAGCTAAGCAGCAGAAATGAACTAATATGACTGAGTGACAACAACACCATCTGTATCAGCCAGGAGGAGACACATGGAGATGAATGAAATATAAATACATGTTTCCATGGCATGACCTTTACTTATCCACAGTATTTAGGGTAGATTTTGTCATTCAGACAAATCAAATCAAAATGTTTGTGAGAAACCTGGTTGGTAATGGTGTCAGCCATCACAGCTGTAGTTTTAGTTACTTGCTGAGCTCCAAGGCTCTATTGATTTGGCATTGGCCCCATCTTCTTACAGCAGGACTAGGTGTTTGTTTGGCATGTGACCCAGAGAACACCTGAGTAATGGAGTTTCTGCCCACTGTCAGATGGTAGACGAACAAGACCTTGAGCTGGTGTCACGGGGAGGTGGAGGAGGAGGTGGAGGAGGAGGAGGAGGAGGAGGAGGAAGAAGAAGAGGAGGAGGAAGAAGAAGAGGAGGTTAAAGGAGGAGGGGGGACAAGGAGGGTAAAGGAGGAGGTGGAGGATGAGGAGGAGGATGAGGAGGAGGAGGATGCGGGGGGGACGAGGAGGAAAATGCATCAGAGCAGGTAAGGTATAAGGCAATTAGAGGCCAGGGACAATCTCCATATGGGCCAAATGCTAGTAGTCATCTAAGTGCTTTACTAAGCTAAAGACTAGGCACTAGTTTAGAGAGTTATCACAGATCTCAGGCAACATTACTCATTATTACCATCCCCTGTGGATGTTTGGAGTACCTCATGGCTATTTACTTGATTAACGTTTAGCTGCGTGTTTGCCTTTAATCAAACAGATAAGATGTTACCATTCTAATGATTTGATTTCTCCTCACAGCTTGTCTCCAAACTTCATAACATAGATACTAGCCAGATCATAAAAGGGTTGTTTGTCTGACTGAAAGGAGAGGAGAAAAGATGAGAGGAGGGAAGAGGAGAGGAGACGAGACACAGGACCAGAGGTAGGTTACTTTTGCTCGTTAATTACCTCTTGTTCAGTCTCCAGCACTCCTCTCGGCAAGGTTTGACACGGCTCCGTCTAATTGGTAACAGGCGCAGATGAGATAGAGTAAATACATTTACCGGGGGATAAAGGGATTATGGTGCTTAGACTTATAGGGTTTAGAGGGACGGGGAGTTACGAGGGCTGTAAGCACGGGATACATTTAAAGATGTTCAAATAACAGGCATTTGTGCCTCACAACATTTTTATATATCCATTAATCCATCACCAATCCTGTATTGAACCAGGTGGTCACATTGAGACTAAAATATATTTTCAATATGGGTCTACTGGTATGCACATAATGTGTAAACATGGTCAACGTGTGTTGCATTTCCTTAGTCCCAATTCAAATTTGGTCCCCCTGTCTCCAGTGCCGGTTAAATAACACTTCTCTACATACCACACAGTGGAACTAATATTCCTGCCCTCCAGGCCCATGGCTCTCACTCTCTCTCTATACATCGGTGTGTGTGTGTGTGTGTGTGTGTGTGTGTGTGTGTGTGTGTGTGTGTGTGTGTGTGTGTGTGTGTGTGTGTGTGTGTGTGTGTGTGTGTGTGTGTGTGTGTGTGTGTGTGTGTGTGTGTGTGTGTGTGTGCGGTCCCTCAGGCTCTCTCCTACTCCTCAAAGCGAGGATGGAAATTGTGCCAGTCCCCGCTGACCCATACCGACTCCCCCAACAGGCCTCAGCCAATCTGAGGATAGGAGACATGTCACAGCACATGGACTTCCAGACAGACACAGGAAAATTGGTCACAGCAACCTGCCATAGATCCCTCCATTTTACTACAGGAATATAGTTGAGACTGGAATACATACAGAATAGTATTATTACTGAGATTAGAATAATTGTCTGACAAGACATGTATTTTTACTGCTCTAATTACGTTGGTAACCAGTTTATAATAGCAGTAAGGCACCTCGGAAGTTTGTGGTATATGGTTAATATACCACGACTAAGGGTTGTATCCACGCACTCCGCGTTGCGTCGTGCATAAGAACAGCCCTTAGCAGTGGTATTTTGGTCATATACCACACTCCCTCAGGCCTTATTGCTTAAATATAGAGTACCAACAGAGAAGGAATGTATTGCCTAACTCATAATGCTAACACCTGTCATGAACACATTGAAGACAGATACGACAATCTCACCAGTTTTGAGTTTGTTTATGAAGTAATAATGCACAATATCTGAGGCTTTGCAGCATGTAGAAGGTGAAATATCCTAACTTGAATAGGAGCAACTGTTTGGGGCAAGAGAACATGCTGGCGGAAGTACATGTCAATGTGAGTGACTGATAGGCTAAACCCTGTTTAGAATCACTTGACCACAACAGAATGTAGTGTAAAATGTTTACAAAGCAGTCTTGGGTTTTTACATGTTGTCATGACTGTCCTGCTTGGGTCAGGTTACCGTGGACCACAATCCTACAGAGAGATCTCTCACACCTAGCAGAGGGGAAGAGATGGAGAGGTATGGAGATGGGGGGTTATTGACACCTCACGCCCATTGTAAATCTAAGGCAGCAGACAAAATTCCTTTGTCCTCTCACTATGGAGAACCGGCCTCAGAACATTAACATGCAATAAATGGCCTTGGGACAATAGGTTTCGTCAGCCACAATGGTGGTAATGACGATAGATGGAATATGAAAATGTATGTTGTTTTTGTTATCTTTTTAAAAGTTAAAGGACGACGTTACAACGAAAACATTGTAACTTTAAGTTTTCCTACTATGTACTTACTGTTTGCATATTGTACGTTGTATAGAAAATGTCCAGATCAAAGAGAATGTTTTGGTAAAGATGAAATGTGAAGTTAGTTGTCTAAATTGGATCTGAGTAAAGTCCAGACCTCCAGCCTCGTAATGTGGTACGCCCAGAGAACTGCCCTAAAGGCAGAAACGCCCATTTCTGACCCGAGGGTATAAAACATGTCAGTTAAGAATTAACATATTAGACTAAGGAACCCTGAGCTGCAGCCAAGGTCTGAGTGGTCATCAAACCCAAAATGCAACACGAGGTTGAACCTTTTGGGGTGGCAGGTAACCTAGTGGTTAGAATGTTGGACGATCAAATCCCTGCGCTGACAAGGTAAATATCTGTCGTCCTGCCCCTGAACAAGCAGTAAACCCACTGTTCCTAGGCCGTCATTTAAAATAAGAATTTGTTAACTAACTTGCCTAGTTAAATTAAGGTCAAATATATATATATTTTTAAATGTATCTATCTCTGCTACGGATGAGTAGCTGCGTCTAAGAGGGTGAATTCAAGCAAGACCATCCCGTCACCACTCTCCATCGAATCGTGTGTCTACACTGCTTTCATTCCTACGCTGTGAGCCCTTAGCTACAGTGCTGGCTGTTCTGAAAATACCCCTTTCAGAACAAGGGCGAGGAAACAGACACCTAAGACAAAGGACACTGACATCGTGAGGAGAAACAGAGAGTTACACCCGGTAACCGAATGATGGACCGTCATCAGAGTCGAAATCCGGTCCACGCAGAGACAACCCGTCGGAGACCTTCAACACGTAATTACATCATTATTTTATGACCCATAAGAGCGGCGGTTAGGGTTAAAATAAGCATAGCTGACAAATGCGCCCAAGTGTGTTTTTCTCTCGTGCACTCTCTCTCTCTCTTTTTAAATCCCCATGTTGTGTAACACGTGTCACATTGTGTTGGCCCGCTAGGGACCTGTTTTATCGTACTAAGTTCTAATCAATAGCCTAGACTGTGTGTTTGTGTATGTGTATCTTATATTATCATTTTAGCTTGTTAGCAAATAAATCATCTTATTTGGTGAGATTCGGGTTTGTGCAGATTCCCGGATTATGCAACGTTCAGAATGAGACTGTAGAGGAAATTGATTAATTAGCGACTGTTGTAAAATCGATATTTTGATATTCTTTGAGTTTATTTGGGAAATAAAAACTCAATAAAGCTAAAACTTTCCCATGGTGCCCCAGGTTAATGAGTTAATAATTGCCTGATTGCCGAGACACAGTGTCAACTTAGGAAACATGAGAAATGTCAATACAATGTTGTGAAACTGCACTGTAACTATAAATGTATATGTACAGTATTTCTGCCTAAAGGCCACAGTGAAGTTTGATGGATGATGTTTGATGGTAATTTTCATTGTCCTTCACTGATATTACCCACTGTGGTTACAGGGTATGCCTGAAACAACATCCTAGTATTGATGTTTCTATGTGTTAATGTATTCAACTGTCTCCCTCTATCACACATTTTGTTGTTGTACTTTTTGTTGTTGTTACGCCCTGATCTGTTTCACCTGTTCCTGTGAATGTCTCCACCCCCTCCAGGTGTCGCTTATTTTCCCCAGTGTATTTATCCCTGTGTTTCCTGTCTCTCTGTGCCAGTTCGTCTTGTATGTTTAGTCAAGTCAACCAGCGTGTTTTTCCCGTACTCCTTTTGCTATTTGCGTCAGAGTAATGACGTCGGATCCGGGAACTGCTACAGGCTTTCATGCCTCAATCAGATCACCAGGCTCGTCAGGCTCCCCTGCCTCAGCCGGCTCGTCTGGCTTTCATGCCTCAGCCGAAACGCCAGGCTCCCCTGCCTCAGCCGGCTCATCGGGCTTTCATGCCTTAGCTGGATCGCCAGGCTCCCCTGCTTTCACCGGCTTGTCAGGTTCCCATGCCTAAGCCGGATCACCAGGCTCCTCTGCCTCAACCGATCTGTCAGGTTCCCGCGCCCAAGCTGACTCGGCAGGTTCCCATGCCTCAGCTGGCGTGGCAGGTTCTCGCGCATCAGCAGGGGTGACCAGTCCACTCCTGATCCCCGGATTCATCCCCTTTAACGGCGTCCTGCGGCTGAAGACCCTTTTTGGGGAGGGGGTACTGTCACTATACTCCCTCTCCGGCCTCTAGGTCATCAGGCTGCTGATTATCCCGCACACCTGTCACCATCGTCTCGCGCACCTGCGCCTCATGACACTCACCTGGACTCCATCACCTCCTTGATTATCTTCCCTATATCTGTCACTCCCCTTGGTTCTTTCCTAAAGTGTTATTGACTCTGTTTTCATGTCAGTGCGTTGTTTGTGTTTCATGTTCATTGTTTTTATTTATTTTGTAAAACACTCACTCCCTGAACTTGCTTCCCGACTCTCAGCACACTTGTTACAGGTTACTACATGATTCCATATGTTTTATTTCATAGTTTTGATGTCTTCACTACTTTTCTACAATGCAGAAAATAGTAAAAATAAAGAAAAACCCTGGAATGAGTAGGTGTGTCCAAACTTTTGACTGGTACTGTTTGTAGTGATGTAATAATGCTAAATTATGTACTGTTCTGTTGATTGGTTTTTCCTGTTTAGACCCCAGGAAGAGAAGCTGCTGCCTTAGCAGAAGCTAATGGTGATCCATAATAAATACAAATACACATCTATGCGTTGCTGTGTTTCTCCCTCTTGTTTCCTAATTGTTTTATTGTAGACTCCTCCCCCTTCACTGGCCTCCTTGGAGACGGGAGTTGAACCAGGTCTGCCACACCTGGGCTGGATTGACTAACGAGCAACCTGAGCTCACTTCTGGCTGCTGCTGGAGGAAGAAGACCACGTCGAACTGCTGTTGTGCTACTGTCACCAGGATCACACCCGGCTGCCGATGACTTTGAGGGGGACCATACAAGTGTCAGTGTGGTCGAATATGTCTGCTCAGAATGGCTTTCTGCTCATGCATGTTTTCCTCTCCCCCCTCTGGCCTGCACTGGACTGGACCATGGGCTGGGTTACACTGACGCTTGATGACGACAGATGACGAGGTAGAACTGCCAAACGAACAAACGCACAAACAGATGAGAAACTGACGGGTGGCGGAGGCGGCCATCTTAACAACCCTCCAGTAGCATGGACTATCTCTGGGACTGAACATGTGGTTGGTTTGAATGGTGTGAACCCTGAGTTTGTTCATTTAAACCCCTTGAAACGTGTATAACATTGTCTGTGTGGTGGCCTGGAGTCTCAGAACCTGTTTTTGGCGAGCACATACACACGTCAGAGTCCATCATGATGGTTACGTAAATAATGTTTGATGCATAGAAAGCCTTGCCTCCATCAAAATGCTTTAATGACAAATTGGATTATAAAAGATATCAACACACACACACCCCACGCACAATATCACAAAATCTGACTGCAAGCCAAACGGAATGAGACGAACCTCCAAACAGTCTCTATCCTGAAACCATGGTTGTCATGGTTACTGTATAAGCATTGGCCTCTACCTCATCTCTTTGTTACGACCATTAGGCAGTGTGATGGGCTCAACCTCCCTGTAGCTCCCTGCTCCATAACACTGTGGTGCTATCCTCAACACCACTCAGTAGCCCTCCCAGACCTTACAAGGTCAAACCACTCCTCCACTCACATCTGATCTTGTCAAAGTCACTCCTCAAATTGCAATAAGTGTGGAAGGGGGGGTTCCGGGATAGGCATATTCTCTCTTTCACACAATATACACAAACACACACACACATACACATGCACACCCTGTGAGATAGTAACCCCAGTGGCGTTTGGCTGTCTCTGCCCTGTTTTAGATAAGGACAGTGTGTTGCCCCTAGTTTCCCATCTGGATGTGGTCTTTCCCTTGTAGGTGTGACAGAGCAGGCAGGTCACCCATGATATAAGTCAGTATTCGAAGTCCATCCATGTCTGATGACATGGAAACCGGCCACTAGGGGCAACAGTGAGCACTCCCTTAATGTAGGTTTCGGTTTTGCTAGGGAGTTGTCGATGGGGATGGCGGGTGGGCGTAAGCATCTGCCTCTGATTCCAAAGGTTGCATAGTTGAATCCAGCGATAGAATGTTGTTTGTGATATTTTTGTATTAAGCCTATCCCAAACTTGAACCCTTACCTTAACCACTCAGAGTTAATGCCTAACCTTAAGAATTCAGAGTTAATGTCACGTCCAGGCCTGAGTTGACAGGCTGGCGTGTTTAGTTTAGTTTTTGGTGTAGGGTTTTTTCTGTTCTAGGGTATGTATTTCTATGTTGGGGAAATGGTTCCCAATTAGAGGCAGCTGTTTGTCGTTACCTCTAATTGGGAACCATTATATGTTTGTAGTTTTCAGAAGGGTTTTGTGGGTTATTGTTTAGTTCATAGCTTTAGTGTTTATTCACTGTTATGTTACGATCTTCGTTTGTTTTGTTCATTATTTTCCCAGTTACGTAAAGAATAAAATATGTATACTGTAAGCATCGCTGCGTCTTGGTCCGTCCCTCTAGAAGATTGTGACAGAATAACCCACCAACAAAGGACCAAGCAGCGAGAGAGCCAGGATTTCTGGATGTGTGAGGAAATCCTGGCTGGTAAGGGACCCTGGACTAAGGCACCCGTGCACCTTCTTGGACCAGGATATCCTGCACCGTTTCTGCGTGCAGTGTCTCCGGTGCGTGTCCACAGCCCGGTGCGCGACATTCCAGCTCCACCCATCTGTCAGGCTAGGGTGAGTGTGCTGCCTGGAAGAGTGGTGCAGGCTCTGCATGCTAAATCTCCAGTGCACCTTCTTGGACCGAGATATCCTGCGCCGGCTCTGCGTACGGTGTATCCGGTTCGCGCCCACAGCCCGGTGCGCGACATTCCAGCTCCCACCATCTGTGAGGCGAGGGTGAGTGAACAGCCGGGGAGAAGGGTGCCGGCTCCGCGCACCAAGCCCCCTGTATGCTTAAAGAGCCCAGTACGTCCAGTCCCTGTTCCACGCTCCAGGATCCCTGTGCGAGTCGTGGACCCAGCACGTCCTGTCCCTGTTCCACGCTCCAGGATCCCTGTGCGCGTCGTGGACCCAGCACGTCCTGTCCCTGTTCCACGCTCCAGGATCCCTGTGCGCATCGTGAGTCCAATACGGCCCGTTCCTGCTCCTCGCACCAGAGTCCCAGTGCGCATCGTGAGTCCAATACGGCCTGTTCCTGCTCCCCGCACCAGAGTCCCAGTGCGCATAGAGAGTCCAATACGGCCCGTTCCTGCTCCCCGCACCAGAGTCCCAGTGCGCATAGAGAGTCCAATACGGCCCGTTCCTGCTCCCAGCACCAAAGTCCCAGTGCGCATAGAGTCCAATACGGCCCGTTCCTGCTCCCCGCACCAGAGTCCCAGTGCGCATAGAGAGCCCAACACGGCCCGTTCCTGCTCCCCGCACCAGAGTCCCAGTGCGCATAGAGAGTCCAATACGGCCCGTTCCTGCTCCCCGCACCAGAGTCCCAGTGCGCATAGAGAGTCCAATCCGGCCCGTTCCTGCTCCCCGCACCAGAGTCCCAGTGCGCATAGAGAGTCCAATAAGGCCCGTTCCTGCTCCCCGCACCAGAGTCCCAGTGCGCATAGAGAGTCCAATACGGCCCGTTCCTGCTCCCCGCACCAGAGTCCCAGTGCGCATAAAGAGTCCAATACGGCCCGTTCCTGCTCCCCGCACCAAAGTCCCAGTGCGCATAGAGAGTCCAATACGGCCCGTTCCTGCTCCCCGCACCAGAGTCCCAGTGCGCATAGAGAGTCCAACACGGCCCGTTCCTGCTCCTCGCACCAGAGTCCCAGTGCGCATCATGAGTCCTACACGGCCCGTTCCTGCTCCCCGCACCAGACTCCCAGTGCGCATAGAGAGTCCAATACGGCCCGTTCCTGCTCCCCGCACCAGAGTCCCAGTGCGCATTGCGAGTCCAGCACAGCCCGTTCCTGCTCCCCGCACCAGAGTCCCAGTGCACATAGAGAGTCCAATACGGCCCGTTCCTGCTCCCCGCACCAGAGTCCCAGTGCGCATAGAGAGTCCAACACGGCCCGTTCCTGCTCCTCGCACCAGAGTCCCAGTGCGCATTGCGAGTCCAGCACAGCCTGCTCCTGCTCCCCGCACCAGGTCCCCTGTGCGCATCGCTAGTCCAGCACAGCCTGCTCCTACTCACCGCACCAGGTCTCCTGTGCGCATCGTGTGTCCAGCACAGCCTGCTTCTGCTTCATGCACCAGGTCCCCTGTGCGCTTCGTGAGTGTAGCACGAACTGTTCCGGCTGCTAGCCCAGGGCCTCCGGTGCGTGACCTCGGCTCAGCACGGCCGGAACCGGAGCCACCACCTTGGGTTTTGTGGGTTATTGTTTAGTTCATAGCTTTAGTGTTTATTCACTGTTATGTTCTATGTTACGATCTTCGTTTGTTTTGTTCATTATTTTCCCAGTTACGTAAAGAATAAAATATGTATACTGGAAGCATCACTGCGTCTTGGTCCGTCCCTCTAGAAGATTGTGACAGTTAATGCCTAAACTTAACCTTAAACACTTTGAAAATGTGACATTTGGGACAACCTCGAAATTTGACGTTTGAAAGAAGTCTAATTCTAATTCTGAAGTGATACTGTGAGAGCGAGGCTGGGTTAGTTCTGTTTGGTTCAGAGAGCGAGGCTGGGTAAGTTCTGTTTGGTTCAGAGAGCGAGGCTGGATAAGTTCTGTTTGCTTCAGAGAGCGAGGCTGCGTAATTTCTGTTTGCTTCAGAGAGCGAGGCTGGGTTAGTTCTGTTTGGTTCAGAGAGCGAGGCTGGGTAAGTTCTGTTTGGTTCAGAGAGCGAGGCTGGATAAGTTCTGTTTGCTTCAGAGAGCGAGGCTGCGTAATTTCTGTTGGTTCAGAGAGCGAGGCTGGGTTAGGTCTGTTTGGTTCAGAGAACGAGGCTGGGTAAGTTCTGTTTGGTTCAGAGAGCGAGGCTGGATAAGTTCTGTTTGCTTCAGAGAGCGAGGCTGCGTAATTTCTGTTTGCTTCAGAGAGCGAGGCACTGCTCGGTTGGTTAGTTCTGTTTGGCTCAATGTCTTCCCTCTGTCATTTCTCTTACTTTACTGCAGCTAGCAACTCTATCGAGCAAAACAACATTTCATGCTGTTTACTTTAAATCTGCATAAATAATTGCCGCCTTCTCACAGACATTATAAATGCCTAGTTACGAGATAATTACCCCTGCAAATATTGTGAGTAAAACAGTATTGTTGTTTATTTCAGTGCGATAGAAACTGTAGCCCACTTTGCCTGCTGAGAGCACTCTGTTGTACGTCCACCAGCCATATGATCCTAAGGAATCCAATCAGAGATAGTGTAGAGAACAGACATATGGGCTTAGGCCCCTATCAGACTGGAGTAGGAAACACATGTTTGCTTGGCTGAGGTGAACCACAGTTCCACATCACTAATCCTGACGCCTGTACACTCTCAACACTGGCTTCTTGGCTTTGAATTTTCTCAAGTCGGACTTTAGCATACCCTCGCCTGTAGAGGAGAGGAAATTAACTCAATGCACTGAATACATTAATGTGGGGATTCTGCCTGGTTTAAGAATAGTTTTACTTCTTTAGTGATGTAACAGCTAACATAAAGCTACTGTATATAACAGTGGATTTGCATCAATGGAGAAGCTTTTCCCAGCCAACCCCCATCCGCCTCCATAGCTGTGTCTCTCTCAGACCTACCTGCTCTAATTAACATGATGTCTAGCCAGGGAGACAGCCTATTAACCCCCATTGATTTTAATTAGTCTCACCGTCTAGTCAAAATACTACGGAGTTCCAACCAGGTAGTCCGGCAATCAACCAGGCAGAGACTGGCAGAGCCCAAAGTCTTGATGGGGAGATGAATCATAATGAGAGAGAGAGAGAGAGAGAGAGAGAGAGAGAGAGAGAGAGAGAGAGAGAGAGAGAGAGAGAGAGAGAGAGAGAGAGAGAGAGAGATTTAATTTTACAAATGCCAGTAGTCTTGGTAATGTCATGCAGACCTATCCAGCCTTGACTGTGTAAATAGCAGAAACAAAGAGCCTGTTGTGATTCCACGTCTGACAGAATCCCTCAACGGAGCATCCAGCCAGGTGACTGGCTCCTCAGTGAAACTAAATATTTGGTGTGTTTCACTGCACAGATCCATTAATTGGGTGCACAGGAGCAATTTGAATGAGAATTGAACGCTCCATTAATCTGAGTTAGAGGTATTAGATGAGCCAGAGAGACTTTTAGCCCATTGGATTGAACGTGCTTCTGCTCTTTTAACCTTGACTCTCCCCTGGAAGTTTCCACAACAGAGCCGAGTCAATGTTAAGCTTGTGTGTGTTTCCAAAGTGGTTAACCTTATACAGCGGTTTAAATTAGGCCTGTGCTTCAGCGTATTGCTTCTGTCAAGGCGTCTGTGAGCATGATTAGTGTGCTCAATAGGTGTTTAGACTAGAGGTAAAAGGCACCATTTGCAGCTAACCATGTATAGTCAAATATGCACTACTATAGGTGTCTGTGAGCTGTCCTGGAAAGGTTACGTTGACTGTGTGTCTCTCTGACTGTGAGTGATTTTAGGAATAGAGTATCTGTTAACTGTAATGGTAGGTGTACATGTCACAGGCAGATTGCTACTTGGTCCTATAATCACACTGTAGGATTCAGGGAGAGGTACCTGACTGACTGCAGTCCATTTGTGGTTACTATACAGCAGTTTTATTGACTTTGGTGTGAGTGACACACAGCAGTGACTCACCCTCCCTATTCCACTGCATCTGAAGCAGATCAGGCTGGTGGCAGGAGCTATGAAAGGGGCTCATTGTAATGGCTGGAGTGGAATAAATGGAACAGTCAAATGTGGTTTCCGTATGTTTTATTTTTTATTTAACTAGACAAGTCAGTCCGGCCAAACCCGGACGATGCTGGGCCAATTGTGCACTGCCCTATGGGACTCCCAATCACAGCCAGATGCACCACTGCACCACTCGGGAGCCCTTTGATACCATTCCATTTATTCCATTCCAGCCATTACACTGATACGTCCTCCGATAGCTCCTCCCATCAGCCTCCTCTGTTCTGAAAGTTCTGTAACTGCTAGTTCAGGAGGGTTTCTGTGTGCAAGAACAAGTTCTCATTTACAATTGCGACCTGGCCAAGATAAAGCAAAGCAGTGCGACACAAACAACAACACAGAGTTACACATGGAATAAACAAATGTACAGTCAATAACACAATAGAAAAGTCAATATACAGCGTGTTCAAATGAAGTAAGATTAGGGAGGTAAGGCAATAAATAGTTACAATTTAGCAATTAAACACTGGAGTGATAGATTTGCAGAAGATGAATGTGCAAGTAGAGATACTGGGGTGCAAAGGAGCAATTTTGTTTTATAAATAACAATATGGGGATGAGGTAGATGGGTGGGCTATTTACAGATGGGCTATGTACTGGTGCAATGATCTGTAAGCTGCTCTGACAGCTGATCCTTAGAGTTAGTCTGGTGGCCTAAGGAGAAAGCTGGGATGATTATTTAATACATTTTATTTATTTAACTTTCATTTAACTAGGAAAGTCAGTTAAGAACAAATTCTTACTTACAATGACGGTCTACATTTATCCAATCACATCATGTTTTGTTTGGTATTCCCATTGTGATTGGCTCCTGAGCCTATAGGAGGCCATTTTAAATGTATAACATCCTCATTCTGTTTTTCATCTGTAACTCTGATGAAAGAGAAACACTTTGGTTTAACTTTTATCATCTTCCACTGTCCTCCCAGAATTCTGGTTTGCTCCTCAATTCATGCACCTTGGTTGGAGAGTGAGGTAGCAGCAGTGTTCCCTTCCCAGACTCTGGTAGACCCTTGCCTGGGGACCAGACGTGTGAAGTTCTAAATACACCAACGTCTGGGACATTACAGGGTTTGAATGTAATGGTCCTCCCAGGTCCTCTACAAGCTAGAATGTTAAATACAATTACATTTGAACGTACGCTACTGGTTGTCTCCGTGGTTGGTTCTTATTCAAGTCAAAATTCATGCCCTTATTAAGACAACGGGGTAATACTTATTTAGCATTTATACGACCTGCCTTGAGATTTATATGTATTTGAAAGGGTTCTACACAAACAAAATAGTCATTCCTAGGCCTACTACTATCATCATTGGATATGGCGAGGATGAGTAACCTGCTGTTATGGCACCTCTTCTCTCAGCTCCCAGGTGAGAGTGAAGTCAATTTAGGGCTCGGTTGGGGGCAGACAAAGTGTGACATTTGGAGAAATCTGGGATGCGCTGTCTTAGCCTCTTAGTGAGCTGGAGTGGGGCCAGGAAGGGGGGCCTGGCTCATCCATTACCCCCCTGTGCCAGTGGCTGGCTGGCTCCCTGAGCTGCGCTGAGTAGCAGACAGAGCCAGTGCCAAGTCTCTATACGGAACAGCAGGGATAAACTCGAGCACCGCCAGTCTAAATCCCCAAAGGAAGACTTCAGATACCTGATGGGGATTAGACCGACTAAATGGGTAAGTGACTTAATTAATAATTGAAAGCAAACAAACAGACTCACACGCAGGGAAAAATGTCAAAACAAAAGCTCTGCAAGTTGTTGTTGAGTTGTGGAAAAAATGCCTAGGACAGAATGTATAAGGTGTGTGTGGGCCTGTTAGTCTGTGTGCATCACTGGGCCAATGTCTGTGAGTTTATCTGCATCTGTGTGCGTACCTGTATGCGTATGTGCGTCCGCGTGTGTCCCTGTGCCTGCCTTGGAGCAGTGTGACATTACTGATGGCAAGGTCACACCTCTAAGTGTGATAGATTGGGGGCATCTCCTTGTCACCTTTACCTCAACACTTCCATCAGGGCTGTGTGCTTATCAGATCACAGCATTAGGCTTCTTCTGTGTTGGCAAGAGCTAGGAAAACCTTATCTCCCATCTCAGAGGTTGAGTGCTGCTGACTGCAAGGACAGAACACACTTACACACAACTCCAGGCTGTAGGGGACACCAGTGCCTAGATTATCCCATGTATGGTCACCAGAATCAGACAGCTGTCCACTGTGATAGCTGATGTTTACTGTACAATTAATGCTCTGCATGCAGGATCTCAAGACTTGCCAGAGGATTCATGTATTATTCTGTAGACTAGCTGTTATATATGGATAGCTAGTCAGTTGTCCAACTGAATGTATTCAACTGAAATGTGTCTTCCGCATTTAACCCAACCCCTCTGAATCAGAGAGGTGCAGGGGGCTGCCTTAATCGACATCCACGTCTTCGGCGCCCGGGGCAGAAGGAAAGATTTTTTCCTCATCAGCTTGGGGAGTACAATCCAGCAACCTTCCGGTTACTGGCCCAACGCTCTAACCACTAGGCTACCTGCCCGTGAATATATATATATATATATATATATATATATATATATATATATATATATATATATATATATATATATATATATATGGCGAGAGCTAGGAGAACCTTATCTCCAATCTCAGAGAAAAGAGTTTGAGTGCTGCTGGCAGCAAGGATAGAACACACTTACATATATATACTGTAAATATATATATATATATACAGTATATATATAGAACTCTTGATTATCTCTCCTTCTTCACTGCTTTGCTTTCCCCTTGGTCCTCACATGAAAAGAGGTCTGGTTAAGCACTCCTGTTCACATGTTCATTGTGTCTGAGGAAAATTGTCCTTGACAAATGTCCTTGACATCGTACCTGCTCACGGTCATACTACTGCCATGGGAGAGAGACGGAGATCTCTCGACAGTGGAAAGTTATGCCAAAACTATCTTGTTTTTCTGTGACATTTGGAGAGGAACAGGCTGAATCTGAATATATTATTAGTAGAAAAGGCCAATTCATCCATACTGTTTGTATTATGGGCGTGTGTGTGTGTGTGTGTGTGTGTGTGTGTGGCCGTAGCTACATATGAGGACACTGAGGTCTGGACCTCTGTAATTTCTAATAATATGAATAATATTAGGGGTTCAGTCTGGGTCTCAACTTACTGTTACAATAGTAGAATCCACAAGGTGACATTTTGAAACTTGGTTTTGCATCAGCAGTTTTGCTTGTTATAGGTCACTCACTGACAGCCACTCAATTAGCCCAAATCAGTTAACATTTTTAGATTTGGTAAATTAGTTAGTTGAGCCAGCTATCTAAACGTGTAGTAATCAGGGCACGTGCCCAGGGGCCCACTTTGATTTTGTTAGTCACTCTCACTCAGATATCATATTAAGATAGAATTGCAGAAATAGCAGGAAATGTGCTATAAAACTGTTACAATTTCTCATCACTCCACGACAAAACATGCAGAAATAGAAGGAAATGTGCTTTAAAACTGCTACAATTTGTCCCCAACTCATGACAAAATGTGTAGAATTGTAGGAAATTTCTTGTAAAACTGCAAAAAAAAAAATCTGCTAACAGATCTCTCTGTACGTATTAAATTATAGTTCTAATCCCAGTGCTGAATTAATGTGAGTTAATGTGTAACGGCTAATTGTATAGCTAATAGTCTATGTGTTCGTAGATCAACTAAGGTGAAAGAAGCTACAGCAACCAATGTGATAATGGCTGGGGTCATTTTTTTTTTTTTTTTACTGTTCTCCAAATGGCATTTTAGAATTTTTTAATTGTATAGAAATGCAGTAAATGAGCTTAAACTTTCTTAACACTCAGACCCTGGCCACGGCCCTGTGCTGTGTGTGTGTGTGTGTGTGTGTGTGTGTGTGTGTGTGTGTGTGTGTGTGTGTGTGTGTGTGTGTGTGTGTGTGTGTGTGTGTGTGTGAGAGAGAGAGTGTGCTATGTATTCCGTACTTGTGTGTGTGTGTGTGTGTGTGTGTGTGCGCGTGTGTGTACAGTCCCCTGTCTAACCCTATTGGTATTCCAGTGGACTAGGCAGTGGAGGGAGAGAGGGAGGGAGATGGGGAGGGAGAAGGTCCCTGATGGTTTAATTAGGGGTTTATATTACACAGTGGAGCAGAGATGTGTGGGTACACAGACAGTTCCGCTCCCTAAGCACAGCACCACATTACCATACTGAGCCCTGCACCACATTACCATGAGGCCCAGCACCACATTACCATACTGAACCCAGCACCTCAATACCATACTGAGGCCCAGCACCACATTACCATACTGAGCCCAGAACCACATTACCATACTGAGCCCAGCACCACATTACCATACTGAGCCCAGCACCTCAATACCATACTGAGGCCCAGCACCACATTACCATACTGAGCCCAGAACCACATTACCATACTGAGCCCAGCACCTCATTACCATACTGAGCCCAGCACCACATTACCATACAGAGCCCAGCACCACATTACCATACTGAGCCCAGCACCTCATTACCATACTGAGCCCAGCACCACATTACCATACTGAGCCCAGCACCTCATTACCATACTGAGCCCAGCACCACATTACCATACAGAGCCCAGCACCACATTACCATACTGAGCCCAGCACCACATTACCATACTGAGCCCAGCACCTCAATACCATGACGCCCAGCACCACATTACCATACTGAGCCCAGCACCACATTACCATACTGAGCCCAGCACCACATTACCATACTGAGCCTAGCACCACATTACCATACAGAGCCCAGCACAAAGTCACCATTATTAGTCAGTTGTACAACCAAATGCCTTCAACCGAAATGTGTCTTCCGCATTTAACCCAACCCCTCTGAATCAGAGAGGTGCGGGGGGCTGCCTTAATCGACATCCACGTCTTCGGCGCCCAGCACCACATTACCATACTGAGCCTAGCACCACATGACCATACTGAGCCCAGCACCACATTACCATACTGAGCCCAGCACCACATTACCATACTGAGCCCAGCACCACATTACCATAATGATTCCCAGCACCACATTACCATACTGAGCCCAGCACCACTTGACCATACTGAGCCCAGCACCACATTACCATACTGAGGCCCAGCACCACATTACCATACTGATGCCCAGCACCACATTACCATAATGAGGCCCAGCACCACATTACCATGAGGCCTAGCACCACATTACCATACTGAGCCCAGCACCACATTACCATACTGATGCCCAGCACCACATTACCATACTGATTCCCAGCACCACATTACCATACTGAACCCAGCACCACATTACCATACTGATGCCCCACACCACATTACCATAATGAGGCACAGCACCACATTACCATGAGGCCTAGCACCACATTACCATACTGAGCCCAGCACCACATTACCATACTGAGCCCAGCACCACATTACCATACTGAGCCCAGCACCACATTACGATGGTCACTCAAAAACATACACACCGACGGTTCTCAGCCCTATTATCGGCTGTTTGATTGACATCTGTTTGAGAAGAGCCTGAAAAGTTCAGACATGGGTGACTCATCTACTGCTGGGATCTGAATGATATCAACAGGACAACTATGGAAATAACACTGCAACCCGTTGTCCTGCTATCTTCAGGACAAGAGATAGTAGAGAGATAGTCCAGTCCAAGTGTTTACTGATATCTTTTAGGATAATGTTTCGATGACAAAATCAAGGCTTTTGGGCTTTACCTATGTTTTTACACAGCACTTTACAGTAAATGTGTCTGTGTCTGCGTGCATGCAAATGCGTGTGCATACATACGTGAGTGCATGCATTTGTGTGTGTGTGCGCCGGTGCATACGTGCGTGTATGTTGTGTAACAGTCCTGTCCTGTTCAACGTCAGGGGGGCCTGACTGTGATTGCTGTGAGAGGTTTTCCATTGACCCTCTTTGTTTTGGAACCTTTAGTTTCATGAATAAACTGGAGGATGGAAGACACAGAGCAGATACCAGTGAATCCCACTCTCTGCGACGGGAACGTAAACAACAGACTGCATTGCAGGATCTGGGAGTACTGTTCTCTAATTCTAACCTAGCACTGGAATTCTTACATAGACTACACTTATTGGAGACCGTTTTACATGTGATTATCGTAATATGTGTTTCTCCTTCCTTAGTTGAATGCACCTGCTGTATGTCAGCTAAGTGTTTTCTAATGGACTAAATGTAATCTCTATATTAGGGCTGTGTACAGATATTTCCAGGCATGTGCTAAAAATAACCCCCCCCCCCCCAGACATAGATCTGCTAGGTAGGTAGCTCAATTTACTTAACTGATTGTGATTTATCTTCAATGCTCGTATCAAACAATCATATCATTTCATAATATAATATTCATAATCTCCTATCTCATGATATATGGCTGGCTGGCTGGCTAGTGGCTTGTGTGGGTATTTTAGTATATGGTGGTTAGCTAGAGTCTAGATGACCTGTGTTGCTGCTGCCTGACACACCGAAGAAGGGATGGAGTTGGGTCGGATGATCACTGATGCAGCTGCTCCTATCTCTATGGGTGTCCGAGCGGTAAACGTAACGAAGCCGACTGTAGACGAGTCAGCGAGTGAAGTCCGGGGAGGCATGTAACACAGCCGAAGGTCGGACACTAATGGTTTTCCAACAGCAAGGCTCAAATCAACATGGCCGTGTCAACATAGCTGATATTGTTTATAAACGTTTTTCTTTATAAATGTTGAAATAAACTTTTCTATACCCCCATATCACACACTCACAAACTGAAAACATAACGTGTACATTTACGTACTCAAATATCACTTTCATGTGTATCCCCGTAGCTTTAGAATTCATGTTCATGTGGGTCAAACAAAAACACCCTCATTGGTTGACAAATAGCGCCTCACACAATGCAGGAATCAGACCAAATATAGATTATTATGTAGGCTAAATCAAGTGTTAATCAAACGTTATGCTCCTGTCGCAGTACTGTTGATATTTAAACTAGGTAGCTAGCTACACGCCCTCGACTGGTGAACGCATCTCTCAAGCCGTGCATGTTTGGATACCGGGCGCGCGCAATCTCTGTACAGTGGAGACTGTGAAACATGCACAACCGAGCTCCATACAGGGCAGATCAACAGGTGCAACCAACGGACGAAGTGGGAGGTGGCGAACTTCACGACGACTTGCAGGCAGTGGGTTCAGAACAAGAATTCGGAACACTTTAGAGACGATGGGCAAAGGGGCATGTAGAGGGCTATCTGTGCACGTGCCTGCTCTATATGTCAAACCTATGATTATTATTCTGAGAGGAGAGAATATGCCCCTGAAAATAGCTGATTAATGGCCTTGTATTATCAGGTGTAATGAGGTCCAGGCATGTATTTGTTTCAAATGTTCCCTTGGTACTTCCATATATCTGTCTTGTTTAACAGTTCACTGCGTCATTGGAAGAAAGGCAATTATTACATAGTGTGAGACAGTAGCCTAGCCTATAGTATTCTCTCATCTATAGCCTTCTGATAGGTGGAAATAAAAACAAAAAGACTAATACAACCAAAGCCCATTTGAGGAAACGAAACAAGTGGAAGAGGATGAAGATCAAATCATTTAAATGTTCTCTTTTTTTCATCCGTGAAATTGTTAACCCTGTCCTTGTTGCCTCGTTCTGAGTCCCAAGGCTATTGGTTTCCTGCCGCGCTTTTAGTAAAGCGGACACTGCTGCGAAGCGTTCCTCTCTTCCCGCTGTCCTCGGCTGCGCACCGAGGCAAACCGACAATTTAACCGCTAGAACGAGCAGTCAGGGAAATAAATAGAAGGAGTGACGGTGAAAGAGGGAGAGAGACAGAGAGAGAGAGAGAGAGAGAGAGAGAGAGAGAGAGAGAGAGAGAGAGAGAGAGAGAGAGAGAGAGAGAAGCAGATAGGGGGCGTTTATTAGAGTGAGATAACGGAGAAAGATAATCCTACCTCTGTCCAGCACTCTGTAAAATGTGCTAGAAGGAGTACGATTCCTCAGTGTAGCTAACCGCTTCCCACAGCAGAGGCGGAGGAGCGAAAGCCTTGCTTCGGAGTAGTGGGATTATCCACCCTTTCTCGCAATGGAAACTGAATGAATAACGTTGGCCAATTATTTTAAACTCCAGTGCTATCGTTTACAATTCTTAACAAATCGTATCCTGCTATGTTATTCTCCTTTTATTTCAACTATCATATGTGGATTCGGAGGGACATTCTAAAAGGTAACCTACGGCGCAACAGCTGCTCTACAAGTAGTTAGCCCCAGGAAAAGCTCTTATTTTTGTGGATGTAGAAATGTGCATGGGTAAGTGTATGTATTACCACGAACAGAAGCCTAAATTATTGATGTTTATGTAAGAATTGGTTTGGTTTGCTTCAGCAATGCAGCAGATTTATTCTCATAACACCAATGGAGCCAAATGACTGTAAAGGCTTTCGGTTTTGAGAGAACTGACAAAGTCGTAGGCCATTTTATAGGGCTTGGTTATGTTTGCCTATATAGATGGATACATTTTTTCAAACTGAGAAATTGAGGGGCGAATACAATAATGTCAGTAGAACATAAATTCGTGATGACAAGGTAGCCATTTATTTAGCCACTGGCTATTCCTCCAAAGGAAACAACGGGTCGCACACCCTTTGGAAATGTTCTGTTAGTTTTGACTCAACAGGTACTGAACAACTTGACTGCCAGTCCGCGGGCTGCACATCGAAGCCGTCTTTAACAGCGGGTTCTACTAGAATTTAGGCCACTGAATTAGAACTACGCACTGTCTTTTTGAAACTGTAGGCTATGTCTTGGTCTGCCAAGCTGTGAAGGAGAAAATATGATTTGTTATGAATATGAAACCTCCCATGACTTGGAAAGAACGAGCATGAAGATCCTGAACAATCCTATCTGGCTATTATATTTGTATCATGCACAGAAGAGCAAACCCTGTAACCCAATAGAGGGATAAAAATACATGCTATTTCCAGTTCTTATATTACATCAGAGTAATTATGGGGAATGGATCTTTAAAGGATATTGCAGTATGCCCTAGGATTAAATTACAGGTATCATGATCAGATTAAGATACTGTAGGGTTATGCCTATTGGAAGTAATGCACTCTTTTCAGCTAGTTGCTGTCTATTACATGGAATTGTGTTTTGGTATAATTAAGTTGGTATGCATATTTTCTATGTTTTACATTTATACTACCCTACTATTTCACCTTGACACTACTTTGTTAATTTCCATTTAAAAAACAATGTCATTTTTTAATCATAATGCATCCATTGCTCTCTCTCTCTCTCTCTCTCTCTCTCTCTCTCTCTCTCTCTCTCTCTCTCTCTCTCTCTCTCTCTCTCTCTCTCTCTCTCTCTCTCTCTCTCTCTCTCTCTCTCTCTCACACTCACTACTCTCTCCATCATCTTCCTCTCCCGCTTCTCCCACCTCTCCCTCTCTCTTCCCCTCCCAACTTTCCCCCACTGTCTCTCTCACCCCTCTCCCCCTCTGTCTCCCCCCTCCCATCTTTCCTTCTGTCTCCCCCAACCCCACTGTCTCCCTCCCACCTTTCCCCTCTCTCTCTCCCCTCTCCCCCACAGTCTTCCCCACCTCTGCCTCTCTCCAGATGGTGAGTGAGCTGAAGCCAAGCTGGTTGTGAAGGTGCTGGTGGACTTGTCCCTGTCCTCGCCCCAAGCCAGACTCACCATGGCGTCGGGAGTAGCGGCGTGGCTGCCCTTCGCCCGCGCTGCTGCTATTGGCTGGATGCCCGTGGCCAACATGCCCATGCCCATCGCCCCCACCGAGAAGAACAAACGCGCAGACGAACTTATCGTCCTCAATGTTAGTGGACGCCGCTTTGAGACCTGGAGGAATACGCTAGATAGATATCCCGACACCTTACTGGGCAGTTCAGAGAAAGAGTTTTTCTACAATGAGGAGACCAAAGAGTACTTTTTTTGACCGAGACGCGGACGTGTTCCGTGCTGTTCTCAACTTTTATCGCACGGGCAAGCTGCATTACCCCCGCTCAGAGTGCATCACGTCCTACGACGAAGAGCTGTCCTTCTTTGGGATCATTCCTGAAATCATCGGAGACTGCTGCTACGAAGAGTACAAGGACCGTAGGCGTGAGAACCAAGAGAGACTGATGGACGATGACGAGGACAAGAAAGATGCCAAACTTCCCAATATGACGTTCAGAGAGACCATGTGGAGGGCCTTCGAGAACCCTCACACCTCCACCATGGCCCTGGTGTTCTACTACGTCACCGGCTTCTTCATCGCCATCTCAGTCCTCACCAACGTGGTGGAGACGGTGCCTTGCGGTGCCACCCCTAACACCAAAGAGGTGACGTGCGGCGATCGCTACACCGTAGCCTTCTTCTGCATGGACACGGCCTGTGTCCTCATTTTCACAGTAGAGTACCTCATGAGACTGTTTGCTGCGCCAAGTCGCTACCGCTTCATGCGCAGTGTGATGAGCATCATCGACGTGGTGGCCATCTTGCCCTACTACATCGGCTTGGTGATGACGGACAACGAGGACGTGAGCGGGGCCTTCGTGACGCTCCGGGTCTTCCGGGTCTTCCGTATCTTCAAGTTCTCCCGCCACTCTCAAGGCCTTCGCATCCTGGGGTACACGCTGAAGAGCTGCGCCTCAGAGCTGGGCTTCCTCCTCTTCTCCCTCACCATGGCCATTATCATCTTCGCTACCGTTATGTTCTACGCCGAGAAAGGTTCCACGTCGAGCAAGTTTACCAGCATCCCAGCCTCATTCTGGTACACCATCGTTACTATGACGACACTCGGGTAAGGGGAGAAACATCTGTTTTTGTGCATGTGCGTGTTGTCTGTTTATCTTTCTGTTTTGCTAGTCTGTTGACTGTTCACTAGACCTTCAATGTGTGCTCTTTAGCTGTGTTGGAAATGGATGGATTTCACCTAGACAACACAACACAAAGCAGGCAGGGGTAATAGTTCCTGTCTGTCCATGCCATGGTAGTAACGTCACTGCCATGAATACAGGGGGAATCTTGTACTTCATGATGGATTCAGAACATTGGCACAAAGGCACACAGTCATACTGTTCCAAATGTTGTCCTCTGTGTATCTCCTCAACGAACACTAGGGCAGAGAGAGTGGCAGTGGAGATGTCCTGTTCTTTTACAGTAATGCCTCTGCCAACGCTACTGTCTGCTCTTTACACACTACCTGTGGGAGAGAACCCAGAGGACTGCTGAGGGGAGAGAGAGGGGGGAGGAGTGAGGGAAAGAGAGAGGAAGGATATCAGAGAGATTAGAGATAGAAGGAGAGAGAGAGAGAGAGAGAGAGACTGATATTGAAGTGGATGGAAAAGTGGAAAAGATACAGTAGAGTAGGGTTGGGCAATATTACAATAGCATCCTCTATCAATGATGATTGACAGCCATCATCGATGGTGACGACATCGTGATGTGAACTTGACTGGCAGCACGCAAGTGACATTCTGAGTAATTAGCCTATTCCTATTTACTATAATCTATTTCAATAAATATGTTATATACAGAACGCAAGAGAGGAATGTAGGCCAGACAGAGCGGAGAATTTCACCAAATCAGCACAAAATGTCCAGTCAGAAAATATTGTTATTCTCTCTCTCTCTGTCAGATGCATGGGCCTTGGGCTATAGCTTAAACCTATTATTTTGTTTTGATAATGGACATTGTTTATCTAACTTGTGTCTAGCTGTTAAAAACAACGTAAGCCTACACTACATCGGAAAGTATTCAGACCCCTTCACTTTTTCCACATTGTGTTATGTTACAGCCTTATTCTAGAATTGATTAAATCGTTTTTTCCCTTCATCAATCTACACACAGTACCCCATAATGACAAAGCAATGTTTGCAAATGTATTCAAATGAAAAACTGCAATATTACATTTACATAAGTATTCAGACCCTTTACTCAGTACTTTGTTGAATTACCTTTGGTAGCAATTACAGCCTTGTGTCTTCTTGGGCATGACGCTACAAGCTTGGCACACCTGTATTTGGGGAGTTTCTCCCATTCTTCTTTGCTGATCCTCTCAAGCTCTGTCAGGTTGGATGGGGAGCATCGCTCCACAGCTATTTTCAGGTCTCTCCGGAGATGTTCAATTGGGTTTTAGTCCAGACTGGCTGGGCCACTCAAGGACATTCAGAGACTTGCTCCAAAGCCACTCCTGTGTTGTCTTGGCTGTGTGCTTACGGTCTTTGTCCTGTTGGAAGGTGACCCTTTGCCCCAGTCTGAGGTCCTAAGGGCTCTGGAGCAGGTTTTCATCAAGGATCTCGCTGTACTTTGCTCCGTTCATCTTTCCCTCGATCCTGACTAGTCTCCCAGTCCCTGCCACTGAAAAACATCCCTACAGCATGATGCTGCCACCACCATGCTTCACCGTATTGACCAGGTGATGAGCAGTCCCTGCTTCTATCCAGCCCATGATGTATAACCTAACTCACTACGTTAAGACAGCCCGTTCCTCATCAGACTGTCACTGCTCCAACGGTCGCTGCTCCAACGGTCGCTGCTACAAAGGTCGCTGCTCCAACGGTCGCTGCTCCAACGGTCGCTGCTCCAACGGTCGCTAATCCAACGGTCGCTGCTCCAACGGTCGCTAATCCAACGGTCGCTGCTCCAACGGTCACTGCTCCAACGGTCGCTGCTCCAACGGTCGCTAATCCAACGGTCGCTGAGGAGAGAAAGGAGGATGAGGCAAATGAAGCAATTATTATCCAGTTCTGAAGACGGTAGACGTTGCTTCGATCCAGCCAATAATTTATCCTAACTCAGTACAGTAAGACAGACCGTTCCTCATCAGTTGACCGTCACTTTGCTCCGTCGTGTGCAGACGTACACCCACCTGTTCCATGCTGAAGCACCACCAGAAAGGAATATTACAACAGATTGGCCTGCACTTAGTCTCTTCCCAGGCTATCAGCAACATTATCTTTCGTCATGATTCGTCCAATTCACCCATGCAATATAAAAATAACAAATTCTACACACACACAAAAACATTTTATGAGTAAAATCAGGATAGGACAAAGGTTGATATCGCATAACCCTAACACACATACACACGGGCCTGTCGCAGTGCCACTGCCGCCCATTAGGCCAGATGCTGATGTGTTGTATGAGTGAGTGTGAGAGTGTGTTTGAGTCAATGTGTGAGTCAGACTGAGGGAGAGGCTGACAAATTGTTCTGTCCTCTTAAATTTCACAGCCGTAGACAAGAGCAGTAGACAGACCCAGACAGACCCTGACAGAGCCATAGACAGAGCCACATAGACAGGTAGCCATAGACCAACCACAGACAGAGAGCCATAGACAGAGCCACAGAGGTGATAAATGGGTAGAGGTAACTCATTGGTTGGGCTTTGGAGCTTCTGGCAGCCTCCCATAAGGCAGCCATTCATCCCCTTCCACTCACACGGACACTCTGTGTCATTGAGGATATGCTGTTAGCAGGGTTGTACTGTAGCCACTGTCACAGAGTGGATTTGCTGTTATCCCACCATGCAGAGTTATCCTACCATGCAGAGTTATCCTACCATGCAGAGTTATCCTACCAAGCAGAGTAATCCTATCAAGCAGTTATCCTACTAAGCAGAGTTATCCTACTAAGCAGAGTTATCCTACTAAGCAGAGTTATCCTACCAAGCAGAGTTATCCTACCAAGCAGAGTTATTCTACCAAGCAGAGTTATCCTACCAAGCAGAGTTATCCTACCAAGCAGAGTAATCCTATCAAGCAGTTATCCTACTAAGCAGTTATCCTACTAAGCAGAGTTATCCTACCAAGCAGAGTTATCCTACCAAGCAGAGTTATCCTACCAAGCAAAGTTATTCTACCAAGCAGAGTTATCCTACCAAGCAGAGTTATTCTACCAAGCAGAGTTATCCTACGAAACAGAGTTATCCTACCAAGCAGAGTTATCCTATTAAGCAGAGTTATCCCACTAAGCAGAGTTATCCTAACAAGCAGAGTTATCCAACCAAGCAGAGTTATCCTACCAAGCAAAGAAATCAGAACAACATATAGTTGTGGGTTGAGCTTTAGTTCAGTGGGCTAATGTAGCCTTGGAACCCAACCCGGTTACTTACACAATGTTACCTTAGATATACCTCAGGGATGCCTGGCCTGCAATCAATGTGAGCTCTACTCTAATGACAGGTCACAATGTTGGTGGCTCATCTCCTGAGTGAGACCTGAGAAGCAGGTTGTGCTCTTCTGTTGCTGTGTGTGTGTTTGTGTGAGTGTGTGAGCGCGCGCGTGTGCGTATGCGTGTGTGGAAGGGGGATTAAGGTTTTAGGTTTAGGTGTCTATGATTGTGAGTGCACAAAAGCGATTAGGGGTAGGTGCATACACTAGGACATTGTCTAATGTAGGTTACACGGTCGAGGCATTTGCCAAATAGAATACCACTCTAACTAATCAGAAATCTCATTTGATTGTTTGAAGGTGCTCACATAACTACAGTAGCCTATAGTACAGGATATTGAGTGTAGCAGAATCCGTTATGCTGTATATTGTCATAAAGACAAGTTCTTTCTATTTCTCCACCTATTAATCAGGGAGTGAAAACTCAGTTTTGCTCCCATTTATGTTGATTGAGAGGAAAACTAGTTTATGCAGACATTGTTTTTATTTTGTCTTCTGCTCTTCCATGCGCAGCTTGTCTCGTAGCTCCAGGGCACAGTGGAGTGTTGTTCACAGCTCTGCTCTGTTCTGCTCTGTTCCAACAGACTCTCATATCATCTGCTCTCCCATATTTAATTTACTGCTCACTTGTTGCTGGTCATGCCCCTGTGTTTTGTCTCATCTCTCTCTCTCTCTCTCTCTCTCTCTCTCTCTCTCTCTCTCTCTCTCTCTCTCTCTCTCTCTCTCTCTCTCTCTCTCTCTCTCTCTCTCTCTCTCTTTCTCTCTCTCTCTGTGTGTTATAAATAAAGACACGTCCCAAGGCGACAGCTCTCTAAATCCAGACAGTGAGAAGAAGATGGCTGATGTGTGTGAGTGTGTGTGTATCGTGACACAGCTTCCCGCCAGAGCTGCTGTAGCTCCGTGTCCCAGACAGACAGTCATCTGTCAATGCTGTGGCTCTTACCAGTGAATTGTTTGTGTGACAATAATCCAGACATAATCAGAAATACATAATCCCTCAGCAACAATGAGCAATAAAGAAGAAGGTGAGTAGGTATTTAGAGCACAGCTCTCTCTCTCTCTCTCTCTCTCTCTCTCTCTCTCTCTCTCTCTCTCTCTCTCTCTCTCTCTCTCTCTCTCTCTCTCGCTTTCTCTCTTTCTCTCACTCTCTTTCTCTCTCTCACTTTCTCTCGCTTTCTCTCTCTCTCTCTCTCTCTCTCTCTCTCTCTCTCTCTCTCTCTCTCTCTCTCCCCTGCCGGCTGGTGGGTGGTAATGACTCCATGACAGTAGCAGGTTATCATGAGGGAGGGAGGAAGGGAGGGAGGTAGAGAGAATAATATAGGTGAGGGGCAGAGAGAGGGTATAAGGGAGAGAGGGAAGAGGAACATTTTATATTTTTAGAGAGACAGAAGGAGGGAGTGGGATAAAGTGAGAGGGGAGTAGTAATCTTATTAATATGTAGTCCCCTGTGAGGATCCATCCTGATATTTGACTGGACCTTTATCATATTTCCCACTGGGGTGCACAACGGGAACATGTTGCCTTGTAACAACCAGGCCAAATGTAAATCCCATTCAGGTATGTGGGGAGTGTCAACAGCAGCACAGCCATTTAGGAAAGTGGAGTTTAGGAGGATTTACCTTCAGACAGACTACACTGGGTTGTTAGTGAAATTGATTTTGACCTTTTGAGAGGGCAGCAGCACGGTAGGATTTGTCATTTTGGCCTGAACCAATAAAATGAATATGTCTTCTGGTCTGGGGAAGAGGGAGGTAGGGAAGGAGAGAGGGGGATAGGAGATGGAGAGAGGGAGGTAGGGAAGGAGAGAGGGAGGTAGGGAAGGAGAGAGCGGGATAGGAGATGGAGAGAGGGAGGTAGGGAAGGAGAGAGCGGGATAGGAGATGGAGAGAGGGAGGTAGGGAAGGAGAGAGGGGATAGGAGATGGAGAGAGGGAGGTAGGGAAGGAGAGAGGGGATAGGAGATGGAGAGAGGGAGGTAGGGAAGGAGAGAGGGGGATAGGAGATGGAGAGAGGGAGGTAGGGAAGGAGAGAGGGGGATAGGAGATGGAGAGAGGGAGGTAGGGAAGGAGAGAGGGAGGTAGGGAAGGAGAGGGGGATAGGAGATGGAGAGAGGGAGGTAGGGAAGGAGAGGGGATAGGAGATGGAGAGAGGGAGGTAGGGAAGGAGAGAGGGGATAGGAGATGGAGAGAGGGAGGTAGGGAAGGAGAGAGGGGATAGGAGATGGAGAGAGGGAGGTAGGGAAGGAGAGAGGGAGGTAGGGAAGGAGAGAGGGGGATAGGAGATGGAGAGAGGGAGGTAGGGAAGGAGAGAGGGGGATAGGAGATGGAGAGAGGGAGGTAGGGAAGGAGAGAGGGGGATAGGAGATGGAAAGAGGGAGGTAGGGAAGGAGAGAGGGGATAGGAGATGGAGAGAGAGGAGGTAGGGAAGGAGAGAGGGAGGTAGGGAAGGAGAGAGGGGGATAGGAGATGGAGAGAGGGAGGTAGGGGGAAGAGAGAGAGGGGATAGGAGATGGAGAGAGGGAGGTAGGGAAGGATAGAGGGGATAGGAGATGGAGAGAGGGAGGTAGGGAAGGAGAGAGGGGGATAGGAGATGGAGAGAGGGAGGTAGGGAAGGAGAGGGGATAGGAGATGGAGAGAGGGAGGTAGGGAAGGAGAGAGGGGATAGGAGATGGAGAGAGGGAGGTAGGGAAGGAGAGAGCGGGATAGGAGATGGAGAGAGGGAGGGAAAAGTAGTAGGAGACAGAGATAGTAGGAAAGAGAGAGGGAGAAAGAGAGCAGGAGAGGTAGAGACAGCGAGATAGAAATAGAAAGAGAGAGGGAGGAGAGGCTAGTATCTGTGAGTAGACCTGAATGTGACCTTTTGTCTGTTGGCGTATTTAGACTGACCTTTCCCAGTGACACACCCCTCTCTCCTTTCTCTCTCATGGAACCGTGAAGAATGTCACAGAAATAGGAAAACTGCACAATAATGATGCCGCTCTGGCAGGCTGTTTGGAATTAGACTTATGGGACCTGGAGTTTTGTTGAAATTTGTCCGTTTGCCTTTTATATAACTGTATTTTCTCCTAATCTTGTTGAAGACTCTACACATGGTGAGATGATGTAGCTTAGCCATGATGGCCTATGATCTTTGTCTATCTGGCGTTATAGCAATCTAAAATAGGAATCTGTAGCTCAATTGGTAGAGCGTGGTGCTTGCAACACCGAGAGGGGGTTCGATTCCTGGTACTACCTATTTGTGATATGTATGCACGCATGACTGTAAGTTGTTTTGGATAAAAGTGTCTGATAAATGGCATATATACACTATTGTTATATGTTATTGTATGATGGGATGAGATGTAAGCATGGGAACAGTGTCCCAGCTGGGTCAGAAATGTGTCTAACGTAGCAGGTGTAAAAAAATAAACGCCTGAAACTAGATCCCCTACATACTGGTTTTGACGAGAAGGGGGAGGTTATTTTCCTCTTCAACCAATCCAGTAAATGTGGAGGAGGAGTTAAGATGGAGTGTCACCTTGTTAACATCCAAAACCGGAAGTCACGTGACGTCCCAGGCTCTCTTTCCATTTCCCCTGAACTGGAACATCCACAGGCTCTCTTTCCATTTCCCCTGAACTGGAACATCCACAGGCTCTCTTTCCATTTCCCCTGACAACTGGAACATCCACAGGCTCTCTTTCCATTTCCCCTGACAACTGGAACATCCACAGGCTCTCTTTCCATTTCCCCTGAAAACTGGAACATCCGCTTGTTGGGGACTCGGCAGAGGCTGGTCAGAAATAGACATTCTTCCAGAAATCCTGGTGAGAACTTCGCTGATAGACGTCATGCTTACCATTGTTACAAATAGTCTTTCCGCATGTCCCTGAATTGCTTGTCATTGTGTATAATGTCCTATCAAACAGACAACAAATTTGATCAAGTTTTTTGTCTATGTATACCTGCATGTAGACAAATACATGAACAAACCCTTTTCGAGATGTGATACAAACATTAGTTCAGGTTTCAAGAAAGAGACCACACAGTACTAAGCTAGCTACAATCAGCTACCATCAACGACAATTTAAGAGGCTTCCGTATTGACACTGGGTGTTTTGTTGGTGCTATACTGGCTATGGTCGGATGGATGTGATCACAATGTATTGTGATCATTAGCATTCCCACAGCCCAGAGGCTCCCAATCACAGAGCACTTGTTTCTGATCACAGTTCCCACTGGATCAATAACCTGCTCTCTGTCTCCTGGACAACCAGACCAGGACCTCACTCTGACGCTCACCCGCTCACTCGCTCACCCGCTCACTCGCTCACCCACTCTATCTATCTGTTGCTACAAGCTACAGGTGTGTGCGTGTGTGCATGTGTGTGTGTGTGCTAAGCTTGAGCGGTTTACGTATATATTGAATACCAGGGTATTTTGAAATACAGGTGGTATGAATTTCAAAACCATCAACAAAAATAAATAAATATATATATATATACACTACCAGTCAAAAATTTGGACACACCTACTCATTCAAGGGTTTTTCTTTATTTTTACTATTTTCTACATTGAAGAATAATAGTGAAGACATCAAAACTATGAAATAACATATATGGAATCATGTAGTAACCAAAAAAGTGTTAACTTCTTAGGGCTAGGGGGCAGTATTTTGAAGTTTGGATGAAAAACGTGCCCAAAGTACACTGCCTGTTACTCAGGCCCAGAAGCTAGGATATGCATATAATTAGTAGCTTTGGATAGCAAACACTCTGAAGTTTCTAAAACTGTTAAAATAATGTCTGTACTGATATGGCAGGCAAAAACCCGAGCAAAATCTATCCGGGATGTCTGAATCAGTCATGTCACACTGTTTTCAATAGGCCAGCTATTCAAAGCCTCATAGTTTAAGATTGCAGTTCCTATGGCTTCCACTAGATGTCAACAGTCTTTAGAAAAAGGTTTGAAGCTTCAATCATGAAAATCAAGGGAGTAAGACCACTTGTTCCTGAGTTCACGTCAAGTGTCCTGTTTTGGATTTTGCGCGTAACAGGGAATGCGCACTCAGTTCTTTTTCTCTTCTATTCAGCAGGTTATATTCCGTCTTAAATATTATAGTTTATATTCAGTTTAGGGTATCTGAGTATTGATTAGAAATGCTGTTTGACTTGTTTCGACGAACTTTACCGATACTTTTGGGATATCGTTTGTCTGCATGGATGAAAGCCTTTGGGCAGGTGGATTACTGAACAAAACGTGCCAACCAAACGGAGCTATATGGATATAAAGAGGAACTTTATCGAACAAAAGGACCTTTTATTGTGTAACCTGGACGCTTAGGTATGTCACCAGAGGAAGATCATCAAAGGTGAGCAATTTATTTTATGCTATTTTTGAGTTTTGTGACACCTCTGCTGGTTATGTTATTATGCTAATTGAGTTTGAGTGGGGCGCTGTCCTCAGACAATCAAATGTTCTGCTTTCGCCATAAAGCCTTTTTAAAATCTGACAATGCTGTTAGATTAACAAGAGTCTAAGCTTTTGAAGGGTGTGCAGCATTTGTATTTTCATTAATGTTTTTTGTCATTTGAATTTGTCGCTCTGCATTTCACCGGATGAGGTCGGGTGATTGTGGAAGCTAGGTCACCTGATGCAGCACTCCATCATTCTCCTTTTTGGTAAAATAGCCCTTACACAGCCTGGAGGTGTGTTGGGTCATTGTCCTGTTGAAAAACAAATGATAGTCGCACTGTGCGCAAACCAGATGGGATGGCATACCGCTGCAGAATGCTCTGGTAGCCATGCTGGTCAAATGTGCCTTGAATTCTAAGGAAATCACTGACAGTGTCACAAGCAAAGCACCATCACACCTCCTCCTCCATGCTTCACGGTGGGAACCACACATGCGGAGATCATCCGTTCACCTACTCTGCATCTCACAAAGACACGGCGGTTGGACCCAAACATTTCTAAATTGGACTCATCAGACCAAAGGACAGATTTCCACCGGTCTAATGTTCGTTGCTCGTGTTTCTTGGCCCAAGCAAGTCTCTTCTTCTTATTGGTGTCCTTTAGTAGTGGTTTCTTTGCAGCAATTCGGCCATGAAGGCCTTATTCACGCAGTCTCCTCTGAACAGTTGATGTTGAAATGTGTCTGTCACTTGAACTCTGTGAAGCATTTATTTGGGCTGCAATTTCTGAGGCTGGTAACTCTAATGAACTTATCCTCTGCAGCAGAGGTGACTCTGGGTCTTCCTTTCCTGTGTTGGTCCTCATGAGAGCCAGTTTCATCGTAGCGCTTGATGGTTTTTGCGACTGCACTTGAAGAAACTTTCAAAGTTCTTGAAATGTTCCGGATTGACTGCCCTTCATGTAATGATGGACTGTCGTTTGAGCTGTTTTTGCTAAAATATGGACTTGGTCTTTTACCAAATAGGGCTATCTTTGTATACCACCCCTACCTTGTCACAACACAACTGATTGGTTCCAACGCATTAAATTTCACAAATGAACTTTTAACAAGGCACACCTGTTAATTGAAATGCATTCCAGGTGGCTACCTCATGAAGCTGGTTGAGAGAATGCCAAGAGCGTGCAAAGCTGTCATCAAGGCAAAGGGTGGCTGCTTTGAAGAATCTCAAATATACACTTTTTTGGTTACTACATGATTCTATATGTGTCATTTCATAGCTTTGATATCTTCACTATTATTCTACAATGTAGAAAATAATAAAAATCAAGAAAAAATAAAGGTGTGTCCAAACTTTTGACTGTTACTGTATATATTATTTATTTTTGGGAGTGGCCTAAGATTTGTCAAATAAATTATCTCAAGCTATGTATTTGGTTTGCTATCTTGCTAGCTTAGTGGCTAGCTTGAAAGATCAAGTTTCTTGGTTACAGCAGATACAATCCCCTCCTGGAGAAAGATCCCTGTTGCCTAATTAAAAAACATATGTCTATATATATTTTACACTTGGAAAGAGCGCCCCTTGTGTGCACTGCCGGTAATATATTGGATTTATGATGATGGCTTATTATAACTTGAGCTTTGGTCGGTGAGGGAGTTATTGTAGTCCCTGATACAGAGTCAGTGGCATGATGATGAGATTACTGATGATGATGATGATGATGATGATGATGTTACTGATGATGATGATGATGTTATTACTGATGATGATATTACTGATGATATTACTGATGATGATGATGATGATGATGATATTACTGATGATGATGATATTACTGATGATGATGATGATATTACGGATGATGATGATATTACTGATGATATTACTGATGATGATGATGATGATATTACTGATGACAATGATTTTACTGATGATGTTACTGATGATGATGATGATGATATTACTGATAATGATGATGATGATAATGATGATTTTACTGATAATGATGATGATGATGATGATGTGCATGTATGTGTGTGTAGGTGAAGGGTAACTAAAAGCGTGTGTGTGTGTTTTATTTAGTAGGCCTATGTAAAGGAATGTGGGTATGCATTTTCTATCTATCTATCTATCTATCTATCTATCTATCTATCTATCTATCTATCTATCTATCTATCTATCTATCTATCTATCTATCTATCTATCATCTATCTATCATCTATTTTCCTTTCTTTATCTTCTAAAGATCTTCATATATGTTCCTTTTTGAAGGTGCTTCCTTTCTCTTTCTCTCTCACTCTTTTCCCCGACCTCTCTATGTGAGTCTTCTCTGTCACTCTTCCCCCCCTCCTCTCTCTGGCTGTGACCTCCAGAGTGCAGGGCTTGCAGGGAATCAGTGGGGACAGGAGGACAGCAGGATGTGTGTGCTTTAGTGGTGTCTGACAGCCGATAGACTGACCTCACTGGCGCTCTTCAAGCAGCAGAAAGGAGAAGAGAAAAGAAAACACCAGTTGTTTTTCACCTCTATCTCCTCTTTTCTCTCCACTTCTGTCTCTCTCTCTCCTCTCACTCTCTCCTGTCTCTCTCTCTATCGCTCTCTCTCTCTCCTCTCTATCTCTCTCCTCTCTCTCTGTGTCTCTGTCTCTGTCAAGGGCTGGGTTGACTTTATGAAACACACACTGTCTCAAAGAAAGTTTTTCTTCGGCCCTGACAAGCTTCCTAGGGACTTTTGTCATGACCTCACAGATTCTGCACTTTTCCATAGTGTGATTTCCACTCGATACATGAATCAGTTTTATGTACTTTATACCTATTTCCACCTACCTAGTATTGATGAAGCTATGGATTCTGACATGACTCCGACATAGCCTTGTAACTCTTCCATCTTCACATGCTCATGTTTTCAAATGCTCTTATTTTAAAGAGTTTAGCATTTGTCACAGGATTTGTGAAGTTGATATTGAATTGATACACCCAGGTTGCTATTCTGTATGCACATATAAGAGAGAGGAAGTGTCCTTCAAAAACGTGAAACCAAGTTTTTCTCTGAGACTTATTTGGGGATTAGCCATGCTAAAGCAGGATTAATTCTGCCATACGCTTGCTGACAGCCCCAGCTGTGTGAAGAGTATAAACGTCAAGACAAGACTTAAACCACTAATAGATTACAGTAAGCCTTTTTCCTCAAAAGGTTGACTGGTGGCAGTATTAATTCAATTTTGCTACCCCTCTTCCACTTCTGTGCCCTGGTCTCGTTCTTCTGGTCTGATGGTTAACGATAGGTTCAATTGGCTGCTAATTCACTTGGCTTCTTTCAAAAGAGACATTTTGAAAATGTTTTGAATCAAATGAATCCAGATTTTATGCCTGAGTCTCTTTAGAGACCTGATGAGAAATTATCTGCATAAGGCTTATGTTTTCATCCAATATGACTATCCTGGAAATGTAGATAGAATGTCTTAGGGTAAAAAAATGAAATAATGAATTATTAATTAATTTAAATAGCTTCCATTTCACTAAGCTACAGTACAGAATATTAAAAGGCCTAGCTACAGTGGCAAGAAAAAGTATGTGAACCCTTTGGAAATACCGGGATTTATGCATAAATTGATCATACATTTTCATCTGATCTTCATCTAGGTCACAATAGTCAAACACAGTCTGCTTAAACTAATAACACACAAACAATTATACGTTTTCATTTCTTTATTGAACACACTGTGCAAACATTCACAGTGCAGGGTGGAAAAAGTATGTGAACCCTTGGATTTAATAGCTGGTTGACCCTCCTTTGGCAGAAATAACCTCAACCAAACGTTTTCTGTAGTTGCGGATCAGACCTGCACAACGGTCAGGAGGAATTTTGGACCATTCCTCTTTACAAAACTGTTTCAGTTCAGTAATATTCTTTGGATGTCTGGTGTCAACTGCTCTCTTGAGGTCATGCCACAGCATCTCAATCGGGTTGAGGTTAGGACTCTGACTGGGCCACTCCAGAAGGCGTATTTTCTTCTGTTGAAGCCATTCTGTTGTTGATTTACTTCTGTGTTTTGGGTCGTTGTCCTGTTGCATCACCCAACTTCTGTTGAGCTTCAATTGGTTGGACAGATAGCCTAACATTCTCCTGCAGAATGTCTTGATAAATTGTGAATTCATTTTCCCGTCGATGATAGCAAGCTGTCCAGGCCCTGAGGCAGCAAAGCAGACCCAAACCATGATGCTCCCTCCATCATACTTTACAGTTGGGATGAGGTTTAGATGTTGGTGTGCTGTGCCTTTCTTTCTCCACACATAGTGTTGTGTGTTCCTTCCAAACAACTCAACTGTAGTTTCATCTGTCCACAAAATATTTTTGCGCTGTAGAACATGTTTTATTTGGACAGCAGTGGCTTCTTCCGTGGTGTCCTCCCATGAACAACATTCTTGTTTAGTGTTTTACGTATCGTAGACTCGTCAACAGAGATGTTAGCATGTTCCAGAGATTTCTGTAAGGCTTTAGCTGACACTCTAGGATTCTTCTTAACCTCATTGAGCATTCTGCACTGTGCTCTTGCAGTCATCTTTGCAGGACGGCCACTCATAGGGAGAATAGCAACATTGCTGAACTTTCTCCATTTATAGACTCTTTGTTTTACCGTGGACTCATGAACATCAAGGCTTTTAGAAATACTTTTGTAACCCTTTCCAGCTTTATGCAAGTCAACAATTCTTAATCTGAGATTTATTTTGTTCGAGGCATGGTTCACATCAGGCAATGCTTCTTGTGAATAACAAACAAATATTTTGTGAGTGTTTTTTATAGGGCAAGGCAGCTCTAACCAACATCTCCAATTTCGTCTCATTGATTGGACTTCAGGTTAGCTGACTCCTGACTCCAATTAGCTTTTGGAGAAGTCATTAGCCTAGGGGTTCACATACTTTTTCTTGCCACTGTATGTGCATCTGGGCAGATACGTCTTGTTGAATGTATTGTGTAACTGCGCACCACCACCCCAGCTGCAGCGAGGGGCTAGGGGCATCAACCCAATACAGTATGTATCCAAAGACCTTCCATAGTAGACCTTTCGTATGTATGTACAGTATTTGGGCAGATACATCGTATATGTATCTGTGTAAAGAGGTGCTTGAGCTACATTGAGAGGTGTGGGAATAACCAAACTATACCCACCTAGTAAGCAATATACACAAGGTCTGCTTGGCTAAGTGTTTATGGTTATGTAAATGTCTCAGCATCTTTGAAAATGTCAGAGGACTCAATTACATCCCTGTAGTATCGCCACATTACCTCCCCATGACTGCGTTACATGGCCAGACGCACACACACACACACACACACACACACACACACACACACACACACACACACACACACACACACACACACACACACACACACACACACACACACACACACAGTGACATCATACCATGTTTCTAATATCATGTGAAATCTGGATGATGGGTTTGGATGAGCATTCACAGCTTGTATCAGAGATATGTCGTCTGGATAGCTTGGGCACAGCACTGCTACATTACAATTAATGTACCAGAGCTTCTCTTTCTCAGCTCACCAGCCTGGGGCATCTGTAGACACACAGCGGGGGAATCCAATTTACTGGAGAAGAGAAAGAAATCCTTCACCCGTTCATTATTAATACTAAGAGAGGGAAGGAGTGAGGGAAGGGACATAAATCCAATTTATTTGATTTTGTTCTCTTAGAAATTCACTATTCAAAAACATGATCCTGCTGTTAATTGCATTTCATACAGGGATTTTTTTCCCTTTACTTTCTGGAGGAAATGTTTCATAATGACAGATAAACACGCTAACCAGCACAGTTTGGCTTTTTAAAAAGCAAATTGAAAACATCTTGAAAAAATGAATAAGGTTTGACGTAATACCATCTGTTCCTGTATGTATTATAGTTGATCACGCACGCTTTTCCATTACAAATTTCCCAAAACATTAAGAACAACTTCCGAATATCGAGTTGCCCTCAGAACAGCCTCAATTTGTTGGGGCATGGACTCTACATGGTGTCGAAAGTGCCACAGGGAAGCTGGCCCATGTTGACTCCAATGCTTCCCACAGTTGGCTGGATGTCCTTTGGGTGGTTGATCGCTCTTGATACACACAGGAAACTGTTGAACGCCGAAAACCCGTCAGCGTTGCAGTTCAAAGGCACTTAGCACCTACTACCATACTTCGTTCAAAGTCACTTAAACATGTTGTCTTGCCCATTCACCTTCTGAATGGAACAGACACAATTCATGTCTCACTTGTCTCAAGGCCTAAAAATCCTTCTTTAACATGTCTCCTCCCCTTCATCTACACTGATTGAAGTGGATTTAACAGGTGACATCAATAAGGGATCATAGCTTTCACCTGGATTCACCTGGTCAGTCTGTGTCAGTGTTTATATATATATATATATATATATATATATATATATATATATATATATATATATATATATATATATATTCACTATTATAGACTGGGTGGTTCAAGCCCTGAATGCTAAATGGCTGACAGCCATAGTATATCAGACAGTATACTATGGGTATGACAAAACATTTCTTTTTACCGTTCTAATTCTGTTGGTAACCAGTTTATAATAGCAATAATGCACCTCTCGGGTTTGTGTTATATGGCCAATATACCAAGGCTAAGGACTGTATCCAGGCACTCCCCCCCCAGGCCTTATTGGTTAATTATATATAAACACAATATCGGGCCGATTTCCTCAACACCTAAGAGTGCACATACGCGGATACTCGTGACTGTGTGAGAGCAAGGTCTTGCATCGTGCTCATCAATAATATGCGGTACTGCTCGTGGCAATGCCATAACGCTGAGGCTACCTTTACAGGGATAGCTCAACCGAATTAGGAAATGTTTTCATGTTTCATAGACTTGCTTCAATACAAGTAAACTAGTGGTGATTTGTGATGGGTGGTAGCTACGTAGCCTAGAGGTAAGAGAGGAAACATCCTATAGCAGGATGATATGTGATAGGTGGTAGCTACGTAGCCTAGAGGTAAGAGAGGAAACATCCTATAGCAGGATGATATGTGATAGGTGGTAGCTACGGAGCCTAGAGGTAAGAGAGGAAATATCCTATACAGGATGATATGTGATAGGTGGTAGCTACGGATCCTAGAGGTAAGAGAGGAAGGCCAGACGCACGCACGCACGCACGCACACACACACACACACACACACACACACACACACACAGTGTGTGCAGAATGATATGTGATAGGTGGTAGCTACGGAGCCTAGAGGTAAGAGAGGAAACATCCTATAGCAGGATGATATGTGATAGGTGGTAGCTACGGATCCTAGAGATAAGAGAGGAAACATCCTATAGCAGGATGATATGTGATAGGTGGTAGCTACGGATCCTAGAGATAAGAGAGGAAACATCCTATAGCAGGATGATATGTGATAGGTGGTAGCTACGGAGCCTAGAGGTAAGAGAGGAAACATCCTATAGCAGGATGATATGTGATAGGTGGTAGCTACGGATCCTAGAGATAAGAGAGGAAACATCCTATAGCAGGATGATATGTGATAGGTGGTAGCTACGGATCCTAGAGATAAGAGAGGAAACATCCTATAGCAGGATGATATGTGATAGGTGGTAGCTACGGATCCTAGAGGTAAGAGAGGAAATATCCTATACAGGATGATATGTGATAGGTGGTAGCTACGGATCCTAGAAGTAAGAGAGGAAACATCCTATAGCAGGATGATATGTGATAGGTGGTAGCTACGGATCCTAGAGATAAGAGAGGAAACATCCTATAGCAGGATGATATGTGATAGGTGGTAGCTACGGAGCCTAGAGGTAAGAGAGGAAACATCCTATAGCAGGATGATATGTGATAGGTGGTAGCTACGGATCCTAGAGATAAGAGAGGAAACATCCTATAGCAGGATGATATGTGATAGGTGGTAGCTACGGATCCTAGAGGTAAGAGAGGAAACATCCTATAGCAGGATGATATGTGATAGGTGGTAGCTACGGATCCTAGAGATAAGAGAGGAAACATCCTATAGCAGGATGATATGTGATGGGTGGTAGCTACGGAGCCTAGAGATAAGAGAGGAAACATCCTATAGCAGGATGATATGTGATAGGTGGTAGCTACGGAGCCTAGAGGTAAGAGAGGAAACGTCCTATAGCAGGATGATATGTGATAGGTGGTAGCTACGGATCCTAGAGATAAGAGAGGAAACATCCGATAGCAGGATGATATGTGATAGGTGGTAGCTACGGATCCTAGAGGTAAGAGAGGAAACATCCTATAGCAGGATGATATGTGATAGGTGGTAGCTACGGATCCTAGAGATAAGAGAGGAAACATCCTATAGCAGGATGATATGTGATAGGTGGTAGCTACGGATCCTAGAGGTAAGAGAGGAAACATCCTATAGCAGGATGATATGTGATAGGTGGTAGCTACGGAGCCTAGAGATAAGAGAGGAAACATCCTATAGCAGGATGATATGTGATAGGTGGTAGCTACGGATCCTAGAGATAAGAGAGGAAACATCCTATAGCAGGATGATATGTGATAGGTGGTAGCTAGGATCCTAGAGATAAGAGAGAAACATCCTATAGCAGGATGATATGTGATAGGTGGTAGCTACGGATCCTAGAGGTAAGAGAGGAAACATCCTATAGCAGGATGATATGTGATAGGTGGTAGCTACGGATCCTAGAAGTAAGAGAGGAAACATCCTATAGCAGGATGATATGTGATAGGTGGTAGCTACGGATCCTAGAGATAAGAGAGGAAACATCCTATAGCAGGATGATATGTGATAGGTAGTAGCTACGAGCCTAGAGGTAAGAGAGGAAGCATCCTATAGCAGGATGATATGATATGTGATAGGTGGTAGCTCACGGATCCTAGAGATAAGAGAGGAAACATCCTATAGCAGGATGATATGTGATAGGTGGTAGCTACGGATCCTAGAGGTAGAGAGGAAACATCCTATAGCAGGATGATATGTGATAGGTGGTAGCGGATCCTAGAGATAAGAGAGGAAACATCCTATAGCAGGATGATATGTGATGGGTGGTAGCTACGGATCCAGAGATGAGAGAGCATCAGGATGATATGTGATAGCAGGATGATATGTGATAGGTGGTAGCTACCTAGAGAGGTAAGAGAGAAACATCCTATAGCAGGATGATATGTGATAGGTGGTAGCTACGGATCTAGAGATAAGAGAGAGAAACATCCTATAGCAGGATGATATGTGATAGGTGGTAGCTACGGATCCTAGAGATAAGAGAGGAAACATCCTATAGCAGGATGATATGTGATAGGTGGTAGCTACGGATCCTAGAGATAAGAGAGGAAACATCCTATAGCAGGATGATATGTGATAGGTGGTAGCTACGGATCCTAGAGATAAGAGAGAGGAAACATCCTATAGCAGGATGATATGTGATAGGTGGTAGCTACGGATCCTAGAGATAAGAGAGAAACATCCTATAGCAGGATGATATGTGATAGGTGGTAGCTACGGATCCTAGAGATAAGAGAGAAACATCCTATAGCAGGATGATATGTGATAGGTGGTAGCTACGGATCCTAGAGATAAGAGAGGAAACATCCTATAGCAGGATGATATGTGATAGGTGGTAGCTACGGATCCTAGAGATAAGAGAGGAAACATCCTATAGCAGGATGATATGTGATAGGTGGTAGCTACGGAGCCTAGAGATAAGAGAGGAAACATCCTATAGCAGGATGATATGTGATAGGTGGTAGCTACGGATCCTAGAGATAAGAGAGGAAACATCCTATAGCAGGATGATATGTGATAGGTGGTAGCTACGGATCCTAGAGATAAGAGAGGAAACATCCTATAGCAGGATGATATGTGATAGGTGGTAGCTACGGAGCCTAGAGATAAGAGAGGAAACATCCTATAGCAGGATGATATGTGATAGGTGGTAGCTACGGATCCTAGAGATAAGAGAGGAAACATCCTATAGCAGGATGATATGTGATAGGTGGTAGCTACGGAGCCTAGAGATAAGAGAGGAAACATCCTATAGCAGGATGATATGTGATAGGTGGTAGCTACGGATCCTAGAGGTAAGAGAGGAAACATAGCAGGATGATATTCTAAATGCAGGCTATAGTTTAAATGAACTACCATTTTCTAACTCTAGTGTAGGTTCACTTTACATGCTGCTTAAATCTTCCTCCAAGCTATGACACCTCAGTGAAGTGTCTCTCTGTGTCCCCAGTGACTCCCTGTTCCCTATATAGTGCAATACTTTTGACCAGAACCCTATGAGCCCTGGTCAGAAGCAGTGCACTACAAAGGGAATAGGGTGCCATTTGGGATGCAACCTCTATACAGCTCCTCTCCCCCCTCATTAGCTAGGTGGCATGATCACTGTGGTGTTGTCATTAATCCCAGGTTCAATACTGCATGCAGATCACTGTGGTGTTGTCATTAATCCCAGGTTCAATACTGCATGCCGATGACTGTGGTATTGTCATTAATCCCAGGTTCAACACTGCATGCAGATCACTGTGGTGTTGTCATTAATCCCAGGTTCAACACTGCATGCAGATCACTGTGGTGTTGTCATTAATCCCAGGTTCAACACTGCATGCAGATCACTGTGGTGTTGTCATTAATCCCAGGTTCAACACTGCATGCAGATCACTGTGGTGTTGTCATTAATCCCAGGTTCAACACTGCATGCAGATCACTGTGGTGTTGTCATTAATCCCAGGTTCAACACTGCATGCAGATCACTGTGGTGTTGTCATTAATCCCAGGTTCAACACTGCATGCAGATCACTGTGGTGTTGTCATTAATCCCAGGTTCAACACTGCATGCAGATCACTGTGGTGTTGTCATTAATCCCAGGTTCAACACTGCATGCAGATCACTGTGGTGTCATTAATCCCAGGTTCAATACTGCATGCAGATCACTGTGGTGTTGTCATTAATCCCAGGTTCAATACTGCATGCAGATCATGTTGGTGTTGTCATTAATCCCAGGTTCAACACTGCATGCAGATCCCTGTGCTGTGATGTGCTGGATGCTCTGGACTAATGCCTTCAGACTGTGATGTTACATAGGCAGACCAGGTGTTGTGGGAAAACACAGCTGCAGGTGGTTCCGACTGGCCTGTCCTCCTGTCCTCTCCTGTCCTGTCCTGCTGTCCTGTCCTGTCCTCCTGTCCTGTCCTGCTGTCCTATCCTATCCTCCTGTCCTCCTGTCCTGTGTTTTTAAAGAAACAGAAATGATGAGTAGCAGTGTGGTAGCGTGAGGTGTGATGATAAGTCTCAGAGTAGCACTCTGTTCTCAACACTTCCCAATTTCTGGGTGTGTACGTGAGTGTGTGATCATGAATGTGTGTGTGCGTGTGTGCTCTTCCGCCTGTGTGTGCGCGCATGTGTGTGTACGTCGTTACACTCCATCCTCTTAACCAGATGCAGATGATGCAGACGAGGCAGGGCTGACTATAATTAGCAGACGGAAGTGTGAATGGAGTGTTCAGGCTTTTCGCTTTTCCATTATCTCCCTCCTGTCATTATCTCCCTCTGTCATTATCTCCCTCTGTCATTATCTGGTTCTGTTAGTGCAGAGCAGAGCCTTGCTTGTTCCTCCAAGCCTTGAAATCAGCCGCTGTTAATTTAGGCTAGGTTGGATGTGTGTGTATGTGTTTGTGTTCTCTTGAGTGAGAGAGAAGAATGGGGAAGAGAGAGAGAGAGAGAGAGAGAGAGAGAGAGAGAGAGAGAGAGAGAGAGAGAGAGAGAGAGAGAGAGAGAGAGAGAGAGAGAGAGAGAGAGAGAGAGAGAGCTTGCAGTGTTGTCCAGTGTTTCATGGTCTGTCAGGACAGACAGTGCATTGGATAGTTGATACAGTCCAGCATGCTGATATTGTGTGTATTACACCCTATGCATTCAGATCTCTCTCTCTCTCTCTCTGTGTGTGTGTTTATTCATATCTGTCCCCTTCTTTATTGCCCAGGACACTTGACTCCCCTGGCCCTGTGTGTTGCTGGTCTCGATGGGCCACCTGACGCTCAGTGGGTTTCACCACCACTGCCCTGAAGACCTGCCAGAGAGAGAGAGAGAGAGAGGGAGGGAGGGAGGGAGAGGGTGAGAGAGAGAAATGGAAGTGAAAGAGGAGGGAGAGAGAGAGGTGAGATGTAAAGATGCTGTGCAGCAGATGGTGTGGGAGGGGATGAGAAAGAGAGAGGAAAGGGAGAGGATGATGGAGGAAGAGGGTGAGAGAGCGAAATGGAAGTGAGAGAGGAGGGGGGAGTGAGAGGTGAGATGTAAAGATGCTGTGCAGCGGATGGTGTGGGAGGGGATGAGAAAGAGAGAGGAAAGGGAGGCGGAAGAGGAGGGAGAGGATGAGGGCGGAATACATGATAGGGACAGCCTTGGCTTTGTTGAACTGTCAGACAGGACTGCCATTGTACATCAGAGAAGAAGTGAAGAGAGGGAGGGAGGAAGAAGAGGAGAAAGGAAGGGAAATAGGAGGCCTGGGTATAGGAGAGGAGAAATAAGGGTGGAAGAGTTACAGAATAGTTTTGCTATTCATACACATACTAAATAAATTCACTTTAGACGAGGGTATTGAAATGGCATACTTCAATCACATGTATAATGTTTATAATCCACCCCTCTCACCCCCACCCCCTCTTAACCAGATTTAACCCGTCTCATTGGCCTGTGCGGTTGTGTGTGAGGTCAGCGGTGTGTGTTCTAAACACAAGGCCTGCTGGGAAACAGGAGCAGATTGGGTGGGACCTCAGGGAGACAGCACGGCTGCTACAGACCACCCCAGCCAAACACAGTTCTAACTAACCACACAGATGGCCACTCACTGTCTGTGTTAGTCATCGTGCCTGAGTCTGGTGAGAGGAGGAAGAAGAAGAGATTCTGAGAGATAGAGAGACAGAATGAAATATATCTACTGTGTTTGAGCTGCGTCTGAGAACTATTCTATTCTTGGTGGGGCCAGAGGATGATCAGATGAATGTGTTTTAGAGCGGAGGCCAGAGGATGATCAGATGAATGTGTTTTAGAGCGGAAGACAGAGGATGATCAGATGAATGTGTTTTAGAGCGGAGGCCAGAGGATGATCAGATGAATGTGTTTTAGAGCGGCCAGAGGATGATCAGATGAATGTGTTTTAGAGCGGAGGCCAGAGGATGATCAGATGAATGTGTTTTAGAGCGGAGGCCAGAGGATGATCAGATGAATGTGTTTTAGAGCGGAAGACAGAGGATGATCAGATGAATGTGTTTTAGAGCGGAGGCCAGAGGATGGTCAGATGAATGTGTTTTAGAGAGGAGGCCAGAGGATGATCAGATGAATGTGTTTTAGAGAGGCCAGAGGATGATCAGATGAATGTGTTTTAGAGCGGAGGCCAGAGGATGATCAGATGAATGTGTTTTAGAGCGGAGGCCAGAGGATGATCAGATGAATGTGTTTTAGAGCGGAGGCCAGAGGATGATCAGATGAATGTGTTTTAGAGCGGAGGCCAGAGGATGATCAGATGAATGTGTTTTAGAGCGCCAGAGGATGATCAGATGAATGTGTTTTAGAGCGAGGCCAGAGGATGATCAGATGAATGTGTTTTAGAGCGGAGGCCAGAGGATGATCAGATGAATGTGTTTTAGAGCGGAAGACAGAGGATGATCAGATGAATGTGTTTAGAGCGGAGGCCAGAGGATGATCAGATGAATGTGTTTTAGAGCGGAGGCCAGAGGATGATCAGATGAATGTGTTTTAGAGCGGAGGCCAGAGGATGATCAGATGAATGTGTTTTAGAGAGGAGGCCAGAGGATGATCAGATGAATGTGTTTTAGAGAGGAGGCCAGAGGATGATCAGATGAATGTGTTTTAGAGCGGAGGCCAGAGGATGATCAGATGAATGTGTTTTAGAGAGGAGGCCAGAGGATGATCAGATGAATGTGTTTTAGAGCGGAGGCCAGAGGATGATCAGATGAATGTGTTTTAGAGCGGAGGCCAGAGGATGATCAGATGAATGTGTTTTAGAGCGGAGGCCAGAGGATGATCAGATGAATGTGTTTTAGAGCGGCCAGAGGATGATCAGATGAATGTGTTTTAGAGCGGAGGCCAGAGGATGATCAGATGAATGTGTTTTAGAGCGGAAGACAGAGGATGATCAGATTAATGTGTTTTAGAGCGGAGGCCAGAGGATGATCAGATGAATGTGTTTTAGAGCGGAGGCCAGAGGATGATCAGATGAATGTGTTTTAGAGCGGAGGCCAGAGGATGATCAGATGAATGTGTTTTAGAGCGGAGGCCAGAGGATGATCAGATGAATGTGTTTTAGAGTGGCCAGAGGATGATCAGATGAATGTGTTTTAGAACGGAGGCCAGAGGATGATCAGATTAATGTGTTTTAGAGCTGAGGCCAGAGGATGATCAGATGAATGTGTTTTAGAGAGGAGGCCAGAGGATGATCAGATGAATGTGTTTTAGAGCGGAGGCCAGAGGATGATCAGATGAATGTGTTTTAGAGCGGAGGCCAGAGGATGATCAGATGAATGTGTTTTAGAGCGGAGGCCAGAGGATGATCAGATGAATGTGTTTTAGAGCGGAGGCCAGAGGATGATCAGATGAATGTGTTTTAGAGCGGAGGCCAGAGGATGATCAGATGAATGTGTTTTAGAGCGGAGGCCAGAGGATGATCAGATGAATGTGTTTTAGAGAGGAGGCCAGAGGATGATCAGATGAATGTGTTTTAGAGAGGAGGCCAGAGGATGATCAGATGAATGTGTTTTAGAGCGGAGGCCAGATGATGATCAGATGAATGTGTTTTAGAGCGGAGGCCAGAGGATGATCAGATTAATGTGTTTTAGAGCGGAGGCCAGAGGATGATCAGATGAATGTGTTTTAGAGCGGAAGACAGAGGATGATCAGATGAATGTGTTTTAGAGCGGAGGCCAGAGGATGATCAGATGAATGTGTTTTAGAGCGGAGGCCAGAGGATGATCAGATGAATGTGTTTTAGAGCGGAGGCCAGAGGATGATCAGATGAATGTGTTTTAGAGCGGAAGACAGAGGATGGTCAGATGAATGTGTTTTAGAGCGGAGGCCAGAGGATGATCAGATGAATGTGTTTTAGAGCGGAGGCCAGAGGATGATCAGATGAATGTGTTTTAGAGCGGCCAGAGGATGATCAGATGAATGTGTTTTAGAGCGGAGGCCAGAGGATGATCAGATGAATGTGTTTTAGAGCGGAAGACAGAGGATGATCAGATGAATGTGTTTTAGAGCGGAGGCCAGAGGATGATCAGATGAATGTGTTTTAGAGCGGAGGCCAGAGGATGATCAGATGAATGTGTTTTAGAGCGGAGGCCAGAGGATGATCAGATGAATGTGTTTTAGAGCGGAGGCCAGAGGATGATCAGATGAATGTGTTTTAGAGCGGCCAGAGGATGATCAGATGAATGTGTTTTAGAACGGAGGCCAGAGGATGATCAGATTAATGTGTTTTAGAGCTGAGGCCAGAGGATGATCAGATGAATGTGTTTTAGAGAGGAGGCCAGAGGATGATCAGATAAATGTGTTTTAGAGCGGAGGCCAGAGGATGATCAGATGAATGTGTTTTAGAGCGGAGGCCAGAGGATGATCAGATGAATGTGTTTTAGAGAGGAGGCCAGAGGATGATCAGATGAATGTGTTTTAGAGCGGAGGCCAGAGGATGATCAGATGAATGTGTTTTAGAGCGGAGGCCAGAGGATGATCAGATGAATGTGTTTTAGAGAGGAGGCCAGAGGATGATCAGATGAATGTGTTTTAGAGAGGAGGCCAGAGGATGATCAGATGAATGTGTTTTAGAGCGGAAGACAGAGGATGATCAGATGAATGTGTTTTAGAGCGGAGGCCAGAGGATGGTCAGATGAATGTGTTCGAGAGCGGAGGCCAGAGGATGATCAGATTAATGTGTTTTAGAGCGGAGGCCAGAGGATGATCAGATGAATGTGTTTTAGAGCGGAGGCCAGAGGATGATCAGATGAATGTGTTTTAGAGCGGCCAGAGGATGATCAGATGAATGTGTTTTAGAGCGGAGGCCAGAGGATGATCAGATGAATGTGTTTTAGAGCGGAGGCCAGAGGATGATCAGATGAATGTGTTTTAGAGCGGAGGCCAGAGGATGATCAGATGAATGTGTTTTAGAGAGGAGGCCAGAGGATGATCAGATGAATGTGTTTTAGAGAGGAGGCCAGAGGATGATCAGATGAATGTGTTTTAGAGCGGAAGACAGAGGATGGTCAGATGAATGTGTTCGAGAGCGGAGGCCAGAGGATGATCAGATTAATGTGTTTTAGAGCGGAGGCCAGAGGATGATCAGATGAATGTGTTTTAGAGCGGAGGCCAGAGGATGATCAGATGAATGTGTTTTAGAGCGCCAGAGGATGATCAGATGAATGTGTTTTAGAGCGGAGGCCAGAGGATGATCAGATGAATGTGTTTTAGAGCGGAGGCCAGAGGATGATCAGATGAATGTGTTTTAGAGCGGCCAGAGGATGATCAGATGAATGTGTTTTAGAGCGGAGGCCAGAGGATGATCAGATTAATGTGTTTTAGAGCGGAGGCCAGAGGATGGTCAGATGAATGTGTTCGAGAGCGGAGGCCAGAGGATGATCAGATGAATGTGTTTTAGAGCGGAAGACAGAGGATGGTCAGATGAATGTGTTCGAGAGCGGAGGCCAGAGGATGATCAGATTAATGTGTTTTCGAGCGGAGGACAGAGGATGATCAGATGAATGTGTTCGAGAGCGGAGGCCAGAGGATGATCAGATTAATGTGTTTTAGAGCGGAGGACAGAGGATGGTCAGATGAATGTGTTCGAGAGCGGAGGCCATGCCAACACGCTGTGATTTATGTGACTTCGCGGATAATTCAATAGTAATCTAAGTGGCTCTGGCTCCTGGACCGTCCACTCACAGCTCCACAGGCTCAGATGAAGATTTAGGGAAAACCACCCAACGATAATCCTGACCTTCCCTCCATCGCACACCTATTATTCATACTAACTAACACTTACAGAGTTTGACTGTGTTTTTGTTTCATAGCCTGTCCCCTGGGTACACTCAGGGATTCCTCTGGATATATACAGTAGTGCACTACCAGCCTATGGGCCCTGGTCAGACGTAGTGCATTAAATGGGAAATATGTTCCCATTTGGAATGTAGCATGTTAGGTCTAGTACTGTTTTACTGCAGTGCTCTTCTGGTACAGTCGTACTGCTGATATAATGTTTTAATACTGTCTTTATAGTTTCTCCCCCTTTTAATAGTGTTCCTAAGCTCTTCTAATGCTGTTGTTATTCTCTAATGATATTTTAACACTGTTTATGTGTGGATGTGAGTGACTGTATAACCTCATAACCATTATCTTTCAGTAAAGACCATATTCAGGGACAAGAGATGGTGTTTGGTAGCTATTTCACATCCATCTTCAGTCAACCTAGTAATGTTGATTTGAAAATCTGTTAGAGGTTGTGATCGTCTCAGATGAAATGGAAGATTGATGCTTTGTAGACTTGACTGACAAGCCTGGGTTTAGCATGTACTGTATTGACACATGCAACACAGCCAGGCTAAAAATACACACCCTTCATCTTTCCCCTCACCCCCTCTGCTCAAGTATCTCACATTCTGTACAATCAAACACACATTGACACAGATGGTGGTAGTGTGTATGTGTGAATCACACATGTTAAATAAGTGTGGTGGTTTTAGGTGCCGTCTGTTCCTCAGCTACATACGTGTTATTATTTTTTATTTAACCAGCAAGTGTGTTAAGAACAAATTCTCCCGGGATTGAACCCAGGTCTATAGTGACACCTCTAGCACTGTTATGAAGTGCCTTAGACCACTGCGCCACTCAGTCCTCTGTTCTGCTCTGTTCTGTCCTGTCCTGCTCTGTTCTGCTCTGTTCTGTTCTGTCCTGTCCTGCTCTGTTCTGTCCTGCTCTGTTCTGTCCTGCTCTGTTCTGCTCTGTTCTGTCCTGCTCTGCTCTTTCCTGTTCTGCTCTGTTCTGTCCTGATCTGCTTTGTTCTGTTCTGTTCTGTCCTGTTCTGTTCTGTTCTGTCCTGCTCTGTTCTGTTCTGTCCTGCTCTGCTCTGCTTTGTTCTGTTCTGTCCTGTCCTGTCCTGTCCTGTTCTGTTCTGTCCTGTCCTGTCCTGCTCTGTTCTGTTCTGTCCTGTCCTGTCCTGCTCTGTTCTGCTCTGTTCTGTCCTGTCCTGCTCTGTTCTGTTCTGTCCTGTCCTGTCCTGTCCTGTCCTGCTCTGTTCTGCTCTGTTCTGTTCTGTCCTGTCCTGCTCTGTTCTGCTCTGTTCTGTTCTGTCCTGCTCTGTTCTGTCCTGCTCTGCTCTTTCCTGTTCTGCTCTGTTCTGTCCTGATCTGCTTTGTTCTGTTCTGTTCTGTCCTGTTCTGTTCTGTTCTGTCCTGCTCTGTTCTGTTCTGTCCTGCTCTGCTCTGCTTTGTTCTGTTCTGTTCTGTCCTGTCCTGTCCTGTTCTGTTCTGTCCTGTCCTGTCCTGCTCTGTTCTGTTCTGTCCTGTCCTGCTCTGTTCTGCTCTGTTCTGTCCTGTCCTGCTCTGTTCTGTTCTGTCCTGTCCTGTCCTGTCCTGTCCTGCTCTGTTCTGTTCTGTTCTGTCCTGCTCTGCTCTGTTCTGCTCTGTTCTGTCCTGCTCTGTTCTGTCCTGTCCTGTCCTGTTCTGCTCTGTTCTGTCCTGCTCTGTCCTGCTCTGCTCTGTTCTGTCCTGCTCTGCTTTGTTCTGTTCTGTTCTGTTCTGTCCTGTCCTGTCCTGCTCTGTTCTGTCCTGCTCTGTTCTGCTCTGTTCCGTTCTGTTCTGTTATGTCCTGCTCTGCTCTTTCCTGTTCTGCCCTGCTCTGTTCTGCTCTGTTCTGCTCTGTTCCGTTCTGTTCTGCCCTGTTCTGTTCTGCTCTGTTACGTTCTGTTCTGTCATGTCCTGATCTGTTCTGTCCTGCTCTGTTCTGCTCTGTTCTGCTCTGCTCTGTTCCGTTCCATTCTATTCTGTTCTGCTCTGTTACGTTCTGTTCTGTCATGTCCTGATCTGTTCTGTCCTGCTCTGTTCTGCTCTGTCCTGCTCTGTTCTGCTCTGTTCCGTTCTGCTCTGTCCTGTTCTGTCCTGCTCTGTTCCATCCTGTTCCGTCCTGTTCTGTCCTGTCCTGCTCTGCTCTGTTCTGTACTGTTCTGTCCTGTCCTGATCTGTTCTGCTCTGTTCCGTTCCGTTCTGTTCTGCCCTGTTCTGTTCTGCTCTGTTACGTTCTGTTCTGTCATGTCCTGATCTGTTCTGTCCTGCTCTGTTCTGCTCTGTTCTGCTCTGTTCTGCTCTGCTCTGTTCCGTTCCATTCTATTCTGTTCTGCTCTGTTACGTTCTGTTCTGTCATGTCCTGATCTGTTCTGTCCTGCTCTGTTCTGCTCTGTCCTGCTCTGTTCTGCTCTGTCCTGCTCTGTTCTGCTCTGTTCCGTTCTGTTCTGTTCTGCTCTGTCCTGTTCTGTCCTGCTCTGTTCCATCCTGTTCCGTCCTGTTCTGTCCTGTCCTGCTCTGCTCTGTTCTGCTCTGTTCCGTACTGTTCTGTCCTGTCCTGATCTGTTCTGCTCTGTTCTGCTCTGTTCCGTTCTGTTCTGTCCTGTCTTGCTCTGTTCTGTCCTGCTCTGTTCTGTCCTGCTCTGCTCTGTTTTGTTCTGCTCTGCTCTGTCCTGCTCTGTTCTGCTCTGTTCTGTCCTGTCCTGTCCTGCTCTGTTCTGTCCTGTCCTGCTCTGCTCTGTTCTGTTCTGTCCTGTCCTGCTCTGTTCTGTTCTGTTCTGTCCTGCTCTGCTCTGTCCTGTCCTGTCCTGCTCTGTTCTGCTCTGTTCTGTCCTGTCCTGCTCTGTCCTGTCCTGTCCTGCTCTGTTCTGCTCTGTTCTGTTCTTTCCTGCTCTGTTCTGTCCTGTCCTGCTCTGTTCTGCTCTCTTCTGTCCTGCTCTGTCCTGCTCTGTTCTGTCCTGCTCTTTCCTGTTCTGCTCTGTTCTGTCCTGCTCTGCTTTGTTCTGTTCTGTTCTGTCCTGTCCTGTCCTGCTCTGTTCTGTCCTGCTCTGTTCTGCTCTATTCTGTTCTGTTATGTCCTGCTCTGCTCTTTCCTGTTCTGCCCTGCTCTGTTCTGCTCTGTTCTGCTCTGTTCCGTTCTGCCCTGTTCTGTTCTGCTCTGTTCTGCTCTGTTCTGTCCTGCTCTGTTCTGTCCTGCTCTGCTCTTTCCTGTTCTGCTCTGTTCTGTCCTGCTCTGCTTTGTTCTGTTCTGTTCTGTCCTGTCCTGTCCTGCTCTGTTCTGTCCTGCTCTGTTCTGCTCTGTTCCGTTCTGTTCTGTTATGTCCTGCTCTGCTCTTTCCTGTTCTGCCCTGCTCTGTTCTGCTCTGTTCTGCTCTGTTCCGTTCTGTTCTGCCCTGTTCTGTCCTGCTCTGTTACGTTCTGTTCTGTCATGTCCTGATCTGTTCTGTCCTGCTCTGTTCTGCTCTGTTCTGCTCTGTTCTGCTCTGTTCCGTTCTGTTCTGCTCTGTTCCGTTCCATTCTATTCTGTTCTGCTCTGTTACGTTCTGTTCTGTCATGTCCTGATCTATTCTGTCCTGCTCTGTTCTGCTCTGTCCTGCTCTGTTCTGCTCTGTTCTGTTCTGTTCTGTTCTGCTCTGTTCCGTTCTGTTCTGTTCTGTTCTGCTCTGTCCTGTTCTGTCCTGCTCTGTTCCATCCTGTTCCGTCCTGTTCTGTCCTGTCCTGCTCTGCTCTGTCCTGCTCTGTTCTGCTCTGTTCCGTACTGTTCTGTCCTGTCCTGATCTGTTCTGCTCTGTTCTGCTCTGTTCCGTTCTGTTCTGTCCTGTCTTGCTCTGTTCTTTTCTGCTCTGTTCTGTCCTGCTCTGTTCTGTCCTGCTCTGCTCTGTTTTGTTCTGCTCTGTTCTGTCCTGCTCTGTTCTGCTCTGTTCTGCTCTGTTTTGCTCTGTTCCGTTCTGTTCTGTCCTGTTCTGCTTTGTTCTGCCCTTTTCTGTCTTGTCCTGTTCTGTTCTGTCCTGCTATGTTCTGCCCTTTTCTGCTCTGTTCTGTTTCATTCTCATTTTCTGTCTACCCCTTTAAACAAAATAACACTCTCTTTTCCTTACACTCCTCCTCTCTCCATCTTTCTAAACTGCTATTTTTCTCCGTCCATCCCTGCCTTTCTAACTGCCAACCCCACTCCTCTCACTCGCTCTCTCTCTCTCTCTCTCTCTCTCTCTCTCTCTCTCTCTCTCTCTCTCTCTCTCTCTCTCTCTCTCTCTCTCTCTCTCTCTCTCTCTTTCGCTCTAGACGCAGCTGCCTGTGTTTAATTAGAGGGCCCCTGATAATGCCATCGCTGTGTGTGTATGTGTGTGTAGATGCCCCAGGCTGGTGAGCTGAGAAAGAGAAGCTCTGGTACATTAATTGTAATGTAGCAGTGCTGTGCCCAAGCTATCCAGACGACATATCTCTGATACAAGCTGTGAATGCTCATCCAAACCCATCATCCAGCTTTCACCCAATGTTAAATTATGTCAAATGTGTGTGTGTGTGTGTGTGTGTGTGTGTGTGAGAGAGAGAGAGAGACACATTAGCAGAGAGGACAGACACTTAATATAAACATCCTGACAGCTTCCATTAAAGCTGCCAGACCAGCCCACACTCCTCTCCCTCTCTACCTCCTTCTCCTCCCTCTCTATCTCTTTCTTCCTCCCACGCCCCTTTTTTCCCTTCCACTCTGAAATATCCTCTTTCTCCCTCTCCCTCTCCCTCTCTCTCCCTCACTCTCCATCTATTTGACGGGGGCCGTTTCAATTTGAGATATAGCTCCTGTTTTTATCTTTCTCCCTGTATCCATCTATCTCTCTCTCCCTCTGTGCATTTCACCTCTCCCCTCTGTTCTCTCTTTCACTTAATCTCTATCCCTCTCTCCTTCTCCGCCACCTGACCATGACCCTTCCAGTCTGAGAGCAGAGAGAAACGTCCTCTGTCTCTCTCTGTCTCTCTCCGTCTCTCTCTCTCTCCCTCTCCCTCTTTCTCTGTCTATCGATCTTTCTCAGTCCGGCAGCAGTGACAGCTGAGAGAAAGGCCCTCTGTATCTCAGACTCCAGGATAAGTCCAACACATCCCCTCTAACACTGGACATCCGGCACAATAGATGACTAGTTTTATCAGGCATCTTCTCAAACACCTGCTCTGGCCCTGATTGGCTGCTGCTGGACAGTCATGTGGTTCACCAGGTATAAGCTGTTTTTCTTTTCTGTTCATGTGGATTAGATGTTAACGGAGGTTACCTTAAGGTCCCCTGGTACTCGTCACAACAGTATTAACCCTAGTATCCTGGGAAGAACTCCTAACCTGTTTAAACAGGGTCAGTGATTCTCAATACTTTGTAATGTCTCATAGGATGTGTCCCAAATTCAGCATATTCACTATATAGTTTGCCTGACCACCTATCTCTAAAGACATGTGGTTTGGTTCTGGATGTACTGGACGGTCAATTCATTTCCCTCTGAGCTGGCTGTGGTTTGGTTCTGGATGTACTGGACGGTCAATTCATTTCCCTCTGAGCTGGCTGTGGTTTGGTTCTGGATGTACTGGACGGTCAATTCATTTCCCTCTGAGCTGGCTGTGGTTTGGTTCTGGATGTACTGGACGGTCAATTCATTTCCCTCTGAGCTGGCTGTGGTTTGGTTCTGGATGTACTGGACGGTCAATTCATTTCCCTCCGAGCTGGCTGTGGTTTGGTTCTGGATGTACTGGACGGTCAATTCATTTCCCTCTGAGCTGGCTGTGGTTTGGTTCTGGTTCATTTAATTTCCCTCCAAGCTATCTTGGGGATGACGAATTCACACAGTGTTTATCAGCCTCCTCAACAAAATCAATATCCTCTTTCCAGTTCTCTCACTCGGTTCTGGCAAGGTGTGTGTGTGTGGAGATAATAATTTGGGTCTTTGTGTGTGTCTGTGCGTGTACGTGCGTGCGTGTGTTCCCGTGTGCATGCTTCTATTTTGTGTTTATGTATGGATACTGCTTGTGTATCTGTATGGATACTGCTTGTGTATCTGTATGGATACTGCTTGTGTATCTGTATGGATACTGCTTGTGTATCTGTATGGATACTGCTTATGTGTGTTGCTTGTGTATTTGAGACGTGTTTAATTCAGAGGCAGACTTGCATATGTTAAATAGAGTGATTGTGGGAAAAGCAGGAGGGTGGAAGGGAGATTGAGAGTTTCAGCCAATCAATTGCTATCATTGGAAACAACATGGGGACGCATCCTGGGTAGATCAGTGTTGTCAGACACAAGGTTAGGGTAAGGTCTGAGCATACATGCTTGAACGCATGCACACACTGTCACACACACACACACACTGTCACACACACACACCTACACACACACATACACACACACACACACACACACACACACACACACACACACACAATGTCTCACACACACGCACACACAAACAAACACACTGTCACACACACACACACACACACACACACACACACACTGTCACACACACTGTCTCACACAAACACACACACAAACACACACACACACTGTCACTAGGCTGTTTGTTAATCATGTGGTCTCTGGTATACCATACTGATCACACTATTCAGAGCCCAGTGTGTGTGTGTGTGTGTGTGTGTGTGTGTGTGTGTGTGTGTGTGTGTGTGTGTGTGTGTGTGTGTGTATGTTTGTATGTTTGTGTGTTCATGTGTGAGTGTGTGTTTATGTGCGCATGCACCTTTGTGCGTGCGTGCACCTGAGTGTGTGTGTGTGTGTGTCCGCATTTGGGAGTGTGTGTGCACCTGTGTGTGTGTGTGTGTATGTGTGTGTGTGTGTGTGTGTGTATGTGTATGTGTGTATTGCCCATTAGACATTTCCAATCCCCTTCATCACTTCTCCAACACACCTCACAGTGCTGCAGTAATTATTCACAGCAATCGTCCCCTAGAGAGGGACATGATCTGCCTTCCTCACTCTCTCTGTGTGTGTGTGTGTGTGTGTGTGTTTGTGTGTGTGTGTGTATATTCAACCCAGAACAACATAATGTCCTAATGGAAGGCTAGTATAGCCTGAATGTGTAGTTCACTCTAAGGCATATTGATTGGAACACCATCCTAGGAAGTGCAATGCCTGCTGGGTCATTCATTTCGAAAACAGAATATATCTATGGAGTGAATGTGTTTGGCAAAGTTAGTACTGCGCGTTGTGCAGTGATCCTGAGATTTGAAGTGTTGTTGTACAGCACATTGTTGAGAAGAATTCTTAGTAGTGTTTGATGCTCCTAGTCCATGGAATGTCCTGTACATGCAGACAGTATGTATGGCTGCTATACTCAGTTCATCAAAGCATGGTGCTTGTAGCACTATAGATGTGCGGTTGATTCCCACATTGGCTACATGCTGAATAGCCACTTTGGGTGAAAGTGCTGCTAAATGACGTCATGGTTTTTATTCTGGGGTAACTAATATGTGACACAAGACTGAGAGGTGTGTTTTTTTTCTCGCTGATCTTAACTTTTTGGGGTCCCAAAATTTGGGAAACGCTGGATTACAGACAACATCCGCACTGAGCTATAGGCTAGAGCTGCTGCTTTCAAGGAGCAGGACACTACCCCGGACGCTTATAAGAAATCCCGCTACGCCCTCCGATGAACCGTAAAACAGGCAAAGTGTCAATAGAGGACTAAGATCGAATCCTACCACACTGGCTCTGATGCTCGTCGGATGTGGCATGGCTTGTAAACTATCCCGGATTACAAAGGGATACCCAGCCGCGAGATGCCCAGTGACGCGAGCCTACCGGATGAGCTAAATGCCTTCTTATGCTCTTTTCGATGCAAGGAACACTGAAGCATGCGTGAAAGCACTAGCTATTCCAGACGGCTGTGTGATCATGCTCTCCGTAGCCGATGTGAGTAAGACCTTTTAACAGGTTAACGTTTACAAGGAAGCGTACTCAGAGCATGTGCCGACCAGCTGGCATGTGTCTTCACTGACATTTTCAACCTCTCCCTGACCCAGTCTGTAATACCTACATGTTTCAAGCAGACCCCCATAGTGCCCAGGAACGCCAAGGTAACCTTTCGAAATGACTTAGACCCCGCAGCACTCACATCTGTAGACATGAAATGCTTTGAAAGGCTGGTCATGGCTCACATCAACACCATCATCCTAGACACCATGGACCCACTCCAATTTGCATACCGCCCCAACAGATCCACAGATGATGCAATCTCTATTGCACTCCATACTGCCCTTTACAAATCAAATTTTAGTGGTCACATACACATGGTTAGCAGATGTTAATGCGAGTGTAGCGAAATGCTTGTGCTTCTAGTTCCAACAAGTAATCTAACAAATTCACAACAACTACCATATACACAAATGTAAGGGATGAATAAGAATATGTACATATACATATATGAATGAGCGATGGCCGTGCGGCATAGGCAAGATGCAGTAGATGGTATAGAACAGTATATACATTTGAAGTCGGAAGTTTACATACACTTAGGTCGGAGTCATTAAAGCTCGTTTTTCAACCACTCCACAAATTCCTTGTTAACAAACTATAGTTTTGGCAAGTCGGTTAGGACATCTACTTTGTGCATGACACAAATAATTTTTCCAACAATTGTTTACAGACAGATTATTTCACTTATAATATCACAATTCCAATGGGTCAGAAGTTTACATACACTAAGTTGACTGTGCCTGTAAACAGCTCAGAAAATTCCAGAAAATGATGTCATGGCTTTAGAAGCTTTTGATAGACTAATTGACATCATTTCAGTCAATTGGAGGTGTACCTGTGGATGTATTTCAAGGCCTACTTTCAAACTCAGTGCCTCTTTGCTTGACATCATGGGAAAATCAAAAGAAATCAGCCAAGACCTCAGGAAAAAAATTGTAAACCTCCACAAGTCTGGTTGATCCTTGGGAGAAATGTCCAAACGCCCAAAGGTACCACGTTCATCTGTACAAACAATAGTACGCAAGTATAAACACCATGGGACCACGCAGCCATCAAACCGCTCAGGAAGGAGACACGTTCTGTCTCCTAGAGATGAACGTACTTTGGTGCAAAAAGTGCAAATCAATCCCAGAACAGCAGCAAAGGACCTTGTGAAGATGCTGGAGGAAACAGGTACAAAAGTATCTATATCCACAGTAAAACGAGTCCTATGTCGACATAACCTGAAAGGCTGCTCAGCAAGGAAGAAGCCATTGCTCCAAAACCGCCATAAAAAAGCCAGATTATGGTTTTCAACTGCACATGGGGACAAAGATCGTACTTTTTGGAGAAATGTCCTCTGGTCTGATGAAACAAAAAAATGTAACTGTTTGGCCATAATGACCATTGTTATGTTTGGAGGAAAAAGAGGGAGGCTTGCAAGCCGAAGAACACCATCCCAGCCGTACAGCACGTGGGTGGCAGCATCATGTTGTGGGGAAGCTTTGCTGCAGGAGGGACTGGTGCACTTCACAAAATAGATGGCATTATGAAGAAGGAAGATTATGTGGATATATTGAAGCAACATCTCAAGACATCAGTCAGGAAGTTAAAGCTTTGTCGCAAATAGGTCTTCCAAATGGACAATGACCCCAAGCACACTTCCAAAGTTGTGGCAAAATGGCTTAAGGACAACAAAGTCAAGATATTGGAGTGGCCATCACAAAGCCCTGACCTCAATCCTATAGAAAATGTGTGGGCAGAACTGAAAAAGCGTGTGCGAGCAAGGAGGCCTACAAACCTGACTCAGTTACACCAGCTCTGTCAGGAGGAATGGGCCAAAATTCACCCAACTTATTGTGGGAAGCTTGTGGAAGGCTACCTGAAATGTTTGACCCAAGTTAAACAATTTAAAGGCAATGCTAACAAATACTATTGAGTGTATGTAAACTTCTGACCCACTGGGAATGTGATGAAAAAAATAAAAGCTGAAATAAATAATTCTCTCTACTATTATTCTGACATTTCACCTTCTTAAAATAAAGTGGTGATCCTAACTGACCTAAAACAGGGAATTTTTACTAGGATTAAATGTCAGGAATTGTGAAAAACTGAGTTTAATTGTATTTGGCTAAGGTGTATGTAAACTTCTGACTTCAACTGTATACCTACTTTATACTCCTGCACATTGACTCAGTACTGCTACCCCTTGTTTATAGCCAAGTTATCTTTACTCATTGTGTCTCATCACAGACAACTTTTTAGGTAATTAGCAACTTTGGGACTACTTACTACTTGTTAGCTACTTTGCAACTACTTAGCATGTTAGCTAACCCTTCCCTTAACCCTAACCTTAAGCGTGACTTTAACCCCTAACCCTTATCCGTAGCCTTGCTAACGTTAGTCACCTAGCCACCTAGCTAACACTATCCAAACAATATTGGAATTCGTAACATATCATATGTATTGGAAATTCATAACATATTGTATGAATTGCCTTGTTATAGGAATTGTCACATGTTATACGCATTGAAGTTTGTAACATATCATTCAAAATGTAATTCTTAACATATCATACTAAATAGATGATGGACATCCACAAATGAATACGTACCATACTAAATGTAAAATATCATACTAATTTGAGCGTCCCGGATTTTTGTTTACTATGTTACGTCTACCCGTGAGTCCAGGTTGGCAGTGGGTTTCAATGGAAAATACATTTAGGACAGGTGATGTGATCTTTTATCTGATGGATGGTGTGACAGTCTGAAGATAGAATTGGTCATTCAAGGTTATATTATCAGAGCCACTGACCTAGTAGAAATAAGACAAAACACATGAATCACATGTTTCTACAGTAGTCACGTTTGGCCATCTGTTTTATTCAATTGAACAAAAAAGAGGTCCTTATCTGTTTTATTCTGAGTTTGCTCTTAACATGAGGCTGTGCATTTCTACTGCGTAACTCATACGGGCACAGTTACAGTAGTTCTAATATATGTGCTGCATGTACTTCAAAGTGGAGTGTTCAGTTCACCACTCAGTAACCCAGGATTTCTGGACATAAAAGATGGAACGAGTCGTGGGAGTGAATGTTGTGTAACTGAAGAGGCAGAAGAGAGGGATGTTAGAGAGAGAGAAAGAGTTAGATGTCAGGTCAAGGAGCCTGATTATGTAAAGAAAGGGTGAGGGAGTGGAGAACACATGCTAGGAGAGATTATACAGAGACAGATGAGAGGGATTTCTCACCATGACATCTCTCTGCCTCTTTACTGGAGTGTCTTCTTAATTGGCTTTCTGTCTGTCTCTCTCTCACTTTTCATTTCCCTTTCATCTCTTCCACTCTGGTTTTCGTTCACACACTCTCTCGCTCTTCGTCTATCTCCTTCCTCCATAAAGTGTTAGATGCTATCATTCTGTCCCATAGTTGATGACTTGGCTGTTAACCCACCTCCAGAGTGTACAGGTGCACTCCCGCTCCATCCCTCCCCACCTCCCTCTCCTCTCCTCCCTCTCCCCCAGCCTCCCTCTCCCCCCACCTCCCTATCCTCTCCTCCCTCCATCTTTCCCCACCTCCTTATCCTAACCCCCCGCCTCCCTCCCTGCTTCCCCTTGACTTCTTGGCTGCATCATTAGTCCCTGAATTTGTGGTAAACATGTAAATGAGGTTAAATGTTGTGAGCGCTGAGCCCCGCGGTGCTGGCTATCTGAACAGCAGGATTGACAGCAGAGCACCCCAAGGACACACACACTCATCTAATCAACACACACATATAGGAGGGAGGGAGGGAGGGATGGGGGAGGTGAAGAGAGGGGAGAGGAGAGGAGATGAGAGAAGAGGGAAGGAAAGGGTAGGAGAGGAGATGACAGGGGAGAGAAGGAGAGTGAAGGAGAGGGAAAGAGGGGAGAGAAGGAGAGGAGAAGACAAAAAGAGACGAGTCTATTGTTACCTTTTCGCTGCTGTCTCTGTTTCTCACAGGCTGTCTATCATCTCCTGTCCTTTCCCTTCCCTGTCCTCTATCATTCTCTTTCTACCCCCTCTCTCTCTCTTTTATCTCTGTTTCCCTTCAACAGATCATTGTTTCCCAGGAGTTTATCCCTCTGAGACTATATGGAGGTGGAGTGATACAATCTGGAGATAAGGAGTAGATCCTCTGTTCTCTCTCTGCAGTCCACAGCTCATTCAGGGCCACTGTCATAGTGCTGCCACTATCCCCCTGCTTCTATTGGACATGTCAGGCATGTCACATTGGCAGAGATGTAGTTCCACGTGTTTTAGGCCCTTGTTGTGGCATTAAGGAGAGTCACTCTTTAACCTCTCTCTCTCCCTCTCTCTCAATTCAACTCATTTCAAAGGGTTTTATTTGCATGGGAAACATATGTTTACATTGCCAAAGCAAGTGAAATAGATAATAAACAAAAGTTAAATAAACAATATAAAATGTACAGTAAACATTACTCTCAAAAAAGTTCCAAATTAATAGAGACATTTCAAATGTCATATTATTTCTATATACAGTGTTGTAACGATGTGCAAATAGTTAAAGTACAAAAGGGAAAATAAATAAACATAAATATGGGTTGTATTTATAATGGTGTTTGTTCTTCACTGGTTGCCCTTTTCTTGTGGCAATAGGATAGATATGGGAGTTAATCAAAATATGATTATTATTTTTTAAATTCTTTGTGGATCTGTGTAATCTGAGGGAAATATGGGTCTCTAATATGGTCATACATTGGGCAGGAGGTTAGGAAGTACAGCTCAAATTCCACCTCATTGGTTGGGCATTGTGCACATAGCCTGTCTTCTCTTGAGAGCCAGGTCTGCCTGCGGAGACCATTCTCAATAGCAATGCTCACTGAGTCTGTACATAGTCAAAGATTTCCTTAATTTTAGGTCAGTCACAGTGGTCAGGTATTCTGCCACTGTGTACTCTCTGTTCAGGGCCAAATAGCATTCTAGTTTGCTCAGTTTTATTTGTATTAATTCTTTCCAATGTGTCAATTATCTTTTTGTTTTCTCATGATTTGGTTGGGTCTATTTGTGTTGCTGTCCTGGGGCTCTGTGGGGTCTGTTTGTGTTTGTGAACGGAGCCCCAGGACCAGCTTTCTTAGGGGACTCTTCTCCAGGTTCATCTCTCTGTAGGTGATGGCTTTGTCATGGATGGTTTGGGAATCGCTTCCTTTTAGGTGGATGTAGAATTTAACGGCTCATTTCTGGATTTTGATAATTAGCGGGTATCGGCCTAATGCTGATATCTTTGCAGAATTCTGCATGCTGTCTCAATTTGGTGTTTGTCCCATTTTGTGAATTCTTGGTTGGTGAGCGGAACCCAGACCTCACAACCATAAAGGATAATGGGTTCTATAACTGATTCAAGTATTTTTAGCCAGATACAAATTGGTATGTAAAATTGTATGTTCCCTTTGATGGCCACACCCTGGGCATGGAGTGAAATGGATGGAGACGGAGGGGGGGGCATTCTGATCTGTCCAAGGGGGATAAAGGGAGTGGGTTGCAACGTTCATCTCTCCATCCGTCTCCATCCATTTCACTCCATGCCCAGGGTTGGAGCAGTAGAAACAGTAGCAATAATAACAGCAGCAGCAGCAGCAGCTGTTATTAACAGTAACAGTAGTAGTAGTAGTAGTAGTAGTAGTATCTAGCGTTAATCAGTGGCAGCGTATCAGTAGTAGCGGTAGTGGTGGCTGCAGCGGGAAGTAGTAACGGCAGTAGCAGTAGCGGCAATTAGTAGTAGTATCGGTAAGCGTAGCAGTGGTTGCTGGTTGCTGCTGGCACCGTTGTAGCAGCAGCGGTATTGGCAGTAGGTAGCATGGTGGCAGTTGGTGGTGCAGCGGTGGTGGTTAGCGCAGCCAGTAGCTGCTGGTGGTGGCAGCAGTGGTAGCGGTGTGGCGTAGCGGCAGCGCGGTGCCACAAGTGTGGTCAGCAGTTCCAGGTGGCGTGCCGCTGCGGCTATATGCGTATATAGTTTGTGGCAGGTGCTGAGCAATATGGCGGCGGTGGCAGTGGCAGCTGTGGTGGTGGCAGCAGCAACAGCAGTAACAGGTGGTAGCGGCTAAGCGGCGGTAAACAAGGTGCTAAATGGCAGCAGCGGTGGCGGTGGTAATCAGCAGTGGTGGTAACCGTTGGCATCAGCGGTGATTGCAGAGTGCTGATGGCAGCAAATCAGCAAACAGCACAGCAGTAGGTGCGGTGGTGATGGTGGTTAAAACAGCAGCAGCGGTAACGTGCTGCCGGCGGTGGTGGTAAGGTGGTACAGGTAGCAGCTGTTGCTGTGGTGGGTGCGGGGTGGCAACGCAGCCAAAACGGTGTAGTGGTGGCGGTGGCAGCAGCAGCGCAAGCAGCCGGCTGTTGCCGCTGGTAGCAGGTTGGTGGAGCAGTGGCGGCGGCAGCACGGTGGCGGTGTTGGTGGTGGTAGCGGTGGTGGTGGTAATCAGCAAATGGCAGCAGCAGCTGCTGGTGGTAGCAAACGCAGTGGTAGTGGTGGTATCGGTGGCATAGCGGCGGTGGTGGTACAGCGGCGGTTGCCACTGTTCACGGTGCTGCCACCATGGTGGCAGTGAGCAGCTGCTCGCTGGGTTGTGCTGCTGCTGGCTGCAGCTGCCAGTAGTGGTAGCAGCGTGGCAGCAGTTGGCGTGGCGCGTGCATGCTTGGCAGCAGCAGTGGCCGTGAAGCAGCGGTGGCAAACAGCGGCGGCGGTGGGTGGCAGCAGCAGCAGCAACGGTGGCTGGTGGCAGCACCGTTGCTAGCTGAGTGGTAATTGTTGCTGTCACAGCACTGTAGTAGCGGCGGTATAGCGGTGCTAGCGGCGGCGGTGATGGCAGTAAGGTTAGTGGTATCGGTGGCGCGCAGCAGCAGTGTGGTGGCAGCGGTTTACGGTGGTGTCGGCGGTGGTGGTGGTGGCGGTGGTAACGGTGTAGTGGTGGTGGTGGTAAGGTGGTGGTGGTAGCGGCGGTGGCGGCGGTGGTGGTGGTGGTGGTGGTGGCGGTGGTAACGGTGGTGGGGTGGTGTTAGCACAAGGTTGGGCAGCAAAGGTGGTGGTTGCGGCGGCTGGTGGCTGTGGCTGCAAGCGGCAGTGGCAGCGGCTGCGGTGCCGGTGGCAGCGGCTGCGCAGTGGTGCAGCGGTGGTAAGCAGCGGTGGCGTGGCCAAGGTTGCAGCAGCTATGGTGGCCGTGGTAGCTGGCAGCAGCAGTGAACAAGCGCGGCAGCCAAGGTGGGAGTGGTGGTGGCGGTGGTGGCGGCGGAAATCGGTGCAGCAGCAGCGGTGGCGGTGGTGGTGGTGGTGGTGGCAGCGGTGCCGTAGCGGCAGTTGCATCAGCAGCAGCAGCAGCGCTAGTAGCAGCGGTGGCCTGCCGCTGCAGCCAAACGGTAAATCAGCGGTGGTACTGGTGGGTGCAGCAGCAGCAGCAGTGGTGGTGGTGTTGGCGGCTGGCAGCAGTGGTGGTGGCTGTTGGTGGTAGTGGCTGGTGGTAGTGGTTGGCTGCAACAGCAATGGCAGCAGGCGGTTGTTGGCAGCAGCAGCAGTGGTAGGCGTGTGGCAGCAAATCGGCAACCGTTGCTGCTGCGCGGTGGTGGTGGTGGTGGCAGCTGTGGTGCTAGCAGCGGCGGTTGTTGCGGTCGTTGCTAGGTGGCTGGCGCTGTTGTGGTGGTGGTGCAGCAGCTGCGGCCGGTAACGGTGCCAGCGGTGGCGGCGGCGGCGCAAGTGGTAGTGGCTGCCGCGGTGGTGGCGGTGGTGGCGGCGGCAGCGGTGCCAGTGGCAGCTCCAGCAAGGTCATATGGCGCAGCGTTGCTGCTGCCGCAGCGGTGCCAGTGGCAGCAGCGTTCAGCTGGCAGTGGTGCAGCAGCAACAGGTGGAGACCGGTGGCGTTAGCAGCGTTGGTGAGCAGCGTTTGGCTGGCTATGGTGGACCGTGTTAGCAACGGCCAGCGGCTGTGGTGGTGTGGTGGCGGCGGTGGCAGCGGCAGTTGTTGCCTATAGCAGCGGTAAGCGGTTGGTGGTGGTGTGGTGGCAGCTGCGGCTGCATCAGCAGCAGTGCAGTGGCGAGCAGAGTGGTGGCAAATCGTTGCGGTGTAGCAGTTGGTGGTGCTGGCGGCAGCGGTGGTGGCCAGTGTTGGCAGCGGCGGCTTGGGCAGCGGTGGCGGCGGCGGTGGTTGCGGTGGTGGTGGCACTCGGTGGTGTCGGTGGTGGCAAGCGGCAAGGTTGCCGGTGCCAGCAGCAGCGGTGCAGCTCAGCATGCTAGCCGGCGGTGGTAAATTGGCGAGCGTGGTTGAACGGTGGTGGCCGTGGTAGCGGTGGCAGCGGCGTTGCGGCGGTGCTGCTGGTAGCGGCTGCAGCAGTGGTGGCGGCGGTGGTGGCAGCGGTCTGGTGGCAGCGGTGGCAGTGGTAATGGTGGTGGTGGCAGCGGTGGCATCAGGTAACGGTGCTGGTGGCAGCAGCGGTGATGCTAAGTGCAACAGCAGCAGTGGCACGTACAGCAAGAGTGGTATCAGCAGTGGCGGCAGAGTTGTAGCTAGTTAGCAGCGGTTATGGGTATCAGTTGCTGCCAGTGGTTGCAGTGGTAACGGTGGTGGTGTGGGTGCCAAGGTGGTAAATGGTGGTGGCAGCGGTGGCAGCAAGTTGGTGGTGCAGTGTGGCGGCGGCGGTGTTAAAGCAGAGCAGCAGTGAGGCGTTGCTGTGGCAGCAGCGGTGGCGCTGCCAGGTGGAGTGGTGGAGCGCAGCGGTGGCGGCGCAGCAGAACGGTGGTGGCTGGTGGCAACGGCAGAGTGGTGGTGGTGGTGGCGGCAGTGGCGTCAGCGGTAACGGTGCAGTTGGCAGCAGCAGGTGGTGGTGGTGGTGCGAGCAAACAAGCAACAGTTGGTGGTGGGTTGCGGGAGCAGCGGTACCACAGCCGTGGTGGTGGCGGTGGCGGTGGTGGTGGCAGCGGTGATGGTTCGCCGCTGGCTGCTGCCGTGTGGCAGCGGTAGCAACAGCGGTTGGTGGTGATGGTGGTAGTGGCGGTGGTGGTGGTGGCGGCAATGGCGGCACCAGTGTTGGTGGCAGCGGTAGTGGTGAAGCGGCAGCAGCGGTGCCGCGCGGCGGTAACCGCTGGTTGAGCAAACGTTGCTGGCGGCTGTTGCTGCGGTGGTAGTGCGCAGCAGTGGCGTCAGCAGCGGTTGCATCAGCGGTGCGGTGCTGCCGCAGCAGCGGCGGTGGTGGTTGTGGTGGCAGCAGCGGTGGTAGCGGTGGTGGCAGCGGCTGCGGTGCCAGCTGGCAGCAAATGCCGGTGGCAGCAGCAGCGGTGGCGGTGGTGTGCAGAGCGGTGGTGGCGGTGGTAGCACCGCTGGCGGCGGTTGGTGGTGGTGGTGGCGGCAGCGGTGGTGGCGGTGGTGGCGGCCGTTACAGCACTGCCAGTGGCAGCGGTGGCAGCAGAGTGGTGGCGGTGGTGGTGGCGGCGGTGGTAGCGGTGGTGGCGGCTGCGGCGGTTGCCAGTGGCTGCGGCGGCAGCGATGCGGTGGTGCGGCGGTGGTGGCCAGCGGCGGTGGCGTGCAGCAGCAGCAGCTGGTGGTGGCCGTGGTGGCGGTGGCGGCAGCGGTGGTTAACCAGCGTGCTGCTAAGTGGTGGCGGCAAACAAGCAACAAGGTGGTGGCAGCGGTGGCGGTGCTGGTGGCAGCGGTGGCGGTGGTATTGGTGGTGGTGGCGGCTGGCATCAGCAGGTGCTGTCACTGGTGGCAGCGGCAAACCGGTGGTGGTGGTTGGTCAGTGGCGGTTGGTGGTGGTGGTACTGTCAGCAGCGAGAGTGGAAGGCGGCGGTGGTGGTAGCGGCTATCGGCAGCAGGTGCTGCTGGCAGCAGCGGTGGTGGCTGCTGGCTGCTAGCAACCAGTGGTAACGGTGGTAAGTGGTGGTGCAGTGGCGGTGGCAGCATTAATTGGTGAAGTGGTAGCGGCGGCGGTGGTAGCGGTGGTGGCGGCGGCGGCGGTGGTCAAGAGCAGTGGTGGTGGGTTAACCACAGCGGCCAGCAGCAGCAGCAAACGCGGCAAATGGCGCAGGTGGTAGTGGCTAACGGTGGTAACAAGCAGCACAGCACCAGCCGCAAGTGCAGCAGCAGTGGTGGCCAGCAAACAGTAACGGTAGCAGCGGTGGTGTTGTGGTGGTGCCGTGTTGGCGGCAAATGGCGGCAGCGGTGGTGGTGCAGTGGCAGCAGTGGTGTGAGTGAATTGCAGCGGTGGCAGCAGCGTCGGTGTTGCAGCAGCAGTGCCGCCGCTGCCGCTGGTGAGTGGTGGTGGCAAGGTTGCGGCGGCGGTGCTGGTGGGCGGTGCCAGCGGTGGCGGCATTCCGCGCTGGTGGTGGCTAAACAGGCAGCGGTGGTAGCGGTGGTGGCGGCAGCGGTTGGCTGGTGGCCAGCGGTTGCCATGGTGCAGCGGTGGCGTGCGGCAGAGCGCGTGAAGGCTGGTGGCTGCTGGCGGCGCAGCTGCACCAGCAGCGGTGTGCAGCAGCGGCGTGGTAGTTAATGGTGGCAGCGGTGGCGCGGTGGCCGGCTGCTATGGCGGCGGTGGCGGTAGCTGGTGGTGGTAACGTCGTGGCGCGGTGGCGGTGCTGGTGGCAGCAGAGCAAGTGGTGAACTGGTATGGCAGAGTGGTGCAACAGCAGTAACAGTGGTGGTGGTAGCACGGTGGCGGCAGTCAATGGTGGCGGCGGTGGTGGCAGACGGCAGGTGGTGGCGCGGTTGGTAAGCAAACGGTTACAGCACGGTTAATCGGCAAACGTGGTGGTAATGGTGGCAGTAACAGTGGTTGGTAGTGTGTCACGGTGGTGGCGGTGGTTGTTAAACCGCAACAGCCAGTGCTGGTGGTAGCAGCGGTAACGGTAGCTACAGCAAACCAGCTGGTTAGGTAGCAGCAGCTGCCAGCCAGTGGTGGTGGTTTGGTATGTTGGTGGCCGGTGTGGTGGTGGTAGCCGCTGCGTGGTGCTGCTGGCGGTGCCGTTGGTGGTGGTTGGCCGCTATGTGCGCAGTTGGTGGTTAACGGTGGCAACGGTGGCTAACGGTTGTTGTGGCGAGCCGTAACGGTGCTGGTGGTGGTGGTGGCGCTCAACCAGCAGCCAAACGGTGGTGGTGGCGCCGCTACAAGGTGGTGGTGGCCGCCGTCACGGTTGCGGTGCTGCTGGTGGTGGTGGTGGTGGTGGTGGTGGTGGTGGTGCTACAGTTGGTGGTGGCCAGCGGTGGCCGCAGCAGCGGTGGTAGCCGGTGGTGGTGGTGGTGCTGCAACAAGCAAACGGTTAAAGCAAATCAAGTGGGTTGCCAGATGGCGGCGGTAACGGTGGTGATGGTAGCAGCCGGTGGTGGTGGTGGTTGGTGGTGGCGGTGGTGGTGGTGGCGGTGGCGGTGGTGGTGGTTGGTAACTAGTTGGTGTGGTGCAACACCATTGGTGGTGGTAGCAAACGCAGCAACGGTGGTAGCAGCGGTGGCGGTGGTGGTCAGCGGTTACGGTGGTGGTAGTGGTGGTAGTGGCGGGTGGTGGTGGTAGTGGTGGTGGTGGCGGTGGTGGTGAGTAGTAGTAGTAGTAGTAGCAGCAGCAGTAACAGTAGTAGTATAACAGTAGTTGCAGTAGTAGTGGCAGTAGTAGTAGTAACAGTAACAGTATAAGTAGTAGGTGCAGGAGTAGCAGCAGTAACAGTAGTAGTAGTAGCAGCAGTAACAGTAGCAGCAGTAGTAGTAGCAGCAGTAACAGTAGTAGTAGTAGTAGCAACAGTAGTAGCAGCAGCAGTAGTCGCCACAGGAGGTTGGTGGCACTTTAAGTTGGGAGGACAGGCTTGTGGTAATCGCTGGAGCGGAATGTGTGAAATTCTATAAAATACCAAAATGCCATTCCATTTGCTCCGTTCCAGCCATTATTATTTATGAGCCGTCCTCCCCTCAGCTGCAGTACCAGTAGCAGCAGCAGTACCAGTACCAGCAGCAGCAGCAGTACCAGTATCAGTACCAGCAGCAGTAGGCTAGCGGCCAGCTGTGCTGTGTAGTGATAGGCTGTGTGCTGTGCTAGCCAGCCCCTGGCACTGGACACTCTCACTAACCTTGGAGCCAAAATGAAATATCTATCTGCCAGGAACCCCTAGCTAATCAACCCCCCGTGGGACAGTAATGGGAACTCATCTAATTCAACTCTGTCAAAGCAAAGGAACCAAACGGCATCCACTGGCCAACCCCAGAGCCAAAGCGCCTATGATGTATTGGCGATTGGCTTGGTATACTTGGTGCAGCTCCCAGGTGGGTGATTGTACCTCTGGAGAGACCTCCAAGGGATTACTAAGAGTTAACTTGTAACCTTGAACAAACCTTCACAAGCACATCACCTGGCTGACAGCCTGTTGATCCTGACACTACATCATGTAACTTAAACCAGACGGTCAATCAGGGGAGGGAGGGAGAATGGGGAAAGGAGAGAAGACAGGGAGACAGCTAGAGAAGAGTTGACTCCCACATCCTGTTCCCAGCGGAGAGAGGGAGGCCAGTGAGATTGTGTCCAAGGCTGCTTGATCTGAGATTAGATGTCTGTGCTCTCGCAGTGGGTTCATTGGCACCTCAGAATAGAATACTGTACAGAGCACAGCACAGCACAGCACAGCAGCCTGACAGACTGCAATAGTTCTGCAACAGTTCTCACACACAAACGCACACACACACACGCCGGGCACACGCACAAGTACGCACACAGGACACTATCGTGAACATTACTGAGAACATTACTGGACATTACTGTTTATATTGATGTGTGTATATGATTGTGTTGTATTGATTTTGTGTAGAATTCAATTGTAATATATTTTATTACAGTATAGTTGTACTATAGTATAGAGGTGTTCTGGCCACAAGCCTGGTGGGCAGACTGGAGGTTTAGGTTCAGTGACTCTAGCAGGAGGGGAGAGGGTCACATCACTATGGGAGAAGGCAGGAGGGGAGAGGGTCACAGCCCTATGGGAGAAGGCAGGAGGGGAGAGGGTCGCATCACTATGGGAGAAGGCAGGAGGGGAGAGGGTCACAGCCCTATGGGAGAAGGCAGGAGTGGAGAGGGTCACATCACTATGGGAGAAAGCTGGAGGGGAGAGGGTCACATCACTATGGGAGAAGTCAGGAGGGGAGAGGGTCACATCACTATGGGAGAAGGCAGGAGGGGAGAGGGTCACAGCCCTATGGGAGAAGGCAGGAGGGGAGAGGGTCATATCCTTATGGGAGAAGACAGGAGGGGAGAGGGTCACAGCCCTATGGGAGAAGGCAGGAGGGGAGAGGGTCACAGCCCTATGGGAGAAGACAGGAGGGGAGAGGGTCACAGTCCTATGGGAGAAGGCAGGAAGGTTGAGGGTCACAGCCCTATGGGAGAAGGCAGGAAGGTTGAGGGTCACAGCCCTATGGGAGAAGACAGGAGGGGAGAGGGTCACAGTCCTATGGGAGAAGGCAGGAAGGTTGAGGGTCACAGCCCTATGGGAGAAGGCAGGAAGGTTGAGGGTCACAGCCCTATGGGAGAAGACAGGAGGGGAGAGGGTCACAGCCCTATGGGAGAAGACAGGAGGGGAGAGGGTCACAGTCCTATGGAAGAAGACAGGAGGGGAGAGGGTCACAGTCCTATTGGAGAAGACAAGAGGGGAGAGGGTCACAGTCCTATGGGAGAAGACAGGAGGGGAGATGGTCACAGTCCTATGGGAGAAGACAGGAAGGTAGAGGGTCACAGCCCTATTGGAGAAAACAGGAGGGTAGAGGGTCACAGCCCTATGGGAGAAGACAGGAGGGGAGATGGTCACAGTCCTATGGGAGAAGACAGGAAGGTAGAGGGTCACAGCCCTATTGGAGAATATAGGAGGGTAGAGGGTCACAGCCCTATGGGAGTAGACAGGAGGGGAGAGGGTCACATCACTATGGAAGACGACAGGAGGGGGGAGGGTCACAGCCCTATGGGAGAAGACAGGGAGAGGGCCAACACCCACTAAGAAAGATAATAGGCCCACTGGTACCTAACCCTAACCCTTGTTATATAAATTGAATATATGAATTGAAATGGATATTGTACCTGTAACTCAACAAAATGAGACAACAAATAAAAAATGTTGTCATGATCAGTGAGGATGAGGGAGTTTGGAGCAGAAGGACTGAGCTATAGTGGAATGATGTCACATGTAACAATTCTGTTTCCAATCCTGTTTGCTGATCGGCTGAAAGCCATGGTATATCAGACCGTATACCATGGGTATGACAAAACATCTATTTTTACTGCACTAATTACATTGGTAACTAGTTTATAATTGCAATAAGGCACCTCATGGATTTGTGGTATATTGCCATCTAGGTGATGCCCCCCTCTCTCTCTTTCCATTACCCTGTAATAACAGACTCATTGCATATGTCACTCTGACATCATTACACCCTCTGTTTATTTACCGCCTCATACAGGGCTGAAAGAGAGAGGTTTATAACTCACACCCAGACTGACCCAGCCCTGCCCTGCCTGGATCAGAACACAACAGCTCCGCTTCCCTCGCCTCTCCTTGTCTTTAATAACCATTTATGTCCTGTGTCAAACATGATGTCAAACCTGATGTCGTCAAACCTGATGTAAAACCTTCCCTCTGATGAGGGAAGGGAACTGGTTTGAGGGAACTGGTTTGACTCAAACAAGAGAGACGGAGAGAGGGAAGGGGAGGGAGGGAGAGAGAGAGAGAGAGAGAGAGAGAGAGAGGGAGAGAGAGAGAGAGAGAGAGAGAGAAAGAGCGAGAGAGAGAGAGAGCGAGAGAGAGGGAGGGAGGGAGAGAAAGAGAGAGAGAGAGAGAGACAGAGAGAGAGGAAGAGAGGGAGAAAGAGAGGGAGAAAGAATGTAACATGCTATGGACTTAGAGGTATGGACTTAGAGATGTGGAGCCATTCGTCAGGATGCAGCATCAGATGATGTGATTGGGCTACGAGTTGGCTATGTAAATAGGGCTTATTTCAGTGACTGGCTAGCTGTCTAAGGCCTTCCTCTCTCTGTTTGCTATTCATGAACTGTGGAATTATGGATGTGACAAATTATCCAGCCTCAGTCGCCTCCAGTTTTGAAACCCAACAAACTGTTTCTCACAATCGCTCAGTCTGTGGCACACTAACGTATACACACAGTCTTGTACAGCTAACTTGTGGGGACACACAATTCAGTCCCATTCAAAATACTATTTTCCCTAACCCGGCAGGTAGTCTAGTCTGGCGGCAGGTAGCCATACGGACTCGGGAGAGGCGAAGGTCAAGAGCCATGGTCCTCCAAAACACAACCAGGCCAAGCCATATTGCTTCTTCACACAATGTCGCTAGTGCGCGATGGGACAAGAACATCCCTGCCGGCCAAACCCTCCCCTAACCCGGACAATGCTGGACCAATGGTGCACCACCCCATGGGTCTCCCGGTCACAGCCAGCTGCGACAGAGCCTGGACTCGAACCCAGAATTTCTAGTGGCACAGCTAGCGCTGCGATGCAGTGCCTTAGACCACTGCGCCACTCGGGAGGCCCATCATTAATGTAATTCTAACCCTAACACTAATTCTAACCTTAACACTGTCCACACGAACACATACACACAAGCACACACACCCACACACTGAATTAAGACAATGGCTACTGCCAGCGCTCTGGGAAAGAAGTAATGAACATTTGGATGTTTATCTTTCTCATTTGGTACTATGGACAGAAGCCGTGTCTGTGTATGTGCCTGCGTGTGTATAATTTCATGAGCTCTACTGTGAGATATGGCTAATAAGGCCCGCTATCCCCTAGTCTGCTTGGTGGGAGCCATTTTGTTGTGGTAAGGAACATGAAATTAACATTAACTCTCTGATTAATGACACTCATTTATCTGGAGAGGACATTATTCTCCTGCTTTATTCATTCTCTCGCGTCAAATGCTCCAATTTAAAACGATACTCCATTTCCCTCATGCCCTTCAATGAGAGAGAGAGAGAGAGAGAGAGAGAGAGAGAGAGAGAGAGAGGGAGTGAGAGAGAGAGAGAGAGAGAGAGAGAGAGAGAGAGAGAGAGAGAGAGAGAGAGAGAGAGAGAGAGAGAAAAAAATCTCTAAAGAGTAATGGTTGTGACATGCAGGTAAATGTTAGATTAAAATGAACTTGTCGAAAATAAGATTTATTTGTTAGGTCTTCAATATGTCTATAATCACTTATTTAGAATTTTACAGGGTCATTTCTGAGAGAACACAATTTTCACAATACTTAAATGTTGTCTCTTTGTGTTGCTCCATAATTTCCCCCAATCATATAAAGAGGAGTCATCTCTTCAGTTGCAGCTACTCTAATAATACCTGTTCTACAAAGAGACTGCGTAACTTAATTTTTTCCCAGAATGAGGGCACTTTAAAAACAAGATGTATCCTAGAAACCTTTTTGTTTATCTACTGAAAATATAATTTTCTTGTCTTAAAATAGCATTTTCAATGTAGAGCAATAACCAGCCGTGCAAACAAGTGAAACCTATATTTTCCTCTGTGTTGCTATTGTTATGAAGTTATTTTCTTATCTTATATTATCTCTTATCTTAGCCCTTTGCATGTCTACAGCAGTCCTATACACAAAGTAGACAGTCGTCGGGGAAAGGAGAGAACTTTTAGAGCGTACTGGATCAGGAACATGCTCCGGTCGTCATCTAAAGGTCATTTATCACTGAGTCTCTACATCTAATACAACCACATCTAAAGGTCATTTATCACTGAGTCTCTACATCTAATACAACCACATCTAAAGGTCATTTATCACTGAGTCTCTTCATCTAATACAACCACATCTAAAGGTCATTTATCACTGAGTCTCTACCTCTAATACAACCACATCTAAAGGTCATTTATCACTGAGTCTCTACATCTAATACAACCACATCTAAAGGTCATTTATCACGGAGTCTCTACATCTAATACAACCACATCTAAAGGTAATTTATCACTGAGTGTCTACATCTAATACGACCACATCTAAAGGTCATTTATCACTGAGTCTCTACATCTAATACAACCACATCTAAAGGGCATTTATCACTGAGTCTCTACATCTAAAGGTCATTTATCACTGAGTCTCTACATCTAATACAACCACATCTAAAGGTAATTTAGCACTGAGTCTCTACCTCTAATACAACCACATCTAAAGGTAATTTATCACTGAGTCTCTACATCTAATACAACCACATCTAAATGTAATTTATCACTGAGTCTCTACATCTAATACAACCACATCTTAAAGTAATTTATCACTGAGTCTCTACATCTAATACAACCACATCTAAAGGTCATTTATCACTGAGTCTCTACCTCTAATACAACCACATCTAAAGGTCATTTATCACTGAGTCTCTACATCTAATACAACCACATCTAAATGTAATTTATCACGGAGTCTCTACATCTAATACAACCACATCTAAAGGTCATTTATCACTGAGTCTCTACATCTAATACAACCACATCTAAAGGTAATTTATCACTGAGTCTCTACATCTAATACGACCACATCTAAAGGTTTTATCACTGAGTCTCTACATCTAATACAACCACATCTATCTAAAGGGCATTTATCACTGAGTCTCTACCTCTAATACAACCACATCTAAATGTCATTTATCACTGAGTCTCTACATCTAAAGGTCATTTATCACTGAGTCTCTACATCTAATACAACCACATCTAAATGTCATTTATCACTGAGTCTCTACATCTAATACAACCACATCTAAAGGTCATTTATCACTGAGTCTCTTCATCTAATACAACCACATCTAAAGGTCATTTATCACTGAGTCTCTACCTCTAATACAACCACATCTAAAGGTCATTTATCACTGAGTCTCTACATCTAATACAACCACATCTAAAGGTCATTTATCACGGAGTCTCTACATCTAATACAACCACATCTAAAGGTAATTTATCACTGAGTGTCTACATCTAATACGACCACATCTAAAGGTCATTTATCACTGAGTCTCTACATCTAATACAACCACATCTAAAGGGCATTTATCACTGAGTCTCTACCTCTAATACAACCACATCTAAATGTCATTTATCACTGAGTCTCTACATCTAAAGGTCATTTATCACTGAGTCTCTACATCTAATACAACCACATCTAAAGGTAATTTAGCACTGAGTCTCTACCTCTAATACAACCACATCTAAAGGTAATTTATCACTGAGTCTCTACATCTAATACAACCACATCTAAATGTAATTTATCACTGAGTCTCTACATCTAATACAACCACATCTTAAAGTAATTTATCACTGAGTCTCTACATCTAATACAACCACATCTAAAGGTCATTTATCACTGAGTCTCTACCTCTAATACAACCACATCTAAAGGTCATTTATCACTGAGTCTCTACATCTAATACAACCACATCTAAAGGTCATTTATCACGGAGTCTCTACATCTAATACAACCACATCTAAAAGTCATTTATCACTGAGTCTCTACATCTAATACAACCACATCTAAAGGTCATTTATCACTGAGTCTCTACATCTAATACAACCACATCTAAAGGTCATTTATCACTGAGTCTCTACCTCTAATACAACCACATCTAAATGTCATTTATCACTATGTCTCTACATCTAATACAACCACATCTAAAGGTAATTTATCACTATGTCTCTACATCTAATACAACCACATCTAAAGGTCATTTATCACAGCATCTGTAGCTCTATTGCAAGCCCAGTTAAACAGTAGGCAGTGTGATGGGATCTGCATTTCTAATAGTTGACCCAATCAATGAAAACATTGCTTTACCTAATAGCTTTAGTTCTGGAGGCTGTTTTCCTTTGTTTTGGGTCATTTCCCTGTTCTGTGTAAATATAAATTAGCTGTATATTAACAGTCACAATTCCACGGCTGAGCGTATGTTGTTTGTTTTTACGCCAGCCCTGACGCAACGATCACCGCTCTCTATCTGTCATCCTTTCATCTTGTCTGACTCCTTCTCACCTGTATCTCCTCCATTATGATTCATTTGCGTTTTGAATTAATTGCCTTCTTTTAAAAGTTATGACAGCTTCTCATAGTTGTATAAGGTCTGCGATAGAACTTATGGTAGCACTTTACAATAACATAACAAATAATTTAGAACGGATTAGTAAATAGTTTATTTATCATTTATGAATCGTTACTCCATACATAAGATGTTTAACATAATGTTAGGTTCTGAACAAACAGAGGAAAATCTCACGGACAGCTAGAAAAGCTGGGTCATACTGGGTCATACAGCTGCAAAGACAAAGACATGTTTACACAAGCACATATATTTATACCCTCCTACTAGGCGGAGTCAACTCCTTGCAGATCTAGACAGCCAATACATCTCTGTTGCTAAGTCAGGAACTTAACTTCTTAGGGCTACGGGGCAGTATTTGAAGTTCGGATGAAAAACGTGCCAAAGTAAACTGCCTGTTACTCAGGCCCAGAAGCTAGGATATGCATGTAATTAGTAGCTATGGATAGCAAACACTCTGACGTTTCTGAAACTGTTAAAGTAATGTCTGTGAGTATAACAGAACCGATATGTCAGGCAAAAACCACGAGCAAAATCCATCCGGGATGTCTGAATCAGTCATATCACACTGTTTTCAATAGGCCAGCTATTCAAAGCCTCATAGTTTAACCCCCAGATTGCAGTTCCTATGGCTTCCACTAGATGTCAACAGTCTTTAGAAAAAGGTTTGAAGCTTCAATCATGAAAATCAAGGGAGTAAGACCAATTGTTCCTGAGTTCACGTCAAGTGTACTGTTTTGGATTTTGGCGCAGAACAGGAATGCGTGCTCAGTTCTTTTTCTCTTCTATTCAGCAGGTTATATTCCGTCTTAAATATTATAGTTTATATTCATTTTAGGGTATCTGAGTATTGATTACAAATGCTGTTTGACTTTTTTCGACGAACTTTACGGGTACTTTTGGATATCGTTTGTCTACATGGATGAAAGCCTTTGGGCAGGTGGATTACTGAACAAAACGCGCCAACCAAACGGAGCTATATGGATATAAAGAGGAACTTTATTGGACAAAATGACCTTTTATTGTGTAACCTGGACGCTTGGGTATGCCATCAGAGGAAGATCATCAGAAGCAAGCAATTTATTTTATGCTATTTTTGAGTTTTGTGACACCTCTGCTGGTTATGTTATTATGCTAATTGAGTTTTTGAGTGGGGCGCTGTCCTCAGACAATGAAATGTTCTGCTTTCGCCGTAAAACCTTTTTGAAATCTGACAATGCTGTTAGATTAACAAGAGTCTAAGCTTTTGAAGGGTGTGCAGCATTTGTATTTTCATGAATGTTTGAAATGAGTATTTTTGTCATTTGCATTTGTCGCTCTGCATTTCACCGGATGTTGTCAAAATCCATTGACCAACATATACATCCCTTGTACATGTAAAGTAATCAATAAGGTCTAGTATGGTAACATGAATTGGTATATTTCAAGCTAGAACCCAACAGTCCCTCCTTTTTGAATAGTAACTCAATACTGTTCAACATTATAAACTTTGAAATGACTTATAAATGAACAGGAAATGAAACATGATTAACAATTTCAGTTGATTTGTATGTGTACACTCTGAGACTTATGGCCTCTGATCTATAATCACACTATGCACACTCTTATTCCCCTTCCTTTTATACAACCGATAATGACATTTGAGCTGGAGATTTTGACTTTCTCTAACTCCTTCGGGTTCCTAAGAGAGTGATGGCAAAAGACTTGAAAATAAAAATTAAACACAGAATATGACAAGTATTAGTAAGGATTTAAGCTATGCATAGTCATATATGGCAAAAACCGATTCCCACTCCCTTATCCTGACTCTATACATTTGGGATATTGTTCTGCTGGGGTCAACAAAAATGAAGGCCCTAAACACCTCCTCGTACTTTTCTAACCATGAATGGGGCTCTCCTGCAGAACTTATAGGCAACCTATCACCATCCACATTCCCTCCTCTGTCCTTCTCCATGGACTACTTCTCTACAACCTACCATACTAGTACACAAGCATGACATTCTATCCTCTATGGCCTCACGGCCACCACGTCTGAGCTTTCACCCACCCTTTACAGGTCCAGCGTCCCACTTTACAGGTCTAAATCCCACTCGGGATTTGCCTCCAAGGACTTACCCTCCGCAGGGACCAGCCTGCTCCCGCTTACCATTCAGAATTTACCCTATGCTTATATGAAGATAGCAGGAAACAACGCACTCGGGATTTACCCCCTAAGACTTACCCTCCGCAGGGACCAGCCTGCTCAGGCTTACCTTCCGGGACTCACCCTATGCTTATATGAAGCTAGCAGGAACCAAACCACTCGGGATTTACCCCCTAGGACTTACCCTCCGCAGGGACTACCCTGCTCAGGTTTTACCTTCCGGGACTTACACTATACCATAAATCTACGACCGGTCGGAATACAATGGGACTACTGAATAAGCTCAGGCTATAGGAACTGTGCCTACTTTGTTTTTGGTTCCAGATCCTGTTTCACTGATTTGGACTCTCCAGTTCGACTGTAAATCGTGGTGAATCCTGCCGACAACGCCAACTGTTAGGTTCTGAACAAACAGAGTAAAAACTCACGGACAACTAAAAAAGTATTGAACCAAGTTTATTCACCCACTGGGTCATACAGCTGCAAAGACATAGACATGTTTACACAAGCACATATATTTATACCCTCCTACTAGGCGGAGTCAACTCCTTGCACATCTAGACAGCCAATACATCTCTGTTGCTAAGTCAATAACTTAATTTGTTCCTTTCACTAGTGTAGCCATGGCCCTTTCTGATGCTATAACCTTCCTGGAAGTGGAAGTATATGTGTGTATAAAAGGACTGTTCCTGCTCACTCCATCTGACCTGTGATCTCGGGCCGAATTCCTCACTCCTCCCTAATCCGCGACTATCCTACCTTATCAGTGACTGAAACCAGACTGTTGCCCTAATCCCCCCTCCTTAGGAGCCATGATATTTAATAATAACATGTTTTAACAGAATATAAACTTTCTGCCCACCCCCTTATCTCACTCAGTAACTTTCTATACACCTAGTTCTTATCCACCCTCCATTGACCCCAACATATACATTCATTATACATGTAAAATAATCAGTATGTTCTAGTATGGTAACATGAATAATTATATTTCAAGCTAGAACCCAACAATAGGTCCTTTTAAATTAATTCCTCATGTCCTCATCTAAGCTGTGGGCTATTTATACTTAAAAAATGTTTTGAGTGACCAGTGTCATTTCTCACAAAAAGATGGTTATGCCATTGGTAGACATACAGTTGAAGTCGGAAGTTTACATACACCTTAGCCAAATACATTTAAACTCAGTTTTTAATTCTTGACATTTAATCATAGTAAAACATTTTTGTCTTAGGTCAGTTAGGATCACCACTTTATTTTAAGAATGTGAAATGTCAGAATAATAGTAGAGAGAATGATTTATTTATTTCAGCTATTTCAGCACATTCCCAGTGGGTCAGAAGTTTACATACACTCAATTAGTATTTGGTAGCATTGCTTTTAAATTGTTTAACTTGGGTCAAACATTTTGGGTAGCCTTCCACAAGCTTCCCACAATAAGTTGGGTGAATTTTGGCCCATTCCTCTTGACAGAGCTGGTGTAACTGAGTCAGGTTTGTAGGCCTTGCTGGCACACGCTTTTTCAGTTCTGCCCACAAATTGTCTATAGGATTGAGGTCAGGGCTTTGTGATGTCCACTCCAATACCTTGACTTTGTTGTGCTTAAGCTATTTTGCCACAACTTTGGAAGCTTTATCTTACTGACTGAGGTCTTGAGATGTTGCTTCAATATATCCACATAATTTTCCTTCCTCATGATGCCATCTATTTTGTGAAGTGCACCAGTTCCTCCTGCAGCAAAGCACCCCCACAACATGATGCTGCCACCCACGTGCTTCACAGTTGGGATGGTGTTTTTTGGCTTGCAAGCCTCCCCCTTTTTCCTCCAAACATAACAATGGTCAATATGGCCAAACAGTTCTATTTTTGTTTCATCAGACCAGAGGACATTTCTCCAAAAAGTACAATCTTTGTCCCCATGTGCAGTTGCAAACCGTAGTCTGGTTTTTTTATGGGGGTTTTGGGGCAGTGGCTTCTTCCTTGCTGAATGTCGATATAGGACTTGTTTTTCTGTGGATATCGATACTTGTGTACCTGTTTCCTCCAGCATCTTCACAAAGTCCTTTGCTGTTGTTCTGGGATTGATTTGCACTTTTCTCACCAAAGTACATTCATCTCTAGGAGACAGAACGCGTCTCCTTCCTGAGCGGTATGGCGGCTGCGTGGTCCCATGGTTTTTATACTTGCGTACTATTGTTTGTACAGATGAACGTGGTACAATCAGGTGTTTGGAAATTGCTCCCAAGGATGAACCAGACTTGTGGAGGTCTATAAAACAAATTCTGAGGTCTTGGCTGATTTCTTTTGATTTTGCCATGATGTCAAGCAAAGAGGCACTGAGTTTGAAGGTAGGCCTTGAAATACATCCACTGGTACACCTCCAATTGACTCAAATGATGTCAATTAGCCTAGCAGAAGCTTCCAAAGCCATGACATAATTTTCTGGAATTTTCCAAGCTGTTTAAAGGCACAGTCAAGTTAGTGTTCGTAAACTTTTGACCCAGTGGAATTGTGATACAGTGAATTATAAGTGAAATAATCTGTCTGTAAACAATTGTTGGAAAAATTACTTGTGTCATGTACAAAGTAGATGTCCTAACCGACTTGCCAAAACTATAGTTTGTTAACAAGAAATTTGTGTTTGTAAACTTCCGACTTCAACTGTACCAGCAGTATCTTATGGTCTTTAAGGTCTCAAAATACCCTAGAACATATCACAGGTAAAATAATAAGCACACAACACAGGATGTTTAAGGAAATATATAGAACAATAACTAGGTTACTGATGTTTACAAATGTGGGCGTAATGATTAATAAAATATGAATGAACTATTTACTATTCCATTATAAATGATTTATTACGTGGATTTATTGCTACCCTACTTGGTAACCTTCTCAGTCACATACATTTTTCTTTCTTCCAGTGTTCTTAGACAGGAGTTCAGTTGATCATCTCTTTCTTTTCCTGTCAGCAGTATTTCTCTGATCATCACTTTTCTCTATGAATTTTTTTTCTTTCCTGGTTTCTTTGTAAGGCGGGAATAAGCTAGCTTTGTACGGTGACATAAACATCCCTGACTCTTGAAATGTCTTTCAGCACAGGGCCCGGCATCTTAAGGCTAAGTTTATCGTTAGAACCTTCGTAGGAGCATCGTTAAAATCGCAGAGCTGTTTCCCAAAAGCAGCATTATTAACATTGCACTTTAAAACACTCGTAATTTAACGCCTGCCTCAGACCACTCATAGAACAGCTAAGTGCCTTGTTAGATCATTTTTGGCCCTCCCACAGAAGATCTACGCTAAACGTAGAATCACATGTTTTATCTGTCTTTCTGTGACCAACGATAACTTCAGAACAAAGTTGACTGCTTATACAAAGTAGCCAATTTCTTTGCAATTGATACAAACAAGCAACGTATAAAATGATGCTTCAAATGAAACCTGAGATGACTGCATTAGAATATAAACAGTAGGCTACAGATCCACAGATGAAGCTCTCTATTGCACTCCACACTGTCCTTTCCCACCTGGACAGTAGGAACGCCTTTGTGAGAATGTTGTTCATTGACTACAGCTCAGCATTCAACATCATAGTGGTCTCCAAGCTCATCACTAAGCTGAGGACCCTGGGACTGAACACCTCCCTCTGCAATTGGATCCTGGAATTCCTGAAGGGCCGCCCCCAGGTCATGAGGGTAGGCAACAACACACCCGCCACGCTGACCCTCAATACGGGGCCCCTCCGGGGTACGTGCTTAGTCCCCTCCTGTACTCCCTGCTCACCCATGACTGCATGGCCACGCACGACTCCAACACCATCGTTAAGTTTGCCGACGACACGACGGTGGTAGGCCTGATCACCGACAACGATGAGACAGCCTATAGGGAGGAGGCCAAGACCTGGCAGTGTGGTGCCAGGACAACAACCTCTCCCTCAACATCAGCAAGACAAAGGAGCTGATCTTGGACTACAGGAAACAGAGGGCCGAGCACGTCCCCATTCTCATCGAAGGGACTGTAGTGGAGCAGGTCGGGAGCTGCAAGTTCCTCGGTGTCCACATCACTAAGGATCTATCACAGTCCACACACACCAACACAGGCTAAAGAGGGCACGACAATGCTTCTTCCTCCTCAGGAGGCTGAAAAGATTTGGCATGGCCCCCCTCAGATCCTCAAAAAGTTCTACAGCTGTGCCTTTGAAAGCATCGTGACTGGCTGCATCACTGCTCGGTTTGAACACTGCTTGACACTTCAGAACGTAATGCGTACAGCCCAGTATATCAATAGTTAGACCTGGTGGCTATTTGGTTAACTATTTACCTATCTGCATTGTTTGTTTTTGTCTTTTTTGACTAATCAGATACGCTGCTGCTACTGTTTATTATCTGTCACTTAATCCTAGTTATATGTACATCTCTACCTTATTATTATTATCATTACTTATTGTGTATTTATTATTACTTTTATTATTACGTGTTTTACTTTTCTCTATTTTCTTTCGTTATTGGGAAGGACCCGTAAGTAAGCATTTCACTGTTAGTCCACACCTGTTGTTTACAAAGCCTCAGAACACGATGCCCTCCTCAGCCTCAAAACACGATGTCGTCTGCCCTCCTCAGCCTCAAAACACAATGCTGTCTGCCCTCCTCAGCCTCAGAACACGATGCTGTCTGCCCTCCTCAGCCTCAAAACACAATGCTGTGCCCTCCTCAGCCTCAGAACACGATGCCGTCTCTCCTCCTCAGCCTCAAAACACGATGCCGTCTGCCTTCCTCAGCCTCAAAACACGATGCCATCTGCTCTCCTCAGCCTCAAAACACGATGCCGTCTGCCCTCCTCAGCCTCAGAACACGATGCCGTCTGCCCTCCTCAGCCTCAAAACACGATGCTGTCTGCCCTCCTCAGCCTCAAAACACAATGCTGTCTGCCCTCCTCAGCCTCAGAACACGATGCCGTCTCTCTTCCTCAGCCTCAAAACACAATGCCGTCTGCCCTCCTCAGACTCAAACCACAATGCCATCTGCTCTCCTCAGCCTCAAAACACGATGCCATCTGCTCTCCTCAGCCTCAGAACACGATGCCGTCTGCCCTCCTCAGCCTCAAAACACGATGCCGTCTGCCCTCCTCAGATTGAATCACACAAATCACTCTGGGATGGGATGTTCACTCCAGCTGGGAAATGTCTCTCACACACCCTTCCTCTCTATCTAGCCACCCTTTTCCCTCTCTTGTCTGCTTTCTTTCTTCCCATTGCCTCTCTCTATATTTAATCAATCAAACCCACAACCCTGGCGTTAAAAGTGCCATGCTCTACCAACTGAGCTACAAAGGACCACTCTCTCTCTCTCTCTCTCTCTCTCTCTCTCTCTCTCTCTCTCTCTCTCTCTCTCTCTCTCTCTCTCTCTCTCTCTCTCTCTCTCTCTCTCTCTCTCTCTCTCTCTCTTATTTCAATTCAACCTCTCTCTCGTCACTCTCTCCGTCTCTTCTCTCCACTTCTACTTCTGTATCCCCCTGTCTCTCTCTCTCTCTCTCTCCCCCTGAGACCCCTCAGATGGGCTGATGTTAAGCAGGGTCCTTACCAGGTGTCTGTCTCTATGTGTAATTACCATCTCCTATAGCCTGTCTCAATTCATTTTTAATGAGCGACGTGGCTCAGCTGCCTCCATTAGTACAGAATTAGGGAGTCCATCAGCAGCTCAGCACATGAAAGAGCCTGTTTTCAGTTGCCAGGCATCCACAGTACAGGCTGCTACTGCTGAGGGGGCCTAATGATGCAGGAGGGCTCCCTGTATATACACAGAGAGGGGTGGAGAGAGAGGAAGAGACAAAGAGAAAGAGAGAGAGAAAGGGACAAAGAGAGAGAGAAACACATCCCTTGTCCCCAGATGAGTGTTGGTAATGTAGAGTAATGAGCCTCAACTAGGAGTTCTGGGGTCTCAATGTTAACTGTGAACAGACGTCTTTACAGCAAGGTTTTAAAATGTGTGGTTATCACAAAGTTTTAGTCAATGGTGGAAAAAGTACTTAATTGTAATACTCAAGTAAAAGTGAAAGTCACCAAGTAAAATACTACTTGAGTAAAAGTCTAAAAGCATCTGGTTTTAAATGTATTTAAATACAGTGGTGAAAAGTAAATATTCTACATCACATTCCTTATATTAAGCAAACCAGATGATACGATTTTCTTGTTTTTTAATGTATTTACGGACAGTCAGGGGCACACTCCAACACTCAAATCATTTACAAACGCAGTGTTTGTGTTTAGTGAGTCCGCCAGATCAGAGGCAGAAGGGAAGACAACACGTTATATTTATAGGTGCATGAATTGGACCATATTGCTGTCCTGCCTGAGCATAATAAAAGTAATGAGTACTTTTGGGTGTCAGGGAAAATGTATGCAGTAAAAAGTACATATTTTCTTTTGGAATGTAGTGGAGTAAAAGTAAAAGTAATCAAAAATATAAATAGTAAAGTACAGGTAAACCCCCAAAACGACTTAAGTAGTACTTCAATGTATTTTTACTAAAGTACTTTACACGGCTGGTGTTCGTGAGAGGGGCAGATGTTTTTGTGCACGTGCGTGAGTGTGTGTGTGGGTGTGTGTGGGTGTGGGTGTGGGTGTGGGTGTGGGTGTTTAGAGTTAATGCTGTATTGTGGATGCTAGTAGGTCTGTTTAGCACCATGCCTGCCTGATCACGCCCATGTCAGTCCTCCCCTGAGTGGGATATTTAGGAGAGGGAAACTTATTACCATATTATTGAATCATGTTCTCTCTTATAGATGGTCATGAATGAATAGTCTTCCTGAGCAGATCCATCAAACAACTGTAGCCCAGCCAGCCATAGCACAGCCCCAGATCCAGGGTTGTGTGTGTGTGTGTGTGTGTGTGTGTGTGTGTGTGTGTGTGTGTGTGTGTGTGTGTGTGTGTGTGTGTGTGTGTGTGTGTGTGTGTGTGTGTGTGTGTGTGTGTGTGTGTGTGTGTGTGTGTGCGTGCGTGCGTGAGTGCCTGTGTGTGCGTGCCTGTGTGTGTGTGTGCGTGCGTGCGTGCCTGTGTGTGTGTGCGTGTGTTGAACACTGTCATGAGTAGGGTTTTAAAATGCCCCCTTGTATCTCTTTTATGGACAGATAAAATTTGATGAGTGATTAATCAATCAAGCTTGCTTTTATCCTACATGGATGTTTATCCTTACCTCTATTAACCCGAATGTGAATATTATAGATTTATAGATTTCTGCATGGTTAATCTCTACAGCATATGACCTGAGATCCACACACAACAATGCCCCTACCTGCTGCTGTCGGCCAAGCCTAACGAGGAACCGTTCAACTTTCACCTCAATTTCCTGGGGACTGACAGTGACAAACACGCCACACCATGCTCGCCGCTAGCTGGAAAACCAAAACAACACCAGGGTAATCTATGACACATTGCTTCAAAAGGCAGGCTCCACGCCCGATAATATGGGACGCATCGCTCTTCCTGACAGAGGGGGAAATGGAGAATCATCATAGCTTACTGTAGGCCTATCCCTGGGTTAGATATATTGTAACTTTAATTTACACACACATCTCCCATTGACCTCAGTGTATGATGTTAGCATTTTGACCCCTCATCCCTTCACTTGGCCCTGCTTTGTGAGAGACAGCTAGTGTTTCCCCACAAAGCCCTTGGTGTGATTCCCCTGTGTCACCAGTGCTCTGTCACGGGGGGGGGTTATTGTGTGTGTGTGTGTGTGTTTCTGCGTACGTGCATGCTTTTGTGTGTATAGTACCTCCATACCGGGCCCATTCTCTATGGTACTTCAGTTTCTGGGGTTCAACTGTGACTTCCATTGCTGCGGCGTTAGCATAATGGCTAATTACCACTGGGACCAGCACAGCCACTGGGAACACTCCTAATATGCTGACGCATACTGATGGTGTCATCATGATAGCACAAAGTGGCTTTTTTGAAAAATTGCCCCAATGACAAGGTAAATTATTAGAAAGAGAAAATGGTAAACTGCTGAGTCATACTTTGGAGGTTGTGGTTGTGTAACAACTAGCTCTCACAGTCTCACGTCAGAATGAGACGTTCATCCATGTTTCTCAAACGTCAAAGTTGTTGCAAATGTAATTTTTCAAAGTGTTTAAGGTTACATTTATGCATTACCTCAACATTTTGAAGGTTAGGGTTAAGTTTAGGCATTAACTCCGAATGGTTAAGGTAAGGGTTAAGGTTTGGAACAGGCTTAAAATAAAAAAAGCTATTTTGTATTGCTGGATTTGAACTTGCAACCTTTGTCCACAACACCCCAGCAAAACCAAAACCTACTTGAAGGTAACAGCGCTCACTGTTGCTCCTAGTGGCTGATTTCCACGTCAGCCCCCCGACAATCTCAGACATGTATGGATGTGGAATACTAACTTGTATCACGGGTGACTGTGTGTAAAGCGTTTTTGGGGGCCTAAGAGGGATTTAGCCAATAACAATTTTCATCAGATAAGAGAAGATTTGTGACGTGATGTTCATATTTGAGCTTAGTATTAAATGACCAGCATTGCCCTGAAAAGTATCCCATCATGCTGGCTGCTCCTGGCTGATTAACATCACTAATCCTACAGCTACGTATTGTGATGCAGAGCCTTATCCAGTGTCCTTGTGTGTCATTGTGTGTGTTTGTGTCCAATTTCAATCAAACAAATGTATTTCATAAAGCCCTTGTTACATCATAAAGTGCTTTAAAGATACTCAGCCTAAAAACCCAAAGAGCAAAGCAATGCAGAGGCAGAAGCACTGTGTCTGTTTGCGTGTGGATGTGTGCCTGCATGTATGTATGTAGCCCAGACAGATCAATGGCAGTCTGTGTAGCGTGTGCACTGTTTGGAAACAAATCAACAGCTCAAATGGCCCGCTACAACACAGGCAGTGGAGCACATGACAGATTGTGTTTGTTTGTTTGTTTGTGTTTGGGCATGAGTATGTGTTCTGCAGTTTGTGTATTATTCACAAACAGTTCATTTTAGTGTCTGAATTGAAATTCATATTTGTGTTTGTTGATGCATGGTTCCAATATCCAGCAGAATGCAAAAAGGAGTGTGTATAATATCAGTTCATATTTCCAGAGTTGCTCTGTCCAACGGTGTCTATAGGGTGTGTGTTCTGCTGTGAATGTCATTGCTAATATGATGAGATCAGAGCTGCGTGACGCTGGTTTGATGGACTACTGGTATGATGAGCCCTGTCTGAAACTTGAAGGCTCATGTTAGCTCCCAGAGATAATGCCATGACTTTAGGTCTGTTGGCTAATGCAGCTTTGGATGTAGGCGACCTAGGTTTGATTCCCATGTCGGTCTCACATTCCAACATACTGTATCAGTGAAAGAGTGTTTGATTATGGAGTCTGGGCTAATCTGTAAAAGCTGAGTGTTTTGTATATGTGTGTGTGGTGTTTAAGAAAGTATGTTTGTTTGTGTGTGTATGTGTTTATGTAAAATAGAGAGTATATTTTTTCATGTTTGTTGGACTCCTTGTTCCACTGACCTACTTCTGAGCATGTTATCTCTGGGTTCCTAAATGAGCTGCCTGGAGAGAGGCTGTGCTTCGACTGGGACAGCATAGCACACAGCACAGCCCATAGGATGACACTGCACCATTGCACTGCATACTGTTTTGTTTTCATTACAATGGGTGTAATGGTATGTAGCAATGGATTATAATCAGGACTGAGCAATGCTTTGTATATAGGTGTGTGTATAGGTGTGTGTGTGTAAGTGTGTGTGTATAAGTGTGTGTGTGTGAGGTGTGTGTGAGGTGTGTGTGTACAGGTGTGTGTGTATAGGTGTGTGTGTGTAGGTGTGTGTGTATAGGTGTGTAGAGGTGTGTGTGTATAAGTGTGTATGTGTCGGCGGTAGAGATGAAACGGTATGAACATTTAAATCACAATTATAGTGACCAAAATGATCACGGTTATCAGTATTATCAGTATTCTCGAGGTATTGTTAAAATGTGCTGGAAATGTTCAAAAAGTACTGATGATTTCAGTACACACACTGAAATCATTTCACCAAGTTTTATATTGAAAACCAACAAACAACAAATACAATTAGCAGCACTATGCACGTTTTGTGTCCTTAAACATTAAAATAATAACATGAACATTAATGATGGCACCATGTGGCCATGAAAGGTAAAAGTTTCCCTAGTGCAGGTTTTAATGAACACAACCTTAAGTAAGCAAATTAAATGTGCATATAAAAGCAACACAAGTAAAGCAATGTGCATGTAACAACAATACAACCATTTGTAAACAATTTCAATGTGCAGGTGTTGACATTAAAATAACAACACAAAATATGTAAACAAATCAAATGAACACCACTGATTCTGTCCATTCTCTCCTTCATAAAAAAAAGCAGGTGCTGCTGGCCTAACATCCTGTATGTATGTTCACTTGAGATTGAAATGTAAAAATATCAACATATTTGCTTTGTCCGGTTTAAGTAGTGATCTGCGAGGGGAGACAATATGCCCGCTGGCACTAAACACTCTCTCTGATGGCAAGCTGGTTGCTGGGATGCACAAAAGCTTCCTGGCAACCCTGGCAAGGTGAGGCAGCTCTGATGCATGGCCCCTCCACCACACCAGTGGATCCTCTTCTGCTGGAATGGGTGGCAGAGACAGGTAGACCTTGATCTCTTCTTTCACTCTGCCTTCTGGGGTGGTTGGAATCTGACCCTCTTCACCTCTCTGCTGCCTTGTTGAGGTAATCTTTCTCATCAACCCAGCCAGGCCTTTCCCCTCTGATGCCGCTGTGGTGATGGTGGAGATGCTGCTGGTGCTTTGTGGTTCTTCCCTGACTTGTGCAGCTGCCAGCTTCAAGGCCTCCTGGATACAGCTGTCAGTGTCACCTTTTGCAGCCTCAGGCTCATCTAAAAAGCTCAATTTGAAGCGGGGGTCAATGACACAAGTCATGTGCATGACTCTCTTTGCCTTCTCTGTGTATCTGTTGTTAAGGTCTTCTCTCATTACCCTTTTCATCTCCTTGGTCAGGGATGGCTCCGTATCCTTTTCCACCATGACATCACGGGTGATGTGGTCCAGGACAGACTTGATGGCTGACAGTGTCACTCGTGTCTCTGAGGCAAGTGCATCTGTAAACTTGCTCAGAGGTTCCAGGATCTGGCACAGTTGCTCCATGACACTTGATCCCCCACTCTTACAGCATATTCTCAAAAAACTCTCTGATGTTGTGAGCTGAGTGATCTTCTGGGAAGAGCTGTGTTTCCAGGCAGTTTGATTCCAGTTGCCAGTCTGGGGTGAGGTAATGGATAGTGAAGATGATGTTGTAGGGTTGACCACCCCCAGGTCAGTAGTTGAGCCAAACTTTTTCCAGGCCTCTCAACAATTTGAATTGGCATCATGTCCTTTGCAATGTAATATGAAAGGGCTGCAGTGAGATCTGGAGCATTTTTAGATGTGGGTGCATAAGCAACCTGCCTTTTTATGTGTCTGTGTCACTGTAGATGAAGAGGGACCAGTAGCATCACTGGGTTTGCCTGCTGCACTCCCACTCTGTAAACAAGGGAATAGCACATATATTATTATTATTATTGTTATTATTGGTGTTGTTACATTATTATTATTCACAAACACACACACACACACACACACACGCACACACACACACACATACACACACACACACACACACACACATACACACACACACATACACACACACCACACACACACACACACACACACACACATAGTTCATATTTTAATTCTAGGAATTTATTTCATGAAAAATATCTTCCCTATCAAGTTATAAAGAGCCAGGATATGCAAGTGTGTGTGTGTGTTCAGCATAGCCATTTGAGTGGTCAATGTGAAGCAGGACTAATTACCCCACAGTTCAGTTGGGCATGACTGTGAGCCAACAACAGTAAAAACCACCAGCGCATTCAAACACACCACCAACATGAGTGTGTGTGTATGTTTGTGTGTGTTTGTTTGTATGTGTGTGTGTGTGTGTGGTCAAGGTGTCAATAGGTAAACATTCCAAATCATCAGACTGACCCTGAGTAGCGACCTTGGGTCAGAGGTCATTGTCATTGATATATGTCATTATCTCACTTCGCTTTAGCCACAGTGGTCTTGTCATTCCTGCTAATAAAGCTGAATCTGAATCTGAATCTGATACATTGACCTGGATTGATCCCATGACCTCACCATAGTTCACACAGGTAGCCACCATCAACAAACCATCTCTCTCTTTCTGTTTCTCTATGTCTCTCTCTCTCTCTCTCTTGCTCTCTCTCTTTGTCTCTTTCTCTCTCGCTCGCTTTCTCTCTCTCTGTCTCTCTCTCTGTCTCTCTGAAAATTCTATACATTTCAAAGGGCTTTATTGGCATGGGAAACAAATGTTTACATTGCCAAAGCAAGGGAAATAGATAATAAACTAAGTGTAATAAACAACAAAAAATTTACACAACATTATGCTAACAACATTTCCAAAGTGTTGCAGTCCTGGGGTTATGTGGTGTCTGTTTGTGTTTGTGAACAGAGCCCCAGGACCAGCTTGCTTAGGGGACTCTTCTCCAGGTTCATCTCTCTGTAAGTGATGGCTTTGTTATGGAAGGTTTGGGAATCGCTTCCTTTTAGGTGGTTGTAGAGTTTAACAGCTCTTTTCTGGATTTTGATAATTAGTGGGTATCGGCCTAATTCTGCTCTGCATGCATTATTTGGTGTTTTAAGTTGTACACAGAGGATATTTTTGCAGAATTCTGCATGCATAGTCTCAATTTGGTGTTTCTCCTAAGTTGTGAATTCTTGGTTGGTGAGAGGACCCCAGACCTCACAACCATAAAGAGCAGTGTGTTATATAACTGATTAAAGTATTTTATTTTAATGGCGCAGAAAGCCCTTCTTGCCTTGATGCTCAGATCGTTCACAGCTTTGTGGAAGTTACCTGTGGCGCTGATGTTTAGGCTGAGGTAGGTATCGTTTTTTGTGTGCTCTAGGGCAACGGTGTCTATTTGTGGTCCTGGCAACTGGACCTTTTTTGGAACACCATTATTTTGGTCTTACTGAGATTTACTGTCAGGGCCCTGGTCTGACATAATCTGTGCAGAGGATCTTGGTGCTGCTGTAGGCCCTCCTTGGTTGGGGACAGAAGCATCAGATCATCAGCAAACAGTAGACAATTGACAGATTCTCTCTCTCTCTGTCTTTGTCGCTCTATTTCTCTCTATCTCTGTCTCTCTCTCGCTCTCTCTATATCTATGTCTCTCTCTCTGTTCCTCTCTCTCTCTGTGGTTGGTCTATATTTTCTACATGGCCATAAACGTCGTCAGCCATATCAGCTCTCCTTAACAGATCAATATGTTCTACTTCCTCTAATGACAGAAAATGGCTGTCAGCTCCTCACACTCCCTTTCATATTTTAATACATTGATTCTCTTTCACTCTATCTCACACACAAATATTCACACGTGTGTATGTGTGGTGTATGTGTGTGTTTGTGTGTGTGCGTGTATGCGTGCTTTTGACAGCCACCCAAATGTGTTGTAATTCTCCATGCTGAGATGCTGCCATGGAACAGCTCCTCTCCACAAAAATGACTTCCAGCTGTCTTTACTAACCACTACTTCAGGGTGTACCTTCCAGACATCTTCCTTTACCGTGCAGGCTTTTGCTACAGCCCAGCACTAACATTCCTGTCTCAACTAAGTAACTGATCATGGTTGCTTATCTTTAGACTACTAAAATAACCAAAACACACCAGATGAAGAGAGGTGTTAAAGGGAGTGCTATAAATGCACAACCACTTGGGAACGGGTGTGACAGCTCAATAATGGCTAGAAGAACAACCTAATAATAACTAACCGTGCCTCGCATTGTTATTGATAGCTTTGATTTCACAAATGTTATAATTGTTCTCCTAAAGCACATCAATGCCGTACAACCGTAGGCTACCAGTCGATATCTCTGAACCTCACTGGTAAATAGGTTCCTTACACACCTATACACACACACCTATACACACACACCTATACAGACACACCTATACAGACAGACCTATACACACACACACACACACACACACACACACACACACACACACACACACACACACACACACACACCTATACTCACACACTTATACACACACACCTATACAGACACACCTACACACACACACCTATACACACACATCTATACAAACACACCTATACGCACACACACCTATACACACACACCTATACACACACACACACACACACACACCTATACACACACACACACACACACACACACACACACACACACACACACACACACACACACACACACACACACACACACACACACACACACACACACACCTATACAGACACACACTTATACACACACACCTATACAGACACACCTACACCTATACACACACACCTATACACACACATCTATACAAACACACCTATACGCACACACACCTATACACACACACCTATACACACACACCTATACACACGCACCTATACACACACACACACACACACACACACACACACACACACACACACACACACACACACACACACACACACACACACACCTATACAGACACACCTATACACACACACCTATAGACACACATCTATACACACACACACACACACACACACATCTATACACACACACCTATACAGACACGCATCTATACACACACCTATACACACACACCTATACTCACACACTTATACACACACACACTTATACAGACACACCTATACAGACACACCTATAAACACACACACACACACACACACACACACACACACACACACACACACACACACACACACACACACACACACACACACACACACACACCTATACAGACACACCTATACACACACATCTAAACACACATCTATACACACACACCTATACAGACACACATCTATACACACACCTATACTCACACACTTATACACACACACACTTATACAGACACACCTATACACACACACCTACACACACACACACCTTTACACACACATCTATACACACACACCTATACACACACTCACCTATACAAACACACCTATATGCACGTACACACACACACCTATACAGACACACCTGTACACACACACCTATACACACGCACCTATACACACACACACACACACACACACCTATACAGACACACCTATACACACACACCTATAGACACACATCTATACACACACACCTATACAGACACACATCTATACACACACCTATACACACACACCTATACTCACACACTTATACACACACACACTTATACAGACACACCTATACACACACACCTATACAGACACACCTACACACACACACCTATACACACACATCTATACACACACACCTATACACACACTCACCTATACAAACACACCTATACGCACACACACACACACACACACACCTATACACACACACCTATACACACGCACCTATACACACACACACCTATACACACACACACACACCTATACATACACACCTATACACACACACCTATACACACACACCTATACACACGCACCTATACACACACACACCTATACACACACACACACACACACCTATACATACACACCTATACACACACACCTATACACACACACCTATACACACACACCTATACACACACACACCTATACACACACACCTATACACACGCACCTATACAGACGCACCTATTCACACACACCTATACACACACACCTATACACACACACCTATACACAGTTGCTGCTCACTTGCTGATGGTAGTCCATCGTATTCAATGATGACTTCCACTTCTGAGTTAACAGTGAATTCTTTGGTGACTGTAGTGTCCAATCCGAGATCCAGAAACGTTATTGCAGGTGGGACATATGCAGTCTTTGTTGGCGGGGGCATGTATTTGATCCCCTGCTGATTTTGTACATTTGCCCACTGACAAAGAAATGATCCGTCTATAATTTTAATGGTAGGTTTATTTGAACAGTGAGAGACAGAATAACAACCAAAAAATCCAGAAAAACGCATGTGAAAAATGTTATAAATGGAATTGCATTTTAATGAGGGAAATAAGTATTTGACCCCTCTGCAAAACGTGACTTAGTACTTGGTGGCAAAACCCTTGTTGGCAATCACAGAGGTCAGACGTTTCTTGTAGTTGGCCACCAGGTTAGCACACATCTCAGGAGGGATTTTGTTCCCGTCCTCTTTGCAGATCTTCTCCAAGTCATTAAGGTTTCGAGGCTGACGTTTGGCAACTCGAACCTTCAGCTCCCTCCACAGATGTCCTATGGAATTAAGATCTGGAGACTGGCTAGGCCACTCCAGGACCTTAATGTGCTTCTTCTTGAGCCACTCCTTTGTTGCCTTGGCCGTGTGTTTTGGGTCATTGTCATGCTGGAATACCCATCCACGACCCATTGCCCTGGCTGAGGGAAGGAGTTTCTCACCCAAAATTTGACGGTACACGGCCCCGTCCATCGTCCCTTTGATGCGGTGAAGTTGTCCTGTCTCCTTAGCAGAAAAACACCCCCAAAGCATAATGCTTCCACCTCTATGTTTGACGGTGGGGATGGTGTTCTTGGGGTCATAGGCAGCATTCCTCCTCCTCCAAACACGGCGAGTTGAGTTGATGCCAAAGAGCTCCATTTTGATCTCATCTGACCACAACACTTTCCCCCAGATGTCCTCTGAATCATTCAGATGTTCATTGGCAAACTTCAGACGGGCATGTATATGTGCTTTCTTGAGCAGGGGGACCTTGCAGGCGCTGCAGGATTTCAGTCCTTCATGGCGTAGTGTGTTACCAATTGTTTTCTTGGTGACTATGGTCCCAGCTGCCTTGAGATCATTGACAAGATCCTCCCGTGTAGTTCTGGGCTGATTCCTCACCGTTCTCATGATCATTGCAACTCCACGAGGTGAGATCTTGCATGGAGCCCCAGGCCGAGGGAGATTGACAGTTCTTTTGTGTTTCTTCCATTTGCAAATAATCGCACCAACTCTTGTCACCTTCTCACCAAGCTGCTTGGCGATGGTCTTGTAGCCCATTCCAGCCTTGTGTAGGTCTACAATCTTGTCCCTAACTTCCTTGGAGAGCTCTTTGGTCTTGGCCATGGTGGAGAGTTTGGAATCTGATTGATTGACTGCTTCTGTGGACAGGTGTCTTTTATACAGGTAACACGCTGAGATTAGGAGCACTCCCTTTAAGAGTGTGCTCCTAATCTCAGCTTGTTACCTGTATTAAAGACACCTGGGAGCCAGAAATCTTTCTGATTGAGAGGGGGTCAAATACTTATTTCCCTCATTAAAATGCAATTCCATTTATAACATTTTTCACATGCGTTTTTCTGGATTTTTTTGTTGTTATTCTGTCTCTCACTGTTCAAATAAACCTACCATTAAAATTATAGACTGATCATTTCTTTGTCAGTGGGCAAACGTACAAAATCAGCAGGGGATCAAATACTTTTTTCCCTCACTGTAAGTCGCTCCATCACCCACATGAAAACAGCTGATGGTCTGACTCTCTTGAAGGACCAAAACCAGATCCTGATGAGGTGGGCTGACCACTCAATCAGCATTCTCCTACAGACCACTCCATCCTGGAAGAACTGCCTGTCCGTCCACCCATTCAAGACCTCGACCATTCACCAACCTTCCAAGAGGTGTTATCAGCTATCTGTTCTCTCAAGAACAACAAGACTCCTGGCACTGACAGCATCCCGGCAGAGCTACTGAAGAAGGGAGTTTACTTCTGCACCATAACGCTTCACCAGTACATCACTGAGGTTTGGGACCGGGAGATCATCCCCCAACAGTGGCGGGATGCAAATATTGTCACCATCTATAAGAACAAGGGTGACAAGTCCATTTCCGGCAACAGCCGTGGGATATCCCGGCTGTTGTCCTGGCCAAGGTGATGCTATACAGGCTGGTGAACAACATCACAGAGGAACTTCTGCCAGAGTCACAATGAGGCTTCAGAAAGAACAGGAGTACGGTCGACATGATATTCATGGCACGGCAACGCTAGGAGAAGTGCAGTGAACAACATCAGGACCTTTTCATGGCCTTTGTTGACCTCTACAAGGCCTTCGACACTGTAAGCAGGGAACTTCTATGGGGCGTTCTACTCAAATTTGTCAACATCCTTTGCCAGTTCCATGATGGGATGATAGCTCGGGTGACCATAGGAGGTCAGGAGTCAGTGCCCTTTGGAGTAAACATCAGTGTGAGGCTGGTGTGTGTGCTGGCACCTGTACTCTTTAACATCTTCCTCCTATGTGTCACCCAGCTTCTCCACAAGGAGCTTGAGGACAGCAGCAGTGTTGCGTTGGACTTAAGGCTGGATGGAAACCTATTGAATATCAGCAGGCTCCGAGCAACCACCAAGGTTTGACGGAGAGGGTTCTTGAGCTGCAGTATGCTGATGACTGTGCTCTTGTGGCCCACACTCCGGAAGACCTTCAGTCCATCCTTGTAGCGGCTGTGAGGGTCTATATCAGGATGGGACTGTCTATCAACAGCACCAAGACAGAGGTGGTCTGCCAATGGAGATCCAGCCCTCCACCCACCATGCCTGTATTCACCATTGAACACAAATCACTGGCAATAGTTCCGTCCTTCACAGAACTGGGCAACATTCTTCCAAAAAAGGGATAAACACTTCCACACCAAAGTTGCCGTCTATCAAGCCGTCTGCATCACCATACTTCTTTACAGCTGTGAAGCCTGGGTCACTTACAGTCACCACAACAAGCAGCTTGGTGGGACCGTGTGCCCCATACAGAAATACTTGCTAAGACCAACTGCAAAAGTATGGAGGCCATGGTCACCAACACCAACTGTAAGAGTACGGAGGCCATGGTCACCATCACCAACTGTAAGAGTATGGAGGCCATGGTCACCAACACCAACTGTAAGAGTACGGAGGCCATGGTCACCAACACCAACTGTAAGAGTATGGAGGCCATGGTCTCCAACACCAACTGTAAGAGTACGGAGGCCATGGTCACCATCACCAACTGTAAGAGTATGGAGGACATGGTCACCAACACCAACTGTAAGAGTACGGAGGACATGGTCACCAACACCAACTGTAAGAGTACGGAGGCCATGGTCACCCAGCACCAACTATAAGAGTATGGAGGACATGGTCACCCAGCACCAACTGTACGGGTTTGGAGGCCATGGTCACCCAACACCAACTGTAAGAGAATGGAGGACATGGTCACCAACACCAACTGTAATAGTACGGAGGCCATGGTCACCCAACACCAACTGTAAGAGTATGGTGGACATGGTCACCAACACCAACTGTAAGAGTATGGAGGACATGGTCACCCAACACCAACTGTAAGAGTATGGAGGACATGGTCACCAACACCAACTGTAATAGTACGGAGGCCATGGTCACCCAACACCAACTGTAAGAGTATGGTGGACATGGTCACCAACACCAACTGTAAGAGTATGGAGGACATGGTCACCCAACACCAACTGTAAGAGTATGGAGGACATGGTCACCATCACTACCTGTAAGAGTATGGAGGACATGGTCACCCAACACCAACTGTAAGAGTATGGAGGACATGGTCACCCAACACCAACTGTAAGAGTATGGAGGCCATGGTCACCCAACACCAACTGTAAGAGTATGGAGGACATGGTCACCCAACACCAACTGTAAGAGTATGGAGGACATGGTCACCTAACACCAACTGTAAGAGTATGGAGGACATGGTCACCAACACCAACTGTAAGAGTATGGAGGCCATGGTCACCCAGCACCAACTGTAAGAGTATGGAGGCCATGGTCACCCAACACCAACTGTAAGAGTATGGAGGACATGGTCACCATCACTACCTGTAAGAGTATGGAGGACATGGTCACCATCACCAACTGTAAGAGTATGGAGGACATGGTCACCATCACCAACTGTAAGAGTATGGAGGACATGGTCACCAACACCAACTGTAAGAGTACGGAGGACATGGTCACCAACACCAACTGTAAGAGTACGGAGGCCATGGTCACCCAGCACCAACTATAAGAGTATGGAGGACATGGTCACCCAGCACCAACTGTACGGGTTTGGAGGCCATGGTCACCCAACACCAACTGTAAGAGAATGGAGGACATGGTCACCCAACACCAACTGTAAGAGTACGGAGGACATGGTCACCAACACCAACTGTAAGAGTACGGAGGCCATGGTCACCCAGCACCAACTATAAGAGTATGGAGGACATGGTCACCCAGCACCAACTGTACGGGTTTGGAGGCCATGGTCACCCAACACCAACTGTAAGAGAATGGAGGACATGGTCACCAACACCAACTGTAATAGTACGGAGGCCATGGTCACCCAACACCAACTGTAAGAGTATGGTGGACATGGTCACCAACACCAACTGTAAGAGTATGGAGGACATGGTCACCCAACACCAACTGTAAGAGTATGGAGGACATGGTCACCAACACCAACTGTAATAGTACGGAGGCCATGGTCACCCAACACCAACTGTAAGAGTATGGTGGACATGGTCACCAACACCAACTGTAAGAGTATGGAGGACATGGTCACCAACACTACCTGTAAGAGTATGGAGGACATGGTCACCCAACACCAACTGTAAGAGTATGGAGGACATGGTCACCATCACTACCTGTAAGAGTATGGAGGACATGGTCACCCAACACCAACTGTAAGAGTATGGAGGACATGGTCACCCAACACCAACTGTAAGAGTATGGAGGCCATGGTCACCCAACACCAACTGTAATAGTATGGAGGCCATGGTCACCCAGCACCAACTGTAAGAGTATGGAGGACATGGTCACCCAACACCAACTGTAAGAGTATGGAGGACATGGTCACCTAACACCAACTGTAAGTGTATGGAGAACATGGTCACCCAACACCAACTGTAAGATTACGGAGGACATGGTCACCAACAACAACTGTAAGAGTATGGATGCCATGGTCACCAGCACCAACTGTAAGTGTTTGGAGGCCATGGTCACCAACACCAACTGTAAGAGTATGGAGGACATGGTCACCCAACACCAACTGTAAGAGTATGGAGGACATGGTCACCCAACACCAACTGTAATAGTATGGAGGCCATGGTCACCCAGCACCAACTGTAAGAGTACGGAGGCCATGGTCACCATCACCAACTGTAAGAGTATGGAGGCCATGGTCACCAACACCAACTGTAAGAGTATGGAGGCCATGGTCACCAACACCAACTGTAAGAGTACGGAGGACATGGTCACCCAGCACCAACTGTAAGAGTATGGAGGACATGGTCACCAACACCAACTGTAAGAATACGGAGGACATGGTCACCAACACCAACTGTAAGAGTACGGAGGCCATGGTCACCCAGCACCAACTATAAGAGTATGGAGGACATGGTCACCCAGCACCAACTGTAAGAGTTTGGAGGCCATGGTCACCCAACACCAACTGTAAGAGAATGGAGGACATGGTCACCAACACTACCTGTAAGAGTATGGAGGACATGGTCACCCAACACCAACTGTAAGAGTATGGAGGACATGGTCACCATCACTACCTGTAAGAGTATGGAGGACATGGTCACCCAACACCAACTGTAAGAGTATGGAGGACATGGTCACCCAACACCAACTGTAAGAGTATGGAGGCCATGGTCACCCAACACCAACTGTAAGAGTATGGAGGACATGGTCACCCAACACCAACTGTAAGAGTATGGAGGACATGGTCAGCCAGCACCAACTGTAAGAGTATGGAGGACATGGTCACCAACACCAACTGTAAGAGTATGGAGGCCATGGTCACCCAGCACCAACTGTAAGAGTATGGAGGCCATGGTCACCCATCACCAACTGTAAGAGTATGGAGGACATGGTCACCATCACTACCTGTAAGAGTATGGAGAACATGGTCACCCAACACCAACTGTAAGAGTATGGAGGACATGGTCACCTAACACCAACTGTAAGAGTATGGAGAACATGGTCACCCAACACCAACTGTATGAGTATGGAGAACATGGTCACCCAACACCAACTGTAAGAGTATGGAGGACATGGTCAGCCAGCACCAACTGTAAGAGTATGGAGGCCATGGTCACCCAACACCAACTGTAAGAGTATGGAGGACATGGTCACCATCACTACCTGTAAGAGTATGGAGGACATGGTCACCATCACCAACTGTAAGAGTATGGAGGACATGGTCACCATCACCAACTGTAAGAGTATGGAGGACATGGTCACCAACACCAACTGTAAGAGTACGGAGGACATGGTCACCAACACCAACTGTAAGAGTACGGAGGCCATGGTCACCCAGCACCAACTATAAGAGTATGGAGGACATGGTCACCCAGCACCAACTGTACGGGTTTGGAGGCCATGGTCACCCAACACCAACTGTAAGAGAATGGAGGACATGGTCACCCAACACCAACTGTAAGAGTACGGAGGACATGGTCACCAACACCAACTGTAAAATGGAGGCCATGGTCACCCAGCACCAACTATAAGAGTATGGAGGACATGGTCACCCAGCACCAACTGTAATGGGTTTGGAGGCCATGGTCACCCAAGCACCAACTGTAAGAGAATGGAGGACATGGTCACCCAACACCAACTGTAAGAGTATGGAGGACATGGTCACCATCACTACCTGTAAGAGTATGGAGGACATGGTCACCCAACACCAACTGTAAGAGTATGGAGGACATGGTCACCCAACACCAACTGTAAGAGTATGGAGGCCATGGTCACCCAACACCAACTGTAAGAGTATGGAGGACATGGTCACCCAACACCAACTGTAAGAGTATGGAGGACATGGTCACCCAGCACCAACTGTAAGAGTATGGAGGACATGGTCACCAACACCAACTGTAAGAGTATGGAGGCCATGGTCACCCAGCACCAACTGTAAGAGTATGGAGGCCATGGTCACCCATCACCAACTGTAAGAGTATGGAGGACATGGTCACCATCACTACCTGTAAGAGTATGGAGAACATGGTCACCCAACACCAACTGTAAGAGTATGGAGGACATGGTCACCTAACACCAACTGTAAGAGTATGGAGAACATGGTCACCCAACACCAACTGTATGAGTATGGAGAACATGGTCACCCAACACCAACTGTAAGAGTATGGAGGACATGGTCAGCCAGCACCAACTGTAAGAGTATGGAGGACATGGTCACCAGCACCAACTGTAAGTGTTTGGAGGCCATGGTCACCCAGCACCAACTGTAAGAGTATGGAGGACATGGTCACCCAACACTAACTGTAAGAGTATGGAGGACATGGTCACCCAACACCAACTGTAATAGTATGGAGGCCATGGTCACCCAGCACCAACTGTAAGAGTACGGAGGCCATGGTCACCATCACCAACTGTAAGAGTATGGAGGCCATGGTCACCAACACCAACTGTAAGAGTACGGAGGCCATGGTCACCATCACCACCTGTAAGAGTATGGAGGCCATGGTCACCAACACCAACTGTAAGAGTATGGAGGACATGGTCACCAACACTACCTGTAAGAGTATGGAGGACATGGTCACCCAACACCAACTGTAAGAGTATGGAGGACATGGTCACCATCACTACCTGTAAGAGTATGGAGGACATGGTCACCCAACACCAACTGTAAGAGTACGGAGGACATGGTCACCAACAACAACTGTAAGAGTATGGAGGACATTGTCACCCAGCACCAACTGTAAGAGTATGGAGGCCATGGTCACCCAGCACCAACTGTAAGAGTATGGAGGACATGGTCACCTAACACCAACTGTAAGAGTATGGAGGACATGGTCACCCAGCACCAACTGTAAGAGTATGGAGGACATGGTCACCCAGCACCAACTGTAAGAGTATGGAGGACATGGTCACCTAACCCCAACTGTAAGAGTATGGAGGACATGGTCACCCAGCACCAACTGTAAGAGTATGGAGGACATGGTCACCCAGCACCAACTGTAAGAGTATGGAGGACATGGTCACCTAACCCCAACTGTAAGAGTATGGAGGACATGGTCACCCAGCACCAACTGTAAGAGTATGGAGGCAATGGTCACCCAACACCAACTGTATGAGTATGGAGGACATGGTTACCCAGCACCAACTGTAAGAGTTTGGAGGACATGGTCACCAACACCAACTGTAAGAGTACGGAGGACATGGTCACCAACAACAACTGTAAGAGTATGGAGGACATTGTCACCCAGCACCAACTGTAAGAGTATGGAGGCCATGGTCACCCAGCACCAACTGTAAGAGTATGGAGGACATGGTCACCTAACACCAACTGTAAGAGTATGGAGGACATGGTCACCCAGCACCAACTGTAAGAGTATGGAGGACATGGTCACCCAGCACCAACTGTAAGAGTATGGAGGACATGGTCACCTAACCCCAACTGTAAGAGTATGGAGGACATGGTCACCCAGCACCAACTGTAAGAGTATGGAGGACATGGTCACCCAGCACCAACTGTAAGAGTATGGAGGACATGGTCACCTAACCCCAACTGTAAGAGTATGGAGGACATGGTCACCATCACTACCTGTAAGAGTATGGAGGACATGGTCACCCAACACCAACTGTAAGAGTATGGAGGACATGGTCACCTAACACCAACTGTAAGTGTATGGAGAACATGGTCACCCAACACCAACTGTAAGAGTACGGAGGACATGGTCACCAACAACAACTGTAAGAGTATGGATGCCATGGTCACCAGCACCAACTGTAAGTGTTTGGAGGCCATGGTCACCAACACCAACTGTAAGAGTATGGAGGACATGGTCACCCAACACCAACTGTAAGAGTATGGAGGACATGGTCACCCAACACCAACTGTAATAGTATGGAGGCCATGGTCACCCAGCACCAACTGTAAGAGTACGGAGGCCATGGTCACCATCACCAACTGTAAGAGTATGGAGGCCATGGTCACCAACACCAACTGTAAGAGTATGGAGGCCATGGTCACCAACACCAACTGTAAGAGTACGGAGGACATGGTCACCCAGCACCAACTGTAAGAGTATGGAGGACATGGTCACCAACACCAACTGTAAGAATACGGAGGACATGGTCACCAACACCAACTGTAAGAGTACGGAGGCCATGGTCACCCAGCACCAACTATAAGAGTATGGAGGACATGGTCACCCAGCACCAACTGTAAGAGTTTGGAGGCCATGGTCACCCAACACCAACTGTAAGAGAATGGAGGACATGGTCACCAACACTACCTGTAAGAGTATGGAGGACATGGTCATCCAACACCAACTGTAAGAGTATGGAGGACATGGTCACCATCACTACCTGTAAGAGTATGGAGGACATGGTCACCCAACACCAACTGTAAGAGTATGGAGGACATGGTCACCCAACACCAACTGTAAGAGTATGGAGGCCATGGTCACCCAACACCAACTGTAAGAGTATGGAGGACATGGTCACCCAACACCAACTGTAAGAGTATGGAGGACATGGTCAGCCAGCACCAACTGTAAGAGTATGGAGGACATGGTCACCAACACCAACTGTAAGAGTATGGAGGCCATGGTCACCCAGCACCAACTGTAAGAGTATGGAGGCCATGGTCACCCATCACCAACTGTAAGAGTATGGAGGACATGGTCACCATCACTACCTGTAAGAGTATGGAGAACATGGTCACCCAACACCAACTGTAAGAGTATGGAGGACATGGTCACCTAACACCAACTGTAAGAGTATGGAGAACATGGTCACCCAACACCAACTGTATGAGTATGGAGAACATGGTCACCCAACACCAACTGTAAGAGTATGGAGGACATGGTCAGCCAGCACCAACTGTAAGAGTATGGAGGCCATGGTCACCCAACACCAACTGTAAGAGTATGGAGGACATGGTCACCATCACTACCTGTAAGAGTATGGAGGACATGGTCACCATCACCAACTGTAAGAGTATGGAGGACATGGTCACCATCACCAACTGTAAGAGTATGGAGGACATGGTCACCAACACCAACTGTAAGAGTATGGAGGACATGGTCACCAACACCAACTGTAAGAGTACGGAGGCCATGGTCACCCAGCACCAACTATAAGAGTATGGAGGACATGGTCACCCAGCACCAACTGTACGGGTTTGGAGGCCATGGTCACCCAACACCAACTGTAAGAGAATGGAGGACATGGTCACCCAACACCAACTGTAAGAGTACGGAGGACATGGTCACCAACACCAACTGTAAGAGTACGGAGGCCATGGTCACCCAGCACCAACTATAAGAGTATGGAGGACATGGTCACCCAGCACCAACTGTACGGGTTTGGAGGCCATGGTCACCCAACACCAACTGTAAGAGAATGGAGGACATGGTCACCAACACCAACTGTAATAGTATGGAGGCCATGGTCACCCAACACCAACTGTAAGAGTATGGTGGACATGGTCACCAACACCAACTGTAAGAGTATGGAGGACATGGTCACCCAACACCAACTGTAAGAGTATGGAGGACATGGTCACCAACACCAACTGTAATAGTACGGAGGCCATGGTCACCCAACACCAACTGTAAGAGTATGGTGGACATGGTCACCAACACCAACTGTAAGAGTATAGAGGACATGGTCACCAACACTACCTGTAAGAGTATGGAGGACATGGTCACCCAACACCAACTGTAAGAGTATGGAGGCCATGGTCACCCAACACCAACTGTAATAGTATGGAGGCCATGGTCACCCAGCACCAACTGTAAGAGTATGGAGGACATGGTCACCCAACACCAACTGTAAGAGTATGGAGGACATGGTCACCCAACACCAACTGTAAGAGTATGGAGGACATGGTCACCTAACACCAACTGTAAGAGTATGGAGGACATGGTCACCAACACCAACTGTAAGAGTATGGAGGCCATGGTCACCCAGCACCAACTGTAAGTGTATGGAGGCCATGGTCACCCAACACCAACTGTAAGAGTATGGAGGACATGGTCACCATCACTACCTGTAAGAGTATGGAGGACATGGTCACCCAACACCAACTGTAAGAGTATGGAGGACATGGTCACCTAACACCAACTGTAAGTGTATGGAGAACATGGTCACCCAACACCAACTGTAAGAGTACGGAGGACATGGTCACCAACAACAACTGTAAGAGTATGGATGCCATGGTCACCAGCACCAACTGTAAGTGTTTGGAGGCCATGGTCACCAACACCAACTGTAAGAGTATGGAGGACATGGTCACCCAACACCAACTGTAAGAGTATGGAGGACATGGTCACCCAACACCAACTGTAATAGTATGGAGGCCATGGTCACCCAGCACCAACTGTAAGAGTATGGAGGCCATGGTCACCATCACCAACTGTAAGAGTATGGAGGCCATGGTCACCAACACCAACTGTAAGAGTATGGAGGCCATGGTCACCAACACCAACTGTAAGAGTACGGAGGACATGGTCACCCAGCACCAACTGTAAGAGTATGGAGGACATGGTCACCAACTGTAAGAATACGGAGGACATGGTCACCAACACCAACTGTAAGAGTACGGAGGCCATGGTCACCCAGCACCAACTATAAGAGTATGGAGGACATGGTCACCCAGCACCAACTGTAAGAGTTTGGAGGCCATGGTCACCCAACACCAACTGTAAGAGAATGGAGGACATGGTCACCAACACTACCTGTAAGAGTATGGAGGACATGGTCACCCAACACCAACTGTAAGAGTATGGAGGACATGGTCACCATCACTACCTGTACGAGTATGGAGGACATGGTCACCCAACACCAACTGTAAGAGTATGGAGGACATGGTCACCCAACACCAACTGTAAGAGTATGGAGGCCATGGTCACCCAACACCAACTGTAAGAGTATGGAGGACATGGTCACCCAACACCAACTGTAAGAGTATGGAGGACATGGTCAGCCAGCACCAACTGTAAGAGTATGGAGGACATGGTCACCAACACCAACTGTAAGAGTATGGAGGCCATGGTCACCCAGCACCAACTGTAAGAGTATGGAGGCCATGGTCACCCATCACCAACTGTAAGAGTATGGAGGACATGGTCACCATCACTACCTGTAAGAGTATGGAGAACATGGTCACCCAACACCAACTGTAAGAGTATGGAGGACATGGTCACCTAACACCAACTGTAAGAGTATGGAGAACATGGTCACCCAACACCAACTGTATGAGTATGGAGAACATGGTCACCCAACACCAACTGTAAGAGTATGGAGGACATGGTCAGCCAGCACCAACTGTAAGAGTATGGAGGACATGGTCACCAGCACCAACTGTAAGTGTTTGGAGGCCATGGTCACCCAGCACCAACTGTAAGAGTATGGAGGACATGGTCACCCAACACCAACTGTAAGAGTATGGAGGACATGGTCACCCAACACCAACTGTAATAGTATGGAGGCCATGGTCACCCAGCACCAACTGTAAGAGTATGGAGGCTATGGTCACCATCACCAACTGTAAGAGTATGGAGGCCATGGTCACCAACACCAACTGTAAGAGTACGGAGGCCATGGTCACCATCACCACCTGTAAGAGTATGGAGGCCATGGTCACCAACACCAACTGTAAGAGTATGGAGGACATGGTCACCAACACTACCTGTAAGAGTATGGGGTACATGGTCACCCAACACCAACTGTAAGAGTATGGAGGACATGGTCACCATCACTACCTGTAAGAGTATGGAGGACATGGTCACCCAACACCAACTGTAAGAGTACGGAGGACATGGTCACCAACAACAACCTTAAGAGTATGGAGGACATTGTCACCCAGCACCAACTGTAAGAGTATGGAGGCCATGGTCACCCAGCACCAACTGTAAGAGTATGGAGGACATGGTCACCTAACACCAACTGTAAGAGTATGGAGGACATGGTCACCCAGCACCAACTGTAAGAGTATGGAGGACATGGTCACCCAGCACCAACTGTAAGAGTATGGAGGACATGGTCACCTAACCCCAACTGTAAGAGTATGGAGGACATGGTCACCCAGCACCAACTGTAAGAGTATGGAGGACATGGTCACCCAGCACCAACTGTAAGAGTATGGAGGACATGGTCACCTAACCCCAACTGTAAGAGTATGGAGGACATGGTCACCCAGCACCAACTGTAAGAGTATGGAGGCAATGGTCACCCAACACCAACTGTATGAGTATGGAGGACATGGTTACCCAGCACCAACTGTAAGAGTTTGGAGGACATGGTCACCAACACCAACTGTAAGAGTACGGAGGCCATTGTCACCCAGCACCAACTGTAAGAGTATGGAGGCCATGGTCACCAACACCAACTGTAAGAGTATGGAGGACATGGTCACCAACACTACCTGTAAGAGTATGGAGGACATGGTCACCCAACACAAACTGTAAGAGTATGGAGGACATGGTCACCATCACTACCTGTAAGAGTATGGAGGACATGGTCACCCAACACCAACTGTAAGAGTACGGAGGACATGGTCACCAACAACAACTGTAAGAGTATGGAGGACATTGTCACCCAGCACCAACTGTAAGAGTATGGAGGCCATGGTCACCCAGCACCAACTGTAAGAGTATGGAGGACATGGTCACCTAACACCAACTGTAAGAGTATGGAGGACATGGTCACCCAGCACCAACTGTAAGAGTATGGAGGACATGGTCACCCAGCACCAACTGTAAGAGTATGGAGGACATGGTCACCTAACCCCAACTGTAAGAGTATGGAGGACATGGTCACCCAGCACCAACTGTAAGAGTATGGAGGCAATGGTCACCCAACACCAACTGTATGAGTATGGAGGACATGGTTACCCAGCACCAACTGTAAGAGTTTGGAGGACATGGTCACCAACACCAACTGTAAGAGTACGGAGGCCATTGTCACCCAGCACCAACTGTAAGAGTATGGAGGCCATGGTCACCAACACCAACTGTAAGAGTATGGAGGACATGGTCACCAACACTACCTGTAAGAGTATGGAGGACATGGTCACCCAACACAAACTGTAAGAGTATGGAGGACATGGTCACCATCACTACCTGTAAGAGTATGGAGGACATGGTCACCCAACACCAACTGTAAGAGTACGGAGGACATGGTCACCAACAACAACTGTAAGAGTATGGAGGACATTGTCACCCAGCACCAACTGTAAGAGTATGGAGGCCATGGTCACCCAGCACCAACTGTAAGAGTATGGAGGACATGGTCACCTAACACCAACTGTAAGAGTATGGAGGACATGGTCACCCAGCACCAACTGTAAGAGTATGGAGGACATGGTCACCCAGCACCAACTGTAAGAGTATGGAGGACATGGTCACCTAACCCCAACTGTAAGAGTATGGAGGACATGGTCACCCAGCACCAACTGTAAGAGTATGGAGGACATGGTCACCCAGCACCAACTGTAAGAGTATGGAGGACATGGTCACCTAACCCCAACTGTAAGAGTATGGAGGACATGGTCACCCAGCACCAACTGTAAGAGTATGGAGGCAATGGTCACCCAACACCAACTGTATGAGTATGGAGGACATGGTTACCCAGCACCAACTGTAAGAGTTTGGAGGACATGGTCACCAACACCAACTGTAAGAGTACGGAGGCCATGGTCACCCAGCACCAACTGTAAGAGTATGGAGGACATGGTCATCAACACCAACTGTAAGAGTATGGAGGACATGGTCACCAACACCAACTGTAAGAGTACGGAGGCCATGGTCACCCAGCACCAACTATAAGAGTATGGAGGACATGGTCACCCAGCACCAACTGTAAGAGTTTGGAGGCCATTGTCACCCAACACCAACTGTAAGAGAATGGAGGACATGGTCACCAACACTACCTGTAAGAGTATGGAGGACATGGTCACCCAACACCAACTGTAAGAGTATGGAGGACATGGTCACCATCACTACCTGTAAGAGTATGGAGGACATGGTCACCCAACACCAACTGTAAGAGTATGGAGGACATGGTCACCCAACACCAACTGTAAGAGTATGGAGGCCATGGTCACCCAACACCAACTGTAAGAGTATGGAGGCCATGGTCACCCAGCACCAACTGTAAGAGTATGGAGGCCATGGTCACCCATCACCAACTGTAAGAGTATGGAGGACATGGTCACCATCACTACCTGTAAGAGTATGGAGAACATGGTCACCCAACACCAACTGTAAGAGTATGGAGGACATGGTCACCTAACACCAACTGTAAGAGTATGGAGAACATGGTCACCCAACACCAACTGTATGAGTATGGAGAACATGGTCACCCAACACCAACTGTAAGAGTATGGAGGACATGGTCAATGGGCGAATCGACTTTGGATTTTCTGAACATAACGCGCCAACCAAACAGAGATTTATGGATATAATAAATTACTTTTTCTAACAAATGAACCATTGGATGTCTTCGTTGGACACTTGGGAAGCTCTCAGCAGAAGTTCTTCAAAAGGTAAGGGATTTGTTTTCGCTGTGAAATGTGTTTTGTGTGAACCGCGATGGTTTATGAATTTATGCTAATGGAAAATATTGGAGGTGCTACCCTCAAACAATCAAATGTTGTGCTTTCGCCGTAAAGCCTTTTTGAAATCTGACAACGATGTGATATTGCCAAGAAGCAGAGCTTTTGATGACTATGCAACACTTGTATATTGATGATTGTTTAATAATTCAACTTTTGGATTTTGAATTTGGCGCCTTGCATTTCACCGGGTAGTGTCGGGAGTGAGCTAGCGCCCCACCACTCCGTAAGTAGTTAAGTGGGATATATATACCTGTGATGGTGAGAAACGTTTGGTTGTCTGAATTACAGCTGTACAGACCCTTTGGGAAGAATTAAACTTGGTTAAAGCTTCTCTAGTGTCCGTGAGTTATTTACTCTGAAAAATTAGAACCTAACAATAGCGTAATAAGTTAACTTCTTTGCGCTAGGCGGGACGGTCAAATACTGCCCCCTAGCTCAAACAGGTTAACTTTTAGCTCAATGGGTGATGTGGGGACTTCGGTATGGGGGAAAATGTAATGGTTTGTCTGTCTAACTTGCTAATAGCTTGTCAATAATGTAAACTGAAGCTTTCAGTGTTACTTACTCATTTAAAAACACTACACGTTGTTCTGCTGCTGTATGCGTTGTGTGTCTGCAGACTCTATTCGCCCATTGCACACGATAACACGTTATGTAGTTTAGTCACGCAAACAACATATTTTGTTCATTTAAAATCCGGCAGTCGTCGACTTGGTTCCAACAGGAGAAACACTATAGACTCCTATACAAGACTCTTGTATTTATGTCAATTGTTGGGCTCATTGCAATTACTATCAGTCTTTTTAAGACTCATCTGTATTTATGTCAGTTGTGCATGGGGTCATTGCATATACTCAAATGCAACACAGAAGATTGTGTGTGTGTGTGGTGTGTGGTGTGTGTGTGTGTGTGTGTGTGTGTGTGTGTGTGTGTGTGTGTGTGTGTGTGTGTGTGTGTGTGTGTGTGTGTGTGTGTGTGTGTGTGTGTGTGTGTGTGTGTGTGTGTGTGTGAAAAAGAATACAAGATGAATGGTGGACGTTCATTGGCCCCTACACACACGCCCACTCGTGCGTACACACACACACACTCATGCCACCCTCTGTTTTCAAAGCAGGGCTAATATACAGTATGTGCAGATTATTGAGCCTGGCTGCTTACTGTCTTGTGCTTCGTCAGACTAAAGTCTTATTACCAGCCAGCCTAATTAACACAGGAACGAGAGGCAACCCTTCCGCAGCCCAGCCAGATCAGACCAAACCCTGCCAGCAGGAGAGACTGGAAGAACCACCAACGCAACTAACCACAGGCCAAACACGATGACTAGCCAACGCCAGAATCCGACTTGGTTTCTCTCATCTTGTTGTGTTCTATTAGTGGGGTCAGATGCATAGAAACATGTTTTGGACACTGTCTCCTATGTCCTGTGCCCTCAAATATCCTTGAAATGTGTCTGGTTTAGCTACTTGGTGCTTTAAAGAATGCTATTCTTCATTTGTCCTCGGGGCAGGAGAAGAAGAAAATGTGTTGTTGTTTCCTGTTTGCTGGAGGGTTTATGACTAAGAAAGTTGTGATGATTACCACCTAGTGATTATGATTGTTTCAAGATATTTAACCATGTAACAGGTGGAATTTGTTTTCACCCTTCAAGCTCTGTAGTTACTTGCCTGAGGAAATCCTAAGGCAGAAACACATTCACTACAATGTTTCATGCTGTAGTATGTGTGAGAAACAGTCCTAAATGGTAAATACTGTATATAAATCTCTCTGTCTCTCTACTCCTGTATTGATTGCTGGAGTCTCCTTGAGGCTGAATGGAAGCAAGTCCCCGCAGCAATGTTCCAACATCTAGTGGAAACCCTTCCCAAAAGATTGGAGGCAGTTATAGCAGCAAAGGGGGGACCAACACCGTATTAATGCAGATTATTTTGGAATGAGATGTTTGCTGAGCAGGTGTCCGCATACTTTTGGTCATGTTGTGTATTTCTGAATAATAATAAAAAATGGTTTGGAGAGCCTTTACACACTAAATAAATCGGTGAATCGAAAATACAGGGGTTTGATTCATCCTGAAAGTTGCCATATAAAATTGTTCAATCCATGAAATATTGGAAGGTGAGAAAAGTGTAGAATAGGGTTGACCAGTAGTCCTATAAATCGACCCTACTTATCCTCACTAATCATAGAACAGTGATGGCAACTGTCCAGTCGTCGTGGAACATGTGCCAGGCTGCAGGTTTAAACTGCTGTGTTCCATAATGATTCAAATAGGTTACATGTTCCAAATTATTGCACAATTTGTAATATGTTAGCCTAATATGATCCACTATTGCTAGCGATCCTCAGGAACAACCATACTAACGTGACAGAGGAAAGAAAAGTCAACTAAGGATGTAATAGAATGATTCAAAATGTAATGAAACTATCACTAAAGTGACAGTTACTTTATAAATGTATGATGGTATAACTGACAGTGGCTACCTGTAGTGGCTAATATTTAACACGATGCAAATTGTACAAAATACAGTGAAAAGTCTGGGCCTATAATTAAAACATTCTAGAAATCATAAATCATCCCGGTAGGTTTGGCGCTACACTGTCATTTGCGCAGTGTCATCTCACTGTCCCCTAACCTCTCTCTGAGAAGAGTTCTCTGTCTTCTTTCCTTTCTCCCTCCCCCCTCTCTCTCTCCCCCTCTTCACCCCCCCCTCTCTATTTCGCTCTCACCCTCTCCCCCTCCCTCTCCCCCTCTCTGTTTCGCTCTCTCCGTCCCCTCCCTCTCTCTTTCCTACATAATGTTATTACAAAGCCCTCTAAACCTGATTGCTCACTCATCCCTCATGTCTTTGCAACAGGCGTTCCCATAGCAACTTGGGTTTGGATGAATGGCGACCATGGGAGGGACACAAGGACAAGGACAATTAGATTAGAACGTCACTATCAGGGAACTACAACCACATGCTAATAGAAGGAACAAGTGTTTAATATAGGAACAACATGGCATTTTGAAAGATTAAACTAGCTAAGGCGGATGGATTTTACCATTAGATAGGACCTTTTAGTGGGGTAATATTTAGCATATGCATATTATATATATACTGAACAAAAATGTAAACGCAACATGCAACAATTTCAAAGATTTTAGTGAATTACAATCAGTTAATCAGTTAATTTAAATCAATTCATTAGGCCCTAATCTATGGATTTCACTTGACTGGGAATACATACATTGCATATGTTGGTAACAGTTACCTTAAAAATAATTGGCCTCACAATGGGCCTCAGGATCTCGTCTGTATTTTTGTGTATTGAAATTGCCATCGGAAAAATTCAATTGTGTTCGTCGTCCGCAGTTTATGCCTGCCCGTAACATAACCGCACCACCACCATGGGGCACTCTGTTCACAACGTTGACATCAGCAAACCGCTCGCCCACAGACGCCATACACATGGTCTGCTTGTTGTGAAGCAGGTTGGATGTACTGCCAAATTCTCTAAAAGTTGGAGACGGCTTATTGTAGAGAAATGAACATTCAATTCTCTGGCAACAGTTCTGGTGGACATTCCTGCAGTCAACATGCCAATTGCACACTCCCTCAAAACTTGAGACATCTGTGGCATTGTGTTGTGTGACAAAACTGAACATTTTAGAGTGGCTCTTTATTGTCCCCAGCACATGCTGCACCTGTGTATTGATCATGCTGATTAGCTTCTTGATATATGATTATCTTGGCAAAGGAAAAATGCTCACTAACATGGATGTAAACAAATGTGTGCATAAAATTGGAGCGAAATAAGATTTTTGTGAGTATGGAACATTTCTGGGATCTTTTATTTAAAATCAAATTGTATTGGTCACATGCATATTGTTAGCAGATGTTATTGCTAGTGTAGAGAAATGCTTGTGCTTCTAGTTCCGACAATGCAGAAATATCTAACAAGTTATGTCACAATTCCACAACAACTACCTAATACAGACAAATCTAAGTAAAGGGAAGGAATAAGAATATGTACATATAAATATTGCGATGGGCCATGACCGACCGGCATAGACTAGATGCAATAGGATGGTATAAAACACAGTATATGCATTTGGGATGAGTAGTGCAAGATATGTAAACATCATTATTAAAGTGGCATTAATAAAGTGACTAGGGATCCATTTGTTAGAGTGGCCAACGATTTCAATTCTGTATGTAGGCAGCAGCCTCTCTGTGTTAGTGATGGCTGTTTAACAGTCTGATGGCCTTGACATAGAAGATGTTTTTCAGTCTCTCGGTCCCAGCTTTGATGCGCCTGTACTGATCTTGCCTTCTGGATGGTAGCGTAGTTTGGACTTCCGGCGCCGACAGAGATGGCCGCCTCGCTTCACGTTCTCAGGAAACTATGCAGTATTTTGTTTTGTTAGATTACTTGTTAGATACTACTGCATGGTCGGAACTAGAAGCACAAGCATTTCGCTACACTCGCATTAACATCTGCTAACCATGTGTATGTGACAAAAAAACATTTGATTTGATTTGGTTGTTGTGCTTGATGATCTTTTTGGCCTTCCTGTGACATCGGGTGCTGTAGGTGTCCTGGAGGGCAGGTAGTTTGCCCCCTGGTGATGCATTGTGCAGATCGCACCACCCTCTGGAGAGCCCTGCGGTTGTGGGCGGTGCAGTTGCCGTACCAGGCGGTGATACAGCCCGACAGGATGCTCTTAATTGTGCATCTGTAGAAGTGTGTGAGGGTTTTAGGTCACAAGACAAATGTACAGTGGGGAAAAAAAGTATTTAGTCAGCCACCAATTGTGCAAGTTCTCTCACTTAAAAAGATTTTTTATGAATTTATTTGCAAATTATGGTGGAAAATAAGTATTTGGTCACATACAAACAAGCAAGATTTCTGGCTCTCACAGACCTGTAACTTCTTCTTTAAGAGGCTCCTCTGTCCTCCACTCATTACCTGTATTAATGGCACCTGTTTGAACTTGTTATCAGTATAAAAGACACCTGTCCACAACCTCAAACAGTCACACTCCAAACTCCACTATGGCCAAGACCAAAGAGCTGTCAAAGGACACCAGGTTGGGAAGACTGAATCTGCAATAGGTAAGCAGCTTGGTTTGAAGAAATCAACTGTGGGAGCAATTATTAGGAAATGGAAGACATACAAGACCACTGATAATCTTCCTCGATCTGGGGCTCCACGTAAGATCTCACTCCGTGGGGTCAAAATGATCACAAGAGCGGTGAGCAAAAATGGGCCAAAATACCAGCAACAGTGTGTGAAAACCTTGTGAAGACTTACAGAAAACGTTTGACCTCTGTCATTGCCAACAAAGGGTATATAACAAAGTATTGAGATAAACTTTTGTTATTGACCAAATACTTATTTTCCACCATAATTTGCAAATAAATTCATAACAAATCCTACAATGTGATTTTCTGGATTTTTTTTCCTCATTTTGTCTGTCATAGTTGAAGTGTACCTATGATGAAAATTACAGGCCTCTCTCATCTTTTTAAGTGAGAGAACTTGCACAATTGGTGGCTGACTAAATACTTTTTTCCCCACTGTATACAGCCTCCTGAGGTTGAAGAGGCTCTGTTGCGCCTTTTTTTACCACACTGTCTGTCTTGGTGGACCATTTCAGTTTGTCCGTGATGTGTGCGCCGAGGAACTTGAAACTTTCCACCTTCTCCACTACTGTCCCCTCTGTGGATAGGGGGGTGCTCCCTCTCCTGTTTCCTGAAGTCCACGATCATCTCCTTTGTTTTGTTGACGTTGAGTGAGAGGTTATTTTCCTGACACAACACTCCGAGTGCCCTCACATCCTCCCTGTAGGCTGTCTCATCGTTGTTCGTGATCAAGCCTGCTACTGTTGTGTCGTCTGCAAACAGACTCAGGGCTTCAAGCTTAATGATGAGCTTGGAGGGTACTATGGTGTTGAATGCTGAGCTGTAGTCAATGAACAGCATTCTTACATAGGTATTCCACTTGTCCAGATGGGATAGGGCAGTGTGCAGTGTGCAGTGTGATATCGATTGCATCGTCTGTGGACCTATTGGGGCGGTATGCAAATTGAAGTGGGTCTAGGGTGACAGGTAAGGTGGAGGTGATATGATCCTTGACCAGTCTCTCAAAGCACTTCATGGTGACAGATGTGAGTCCTACGGGGCGATAGTCGTTCAGTTATCTTTGCCTTCTTGGGTACAGGAACAATGGTGGCAATCTTGAAGCATGTGGGGACAGCAGACTGGGATAGGGAGAGTGTGAATATGTCCGTAAACACACCAGCCAGCTGGTCTGCACATGCTCTGAGGACGCGGCTAGGGATGCCGTCTGGGCTGGCAGCCTTGCGATTGTTAACACGTTTAAATGTCTTACTCACGTCGGCCACGAAGAAGGGTGCAGTCCTTGGTAGCTAGCTGCGTCGGTGGCACTGTATTATCCTCAAAGCGGGCAAACAAGGTGTTGGTGTCCGTGATGTGGCTGGTTTTCTTTTTGTAGTCCGTGATTGCCTGTTATATTTTTGTTCAGTGTACCTCCTATGCGACCCATGATAAAGACTACGTAATTAAATGACAATGTCTATTATACTGAATATCTGACTCCATAAAGATGATTTAGCAATATGCAAGAGACTATAGATGAGTTACAGAAATAGAAAGGTCAACAAAGGTCTGAGAATAGAATGCTAAATGCAAATGTATGTAATTACATTGTAAAATGAACTGTTACATTATACAAGAGAGGGAAAGAACACCATTTGGAACACCATTATTTTGTCTTACTGAGAGTTACTGTCAGGCCCAGGTCTGACATAGTCTGTGCAGAAGAACTAGATGCTGCTGTAGGCTCTCCTTGATTGGGGACAGAAGCACCAGATCATCAGAAAACAGTAGACATTTGACTTCATATTCTAGTAGGGTGAGGCCAGGTGCTGCAGACTGTTCTAGTGCCCTCGCCAATTCATTGCTATATATGTTGAAGAGGGTGGGGCTTTAGCTGCATCCTGTCTCACCCCCCAGACCTGTGGAAAGAAAGGTGTGTGTTTTTTGTCCATTTTAACCGCACACTTGTTGTTTGTCTACATGGGTTTTATAACGGCGTATGTTTTCCCCCCAACACCACTTTCCATCAATTTGTATAGCAGGCCCTCATGTCAAATCGAGTCTAAAGCTTTTTTGAAATCAACAAAGCATGAAAAGACTTTGCCTTTGTTTTGGTTTGTTTGTTTGTCAATTAGGGTGTGCAGGATGAATACGTTGTCTGTCGTATGGTAATTCGGTAAAAAGTAAATTTGACATTTGACAGTACATTGTTTACACTGAGGAAATGTCTGCTGTTAAAGATAATGCAGAGGATTTTGGATAGATAACTCTTTGTGTTGTTGTTTGTTTAGAGTTTTCCAATTTTCCCAGAAGTGGTTAGATTCTATGTATTCTTTAATTACATTGAGCTGATTTCTGATGTGCTGTTCCTTCTTTTTCCATATTGTATTTCTGTATTGTTTTAGTGATTCACCATAGTGAAGGCGTAGGCTCAGGTGTTCTGGGTCTGTTTTTTTTTTTGGTTTTTGCATTCTTCATCTAACCATTTGTCATTGTTGTTACTTTTCTCAGGTTGTCTGCAGGACATTTTTTGATTTGATAGGGAAGCTGAGAGGTCAAATATACTGTTTAGGTTTACACCTTCACTATTACAGTGAAACATTTTGTCCAGGAAATTCTCTGGAAGGGATTGAATTTGTTGTTGCCTAATTTTTTTGGTAGATTTCCATACTACTTTCCTTCCATCTACAGTGTTACTTAATATTATTCAGTTCCTTTGGCTTTGTTGCCTAATGATTGAGCATAGCTCTGTTCAAGTAGAGTGTGATTTTGCTGTGATCCGATAGGGGTATCAGTGGACTGACTGTGAACGCTCTAAGAGACTCTGGGTTGAGGTCAGTGATAAAGTATTCTACAGTACTACTGCCAAGAGATGAGCTTTAGGTGTACCTACCATAGGAGTCCCCTCGAAGCCTTCCATTGACTATGTACATACCCAGCATGCGACAGAGCTGCAGGAGTTGTGACCCATTTATGTTGGTTATGCTGTCGAAGTTGTGTGAGGGGGGGCATATGGGGGAGGGAATGCTGTCACCTCCAGGTAGGTGTTTGTCCCCCTGTGTGTTGAGGGTGTCAGGTTATGGCATTCAAGTCGCCACAGACTAGTACATGATGGGCCAGGAAATTGTTGATCTCCCACTCTAGGATGGAGAAGCTGACGTCCTGGGGATTCTATTGGGGGGATATAGGTAAAACACATCAGGACCTTTTTCTCTGTTGAAATAATTTCCTAATTCATTTCTAGCCAAATGTAAAATGTTCCTGTTTTGACTAATTTAATAGAGTGGGTTAGGTCTGCTCAATACCAAATGAGCATACCCCCTGAGTTTCTTCTCTGTTTCACATCTGGTAGTTTGGTGGATTGGACTACCAGCGCTCTGTAACCTAGAGGGCAACCAGTGGGTCCGTCTCCTCTATACCATGTTTCTTGAAGGATGACAATGTCTATATTTCCAATTTCTTAGTTGAAGTCTGGGTTCCTGCAATTTAGTCCAAAGGCAAATGACCTCAGACCTTGTATATTCCAGGATGAGATTGTAAAAGCTTTGTGTTCCATAGTGTCTAGTGTTGTTTTTGTGTGGTTTAGGCCTGGACCATCACAGTAGGTGTGAAAGGAGCATGTTGAGCATCTGATACATACCTGTTAAGTTGCAGGATAGGGCTTGGGCGGGTGTAGTAGTGGGGGTTGGGCCTGTTGCTCTGCTCACGGCCTGGGCATGTGTCCTGCTGTCATGTTGACATCCTTGCCGCAGGGGCAGGGGCATGGGCTGGGCAGAAGGGGCATAGGTCTGAAATGGGGGGGCCTATATAGGGTATGGCCAGGGTTTGCTTGGGATGGTCTTAGCTGGTTGGGGTCTCTCTCTCTCTCTCTCTCTCTCCCACCCCTATTTCTTTCTACTTATATTCGTCTTATGTCATTATGCGTGTGTCTCTGGTGTGTGTGTGTGTCTTTAGATAAACACAGTCACTTTAATCTGCTGAGATTACTCTGTCTCGCCTCGTCAGCCCTGTGACAGCATCACACACAAACATGCACGCGCACACACACACACTCACACACACAATACACACACACACGAGCACTCTTAGCTGAGGACATGATTGTCATCTGACTCTCTGGAGACAGTTTCTATGGTGAAGCATCAGGGGGTCTCCTCGCAGATTTCTGCTCTCCTCCTTCCCTCCTCCCATTGTCTGCTCTCCTCCTTCCCTCCTCCCATTGTGTGCTCTCCTCCTTCCCTCCTCCCATTGTGTGCTCTCCTCCTTCCCTCCTCCCATTGTCTGCTCTCCTCCTTCCCTCCTCCCATTGTGTGCTCTCCTCCTTCCCTCCTCCCATTGTGTGCTCTCCTCCTTCCCTCCTCCCATTGTGTGCTCTCCTCCTTCCCTCCTCCCATTGTGTGCTCTCCTCCTTCCCTCCTCCCATTGTGTGCTCTCCTCCTTCCCTCCTCCCATTGTCTGCTCTCCTCCTTCCCTCCTCCCATTGTGTGCTCTCCTCCTTCCCTCCTCCCATTGTGTGCTCTCCTCCTTCCCTCCTCCCATTGTGTGCTCTCCTCCTTTTCTTTCTTCCTCCCATTGTCTGCTCTCTACAGTATCGTTGTGTTTATCCTTCCATCCCCTCACACAGTAAATTATCTCTGCCTGTTCTGCGGTGCCTGTTCTGCGATACCTGTTCTGCGGTGCCTGTTCTGCGGTGCCTGTTCTGCGGTACCTGTTCTGCGGTACCTGTTATGTGGTACCTGTGTGCTTTGGCCACTTTAGTTGTGATACAAACCTTATTAAACATATAGCCTATAGGCTAGGCTACATGAGGTGTGCGAATATGATTAGAAAAATACGCAAAAAAAAGGCATTGTTTCTTATGCTGGGCATCGTTCACAAGTGATAATATATATATTTCACAAATGATATGCTAATATTGTTACCCATCAGACTATTCTTGATTTAATCTTGTATTTACATATTCTAAATAATATATGTGTGAAATTTGTATTGATTTAGAATGGACCATTATCATGCACCTGTATCGAATCTGGGTCAGCAGGAAACATACATGGAGGACGCTTTTCCCCGTGGTTTATTTTCATGCCAGCCAGTTAGGCTATACTCCTGTTGTAAATATAATAAATCTTAGGAAAGTTGAGAAATAAATATAGTAGTCCTAGCCTATAGAAAGCTTATCCTGCTATTTTTAGTAGAGGCCATCACTCTGTTTTAGCCTATTGAAATGTTGCGCAACATAAGCTCATGGGCTCTCATAAAGTGTTTGATTAGATACGTTTGCATTGATGTCAGAGTGATTAGAGGGTCAATAGAATGCCGAGTACAAGGCAGTTAGACAGTTTGGTAGGCTACTAATGACCATCAGCAGCATCAGAGCTTGGAGAAGCCTAATTACCGTGACTAAAAAGTCACGTGGAATTTGACTGCCTTCATGACTCGTGACCACCAGTGTGGAGGTAATACGGTCACCGCAACAGCCCTAGCTGTGACACTCTTCAATGTTGGTTATTCCTAACACTGTCTGCAACTTCTGTCTCGTTCAACTAAGAGCCTGTTATTGGTCCCATTGACCCCATGGTTGAGCAGTATTTGGGATTCCCTATGGGGAGTTACTGTAGAGTATTCCTACTATATCTGTTTTTCACCCAAAGCGTCTGAACGTGGAACCGTTTCTACAATGGGACTAAGCTGCTCGGAGCATATGGCATGGAGCTGTATGTGCGTGTGGGTGTGTACGGTGTGTCTGTGTGTGTGCGCTTGTGTGTGTGACATACACTACCGGTCAAAAGCTTTAGAACACCTACTTATTCAAGGATTTTTTCTTTATTTTTACTATTTTCTACATTGTAGAATAATAGTGAAGACATCAAAACTATGAAATAACACATGAGGAATTGTGGTAACCAAAAAAAGTGTTAAACAAATCAAAATGTTGTTTTGATTTGAGATTCTTCAAATAGCTGCCCTTTGCCTTGATGACAGCTTTGCACACTCTTGGCATTCTCTCAACCAGCTTCATGATGTAGTCACCTGGAATGCATTTCAATTAAAAGTTAATTTGTGGAATTTCTTTCCTTCTTAATGCGTTTGAGCCAATTCATTGTGTTGTGACAAGTTAGGGGTGGTATACAGAAGATAGACCTATTTGGTAAAAGACAAAGCCATATTATGGAAAGAACATCTCAAATAAGCAAAGAGAAACGACAGTCCATCATTACTTTAAGACATGAAGGTCAGTCAATCTGGGAAATGTCAAGAACTTTTAAAGTTTCTTCATGTGCAGTCGCAAAAACCATCAAGCGCTATGATGAAACTGGCTCTCATGAGGACCGCACAGGAATGGAAGACCCAGAGTTCCCTCTGCTGCAGAGGATAAGTTCATTAGAACCAGCCTCAGAAATTGCAGCCCAAATAAATGCTTCACAGAGTTCAAGTAACACACACATCTCAACATCAACTGTTCAGAGGAGACTGTGTGAATCATCCTTCATGGTCGAATTGCTGCAAAGAAACCACTACTAAAGGACACCAATAAGAAGACACTTGCTTGGGCCAAGAAACACGAGCAATAGACATCTCCAGATTTTAGATTTTTGGTTCCTACTGCCGTGTCTTTGTGAGACGGTGTAGGTGAACGGATGATCTCCGCATGTGTATTTCCCACCGTAAAGCATGGAGGAGGAGGTGTTATGGTGTGGGGGTGCTTTGCTGGTGACACTGTCAGTGATTTATTTAGAATTCAAGGCACACTTAACCGGCATGGCTACAACAGCATTCTGCAGTGATCTGGTTTGGGCTTAGTGGGACTATCATTTATTTTTCAACAGGACAATGACCCAACACACCTCCAGGCTGTGTAAGGGCTATTTGACCAAGAAGGAGAGTTATGGAGTGCTGCATCAGATGACTTGGCCTCCACAATCCCCCGACCTCAACCCAATTGAGATGGTTTGGGATAATTCAGACCGCAGAGTGAAGGAAAAGCAGCCAACAAGTGCTCACCATATGTGGGAACTACTTCAAGACTGTTGGGAAAGCATTCCAGGTGAAGCTGGTTGAGAGAATGCCAAGATTTTGATTTGTTTAACACTTTTTTGGTTACTACATGATTCCATATGTGTTATTTCATAGTTTTGATGCCTTCACTATTATTATACAATATAAAAAATAGTAAAAATAAAGAAAAACCCTTGAATGAATAGGTGTTCTAAAACTTTCGACCGGCAGTGTACGCTAACCCTGTGTTTATGCCAGATTATGAGATGTTAATTTAATTATGACAATAATCCTGGTTATATGACCCCAAGATCTATCAATCCGACACTGTAATCTATGGGCTGTGGTTCATTCCCTATGGGCTGTGGTACATACGCTATGGGCTGTGGTACATACCCTATGGGCCTACTGTACACTATGGGCCTACTGTACGCTATGGGCCTACTGTACACTATGGGCCTACTGTACACTATGGGCCTACTGTACGCTATGGGCCTACTGTACACTATGGGCCTACTGTACGCTATGGGCCTACTGTACACTATGGGCCTACTGTACACTATGGGCCTACTTCTCCTTTCCCTCCCTGTGTGTGTGTGTGTGTGTGTGTGTGTGTGTGTGTGTGTGTGTATAGTGAGTCTATTAAAAACTCTGCTGCTCCTCACGCGAGACAGAAAGAAAACACACTATAATGAGCAGTCAGCCCTATAAATAGAATAGAGCTTCTGTTGGGTTACTAGAGGTGGGAATGTATTGCATGTGTGCCGGTGCAGCCAGGTCACCCGTGATACAAGTCAGTATTCCATCCATGCCTGAGGACGTCGGGAGATGGCATGGATACCGACCGCTAGGGGCAAACGTGAGCGCTGTTGCCTTCGGGTAGGTTCCAGTTTTGCTAAGGCATTGTGGACAGGGAGTGCGAATGGGTGTAAGCATCTGCCTCTGGTTCCAAAGGTTGTATGTTCAAATCCAGCAATTTATATTTTTGTTTTAAGCCTATCAAAATCCTTAACTCTTATCTTAAGTTAGGGCCTAACCTTAGGAATTTACAGTTAATGCCTAAACCTAACCTTGGAATGATACAGAGAATTTTTAAAAACATTTTTATTTTATTTTACCTTTATATAACCAGGTAGGTTCTCATTTACAACTGCGACCTGGCCAAGATAAAGAACAACAGTTCGACACATACAACAACAGAGTTACACATGGAATAAACAAACATACAGTCAATAATACAGTACAAAAGAAACAAAAAGAAAAGTCTATATACAGTGAGTGCAAATGAGGTAAGATAAGGGAGGTAGGGCAATAAATAGGCCATGGTGGCGAGGTAATTACAAAATAGAAATTAAACACTGGAATGGTAGATGTGCAGAAGATGAATGTGCAAGTAGAGATACTGGGGTGCAAAAAAGCAAGATAAATAAATAAATACAGTATGGGAATGAGGTAGTTGGATGGGCTGTTTTCAGATGGGCTATGTACAGGTGCAGAGATCTGTGAGCTGCTCTGACAGCTGGTGCTTATAGCTAGTGAGGGAGATATGAGTCTCCAGCTTCAGTGATTTTTGCAGTTTGTTCCAGTCATTGGCAGCAGAGAACTGGAACAGGCGGCCAAAGGAGGAATTGGCTTTGGGGGTGACCAGTGAGATATTGTCACGCCCTGACCTGTATGATCCTTTTTATGTCTCATTTTGGTTTGGTCAGGGTGTGATTTGGGGTGGGCATTCTATGTTCTAATTTGTATATCTTTGTTTTGGCCGGGTATGGCTCTCAATCAGGGACAGCTGTCTATCGTTGTCTCTGATTGGGAACCATACTTAAGTAGCCCCTTTTCCCTCCTTCTGTGTGGGAAGTTAACTTTGTTTGTAGGTGTCTATGCGCCACACAGTGCATGTCCGATCTTTGTTTCTTGGTTTTGTTTCTGTGAGTTAAACTAATAAACATGTTTCACTCAACCCGGCACGCTGTGCCTTGGTCCGTTTTTGAAGATCGTGACAGAACTTCCCACCACCAAGAGACCAAGCAGCGTGGTCATCTGGAGTCCTGGACATGGGAGGAGATCCTGGACGGTAAGGGACCCTGGAAGCAGGCTGGGGAATACCGCCGTCCCAAGGAGGAGCTGGAGGCAGCAAAGACGGAGCGGCGCTTTTACGAGGAGAAGTATGTGGGAACACGGCTGGCATTTAAGCCCGAAAGGGGGGCACAAAGGGAGTTTGGCTGGGCCAGGTTGGAGACCTGGGCCAACTCCCCGTGCTTACCAGAGGGAGCATCGCACTGGTAAGGCACCGTGTGAGGCGGTGAAACGCACGGTGTCACCAGTGCGTGTTCACAGCCCGGTGCGCGACATGCCAGCTTCCCGCGAGGGTGCCCAGTCCGGGGCCCGCAACGAGGGTGCCCAGTCCGGGGCCCGCAACGAGGGTGCCCAGTCCAGGGTCGGCGGCGAGGGCCCCCACCTCAGAGGCGCCACCAAAGCGGAGGGAGCCAGAGGTGGAGCGGGGTCTACGTCCCGCACCAGAGCCGCCACCGTGGATAGATGCCCACCCAGACCCTCTCCAATAGGTTCAGGTTTTGCGGCCGGAGTCCACACCTTTGGGGGGGGGTACTGTCACGCCCTGACCTGTATGATCCTTTTTATGTCTCATTTTGATTTGGGGTGGGCATTCTATGTTCTAATTTGTATTTCTTTGTTTTGGCCGGGTATGGCTCTCAATCAGGGACAGCTGTCTATCGTTGTCTCTGATTGGGAACCATACTTAAGTACCCCCTTTTCCCTCCTTCTGTGTGGGAAGTTAACTTTGTTTGTAGGTGTCTATGCGCCACACAGTGCATGTCCGATCTTTGTTTCTTGGTTTTAGTATATGGGTAGTATATGGAGTTTTGGTGACAAAACGGATGGCACTGTGATAGACTAAATCCAAATTGTTGAGTAGAGTGTTGGAGGCTATTTTATAAATGACATTGCCGAAGTCGAGGATCGGTAGGATGGTCAGTTTTACGAGGGTATGTTTGGCAGCATGAGTGAAGGATTCTTTTGTCACGTTGGTATAAATGGTCGGGAGACAGGTAAAGGAATGAGTAATATGGGTTTTTATTATTCCCATATTACGGCGTGCCGTGTATAGGCACGGGGACGAAGATGAAACCAACACGTATACAAAAATACAGGGTTGAAACCCAAAACAAAAAGAGCAAGGAGTACCTTAAATAAATACACACGCGCACAATGATTAAACCCCGGGACGAGACCTGGAATCATCTGCGCAATACACAATGGCACGAAAACCAAAACACACAGCACAGGTACTCGCATGCACCAACGGACATAGTACATAAAGTGCACAAGCACTACAATGAACAATCCCACACAAAGACATGAGGGGGAACAGAGGGTTAAATACAGAACATGTAATAAGGGAATTGAAACCAGGTGTGGAAAACACAGACAAAACAAATGGAAAATTAAAAGAGGATTGGTAATGGCTAGAAGACCAGTGACGTCGACCGACGAATACCACCCGAACAAGGAGAGGCACCGACTTCGGCGGAAGTCGTGACAGCTTTGTTGCGAAATAGGAAGCAGATTCTAGATTTAATTTTGGATTGGAGATGCTTAATGTGAGTCTGAAAGGTGTGTTTACAGTCTAACCAGACACCTAGGTATTTGTAGTTGTCCACATATTCTAAGTCAGAACCGTCCAGAGTAGTGATGCTGGACGGGCGGGCGGGCAGGTGCGGGCAGTGATCAGTTGAAGAGCATGCATTTAGTTTTACTTGCATTTAAGAGCAGTTTGAGGTGACGGAAGGAGAGTTGTATGGCATTGAAGCTCGTCTGGAGGTTAGTTAACACAGTGTCCAAATAAGTAACCAACACTTTAATATTTGACTCTCACGGTTACTCCCCCTCTCCGGCACTCGACGTCACCAGTTTATTCATTATTACGCAACACCTGCCACCATCGTTACACCCACCTGTGCTTCATGAGACTCCAGGACTCCATCACCTTCCTGATTACCTCCCCTATATTTGTCACTCCCTTTGGTTCTTTTCCCAGACGTAATTGATTCTGTTCCTGTGTTATATGTCTGTATGTTACTCCTGTTTCTTGTTTTGTTCCATGTTTCATTTATTATTAAATTCACTCCGAGTACTTGCTTCCTAGCGTACTCATTACAGAATAACGCCTCACCAAAGGGAAGCAACAGGGATTTTTTTTTTACTGGCTCATCAGGCTCCCATGCCTCAGCCAGCTCGTCAGGCTCCCGCACCCCAGCCGGCTCATCAGGCTCCCGCACCCCAGCCGGCTCTACAGGTTCCCGCACCCCAGCCGGCTCTACAGGTTCCCGCCCCAGCCGGCTCTACAGGTTCCCGCGCCCAGCCGGCTCTACAGGTTCCTCGCCCCAGCCGGCTCTACAGGTTCCCGCGCCCAGCCGGTTCCCATACAGGTTCCCGCGCCCCAGCCGGCTCTACAGGTTCCCGCGCCCCAGCCGGCTCTACAGGTTCCCGCGCCCCAGCCGGCTCTACAGGTTCCCGCGCCCCAGCTGGCTCTACAGGTTCCCGCGCCCCAGCCGGCTCTACAGGTTCCCGCGCCCCAGCTGGCTCTACAGGTTCCCGCGCCCCAGCTGGCTCTACAGGTTCCCGCGCCCCAGCTGGCTCTACAGGTTCCCATGCTTCAGCTGGCTCTACAGGTTCCCATGCTTCAGCTGGCTCTACAGGTTTCCGCGCCTCAGCTGGCTCTACAGGTTCCCATGCTTCAGCTGGCTCTACAGGTTTCCGCGCCTCAGCTGGCTCTACAGGTTCCCATGCTTCAGCTGGCTCTACAGGTTTCCGCGCCTCAGCTGGCTCTACAGGTTCCTGCGCCTCAGCAGAAGCAACCGGCCCGCTCCTGGTCCTCGGTCCCTCAGGAGCGTTCTGCGGCTGAAGCCGAGCGTCAGTGTGGGGGTACTGTCACGGTTACTCCCCCTCTCCTGCGCTTCGACATCGCCAGTTTATTCTTTTTTACCCACATCTGCCACCATCGTTACGCTCACCTGCGCTTCATGAGACTCACCTGGACTCCATTACCTCTCCTATATCTGTCACTCCCTTTGTTTTTTTCCCCCAGCGTAATTAATTCTGTTCCTGTGTTATGTCTGTACGCTACTCAGGTTTCTTGTTTTGTTTCATTTATTATTAAATTCACTCCCTGTACTTGCTTCCCGACTCCTAGTGTACTCGTTACATTGATGTTTGGAACAGCTTCGAAATTTGACATTTTAGAAACATGGATAAACGCCTAACTCTGATGTTAGACTGTAAGAGCTTTTTAACCTGTGAGTGTTTGTGCGCGTGTATGAATGTGTAAATGCTTTCGTGATTTCACCTGCGCGGGGGCCTCTGCACCTGTGTGTGTGTGCATGTTAAACCGGTTTTAATCTTAGTCCCATCATCCAAGCCAGATGATTTCTCCATCTAGATGTTTTATTCTCTTTAAACAGTAGCTCCTCGTTAAATATCCATACAGCTCAGCATCATGTTTGCAATAAAGACAGGAGTCTGCTCCATACCACTCTCCTCTCCTGGCCCAGCCTTACCGGCACATTACAATAACTCCAGCTGAAATTAAATGTTCTCTAATGGACGCTGAGTGACAAATTGTGCAATTATCCAGGAACTGAGGGAGGGGAGCACAACTCTGCATGCTAGGCTAGTCAACGTCTCCGCATCCCCACGCCTCCTCCGCTTGCTCAGCTCACAGGAGGGAGAGACAGGAAATAGCCAAGACTCACATTCTATTATAACTCAGCAATATGTAGAGCAGGGTTCCCCAACAGGGTTCTCCAACTTTCCTGAGCAATTTCTCAAAAATATATTCATTGTTGGACACAAAATACTGTAAAAACACCAGGAAATCAGTCTTAATTTTGGAAATCTGTTCCCAAGTGTTCCCACTCATAATAGAGACTTGATCGTATGCAAATGCAAAGTTTGAAATGATTATGTTTTACTCAAATATTATATCTGTTTGGGCTTCGTCAATTTGCAGTCTACAAATAATTTTTGATTATGCCACCCGACCCCCCCGACCCCGACCATCCGTGCAAGAGACAATCGACCCGCGGTTAAATCTAGTTGATGATCCCTGACGTAAAGACAGCCCGCTAATGTCTCGGCAGAACCCGTTTTATGTCCAACACCTGTTCCTCCTGTAGGTTTATTACCACGCTGGGGAGGGGACATACATGCATAGTGAGACAACATACCTAACCCTCTGTCTGTCAGCTAACTGTACCACTGGCTCTGATAGGGAGAGAGGGAGGAGAGAGGAAGGAGAGAGGAGGCCGTTCTGCACACAGGGACATGGCTGGGGTCAACACAGCCTGTATGATTATTTTTCAGAACTGCTCTCTCACTGTAATGTCATTTTGGAATTATATCAAATCAAAGTTTATTTGTCACGTGCGCCGAATACAACAGGTTTAGACCTTACAATGAAATGCTTACTTACAGGCTCTTAACCAACAGTGCAAAAAAGGTATTAGGTGAACAATAGGTAAGTAAAGAAATAAAAACAACAGTAAAAAAACAGTGAGAAATAACAGTAGCGAGGCTATATACAGTAGCGAGGCTATAACAGTAGCGAGGCTATATACAGTAGCGAAGCTATAACAGTAGCGAGGCTACATAAAGGCACCAGTTAGTCCATTGAGGTAGTATGTACATGTAGATATGGTTAAAGTGACAATGCATATATGATGAACAGAGAGTAGCAGAGGGGTTGGCGGGTTGTGGGTGGCGGGACACAATGCAGATAGCCCGATTAGCCAATGTGCGGGGGCACTGGTTGGTCGGGCCAATTGAGGTAGTATGTACTTTAATATATAGTTAAATTGACTATGCATATATGATAAACAGAGAGTAGCAGCAGCGTAAAAGAGAGGTTGGGGGGGGGCACACAATGCAAATAGAGAGTAGCACCTGTTCAGGAGTCTTATGGCTTGGGGGTGAAAACTGTTGAGAAGCCTTTTTGTCCTAGACTTGGCACTCCGGTACCGCTTGCCATGCGGTAGTAGAGAGAACAGTCTATGACTGGGGTGGCTGGGGTCTTTGACAATTTTTAGGGCCTTCCTCTGACACCGCCTGGTGTAGAGGTCCTGGATGGCAGGCAGCTTAGCCCCAGTGATGTACTGGGCCGTACGCACTATCCTCTGTAGTGCCTAGCGGTCAAAATCCGAGCAATTGCCGTACCAGGCAGGGATGCAACCAGTCAGGATGCTCTCGATGTTGAGGTAGAACCTTTTGAGGATCTGAGGACCCATGCCAAATCTTTTTTGTTTCCTGAGGGGGAATAGGCTTTGTCGTGCCCTCGTCACGACTGTCTTGTGATTGGACCATTCTAGTTTGTTGGTGATGTGGACACCAAGGAACTTGAAGCTCTCAACCTGCTCCACTACAGCCCTGTCGATGAGAATGGGGGCGTGCTCGGTCCTCCTTATCCTGTAGTCCACAATCATCTCCTTAGTCTTGGTTACATTGAGGGATAGGTTGTTATTCTGGCACCACCCGGCCAGGTCTCTGACGTCCTCCCTTTAGGCTGTCTCGTCGTTGTCGGTGATCAGGCCTACCACTGTTGTGTCGTCTGCAAACTTAATGATGTTGTTGAAGTCGTGCATGGCCATGCAGTCGTGGGTGAACTGGGAGTACAGGAGGGGACTGAGCACGCACCCCTTGGGGGCTCCAATGTTGAGGATCAGCGTGGCAGATGTGTTGCTACCTACCCTCACCACCTGGGGGTTAGCGCATCAGGATGTCCAGGATCCAGTTGCAGAGGGAGGTGTTTAGTCCCAGGATCCTTAGCTTAGTGATGAGCTTTGAGGGTACTATGGTGTTGAACGCTGAGCTGTAGTCAATAAATAGCATTCTCACATAGGTGCTCCTTTTGTCCAGGTGGGGAAGGGCAGTGTGGAGTGCAATAGAGATTGCATCATCTGTGGATCTGTTTGGGCGGTATGCAAGTTGGAGTGGGTCTAGGGTAATGTTGTTGATGTGAGCCATTACCAGCCTTTCAAAGCACTTCATTGCTACGGACGAGAGTGCTACGGGTCTGGCGTCATTTAGGCAGGTTGCCTTTGTGTTCTTGGGAACAGGGACTATTGTGGTCTGCTTGAAACATGTTGGTATTACTCAATCTATCTCCGTAATCCAAAGTGTGGTGTAGTGTGGTAGAACCTTGGTTAAATCAAGCCTAGCTGCTGGGGGTGACATACACTGAACTGTATATGAAACACATAGACTTAGTATGTATTGTCATATAGCACTTCCTGTGTGCACACAGTCTATTCTCACTAATCTCCAATCATCTCAATTTGTATTGCTTTCAAACGTCCCTCCAGGTCAGCTGAATCTTCCGATTCTGTGTGTGGAGAGAAACAGTGATTTAGGAGAGTCTGTGTCTGGTCCCATAGGGCCCGATTCAGACTAAGGGAATGTACGCCTTTTCTACGCATGCATTTCCTATGCACTTCTCAGTAGTTGGTATTCAGACTTAAATTACAATGCATTCGGAAAGTATTCAGACCCCTTGATTTTTTTCACATTTTGTTACGTTACAGCCTTATTCTAAAATGGATTAAATAAAAAATGATCAATCAATCTACACACAATACCCCATAATGACAAAGCAAAAACAGGTTTTTAGAAATGTTTGCCAATCTATTACAAATAAAAAACAGAAATACCTTATTTACATAAGTATTCAGACCCTTAGTTATGAGCCTCGAAATTGAGCTCAGGTGCGTCCTGTTTCCGTTGATCATCCTTGAGATGTTTCTACATCTTGATTGGAGTCCACCTGTGGTAAATTCAATTGATTGGACATGATTTGGAAAGGCACAGATCTGGGGAAGCATTCCAAAAAAATTCTCCCTCATTCTTATATGGAAAAAGTTTGGAACCACCAATATTCTTCCTAGAGCTGGCCATCTGGCCAAACTGAGCAATCGGGGGGAGAAGGGCCTTGATCAGGGAGGTAAGCAAGAACCCAATGGTCAATCTGACAGAGCTCCAGAGTTCCTCAGAGGAGATGGGAGAACCTTCTAGATGGACAACCTTCTCTGCAGCACTCCACAAATCAGGCCTTTATGGTAGAGTGGCCAGACGAAAGCCACTCCTCAGTAAAAGGCACATGGCAGCCCGCTTGGAGTTTGCCAAAAGGACTCTCAGACCATGAGAAACAAGATTATCTGGTCTGATGAAACCAAGATTGAACTCTTTGGCCTGAATGCCAAGCGTCACATCTGAAGGAAACCTGGCACCATCCCTACGGTGAAGCATGGTGGTGGCAGCATCATGCTGTGGCAATGTTTTTCAGTTTTTCATGTTTTTCAGTAGCAGGGACTGAGAGACTAGTCAGGATCGAGGCAAAGATGAACGGATTAAAGTACAGAGAGATCCTTGATGAAAACCTGCTCCAGAGCGCTCAGGACCTCTGGCTGGGCCACTCAAGGAGTGGCCCAGCCAGAGCACGATCGAACATCTCTGGAGAGACCTGAAAATAGCTGTATAGTGACGCTACCCATCCAACCTGACAGAGCTTGAGATGATCTGCAGAGAAGAATGAGAGAAACTCTCCAAATACAGGTGTGCCAAGCTTGTAGCGTCATACCCAAGAAGACTTGAGGCTGTAATCGCATCCAAAGGTGTTTCAACAAAGTACTGAGTAAAGGTTCTGAATACTGAATAGTTATGTAAAAAACAAAATCTATACATTTGCAAACATTTCTAAAATGTTTTTGCTTTGTCATTATTGGGTATTGTATGTAGATTGAAGAGGGATTAAATATATATATATTTTAGAATAAAACTGTAACGTAACAAAATGTGGAAAAAAAGTTCAGTACATTTAGCTAAATCCATCGCTTTGAATTTGGTGTACCTTAAAAAAAAGAATCTCGACAGACTCACTAGAATATATAGATAGAACGATTCATAATATTAGGGATCAATGAAAGAAAGGAAATACCTGCATTTCCATCTCCTTTTCAGCACCAATAGTAGATTAGGGTAAGGAAAGTACACTATATATACAAAAGTATGTGGACACCACTTCAAATTTCTGCATTCAGCTATGTCAGCCACACCCGTTGCTGACAAGTGTATAAAATTGAGCACACTTCCTTGCAATCTCCATAGACATACATTGGCAGTAGAATGACCTTACTGAAGAGCTCAGTGAATTTCAACCTGGCACTGTCATAGGATGCCACCTTTCCAACAAGTCAGTTTGTCAACTTTTTTCCCTGCTAGAGCTGCCCTGGTCACCTGTAAGTTTTGATATTGTGAATTGGAAAAGTCTAGTAGCAACAACGGCTCAACCGCTACGTGGTAGGCCACACAAGCTCACATAACGGGACCGCTGAAGCTTGTAGCGTGTAAAAAATAATCTGTCCTCGTTTGCAACACTCACTGCCGAGTTCCAAACTGCCTATGGAAGCAACATCCACACAAGAACTGTTTGTCAGGAGCTTAATGAAATGGGTTTCCATGGCCGAGCAACCGCACACAAGCCTAAGATCACCATGTGCAATGCCAAGTGTCGGCATTGGACTCTAGAGTAGTGGAAACGCGTTCTCTGGAGTGATGAATCACGCTTCACCATCAGGCAGCCCTACGGACGAATCTGGGTTTGGCGGATGCCAGAAGAACACTACCTGCCTGAATGCATAGTGCCAACTGTAAAGCTTGGTGGTGGAGGAGGAATAATGGTCTGGGGCTTTTTTTCATGGTTCGGTCTAGGCCCCTTAGTTCCAGTGAAGGGAAATCTTAACGCTACAGCATACAATGACATTTTAGACGATTCTGTGCTTCCAACTTTGTGGCAACAGTTTGGGGAAGGCCCTTTCCTGTTTCAGCAAGACAATTCCCCCGTGCACAAAGCGAGGTCCATACAGAAATGGTTTGTTGAGACCGGTGTGTAAGAGCTTGACTGGCCTTCACAGAGCCCTGACCTCAACCCCATCAAACACCTTTGGGTTGAATTGGAACGCCGACAGTGAGCCAGGCCTAATCGCCCAACATCAGTGCCGACCTCACTAATGCTCTTGTGGCCGAATGTTCCAACATCTAGTGGAAAGCCTTCCCTGAAAAGTGGAGGCTGTTATAGCAGCAAAGGGTGGACGAACTCCATATTAATGCCCATGATTTTGGAATGAGATGTTTGCTGAGCAGGTGTCCACATACTTTTGTTCATGTAGTGTATTTCTGAATAATAATAAAAACTGGTTTGGAGAGCCTTTACTCAATAAATATATTGGTGAATCAAAAATACAGTGCTTTGATTCATCCTGAAAGTTGCCATTTTCAATTGTTCAATTGTTCAATCCAGAAGGTGAGAAAGGTGAGAAAATGTACAATAGGGGTTGACCAGTAGTCCTATGAATCTATCCTAATAATCCTGTGATGGCAATGGTTCAGCCGTCGTGAACTGTGCGCAAGGCTCCAGGTTTAAATTGATATGTATGGTCTGCGTTCCATAATGATTAAAATAGGTTACATGTTCCAAAGTATTTCACAACTTCAAATCAAATGAAATGTATTTGTTACATACACGTGTTTAGCAGATGTTATTGAGGGTGTAGCGAAATGCTTGTGTTTCTAGCTCCAACAGTGCAGTGATATCTAACAATTCACAACAATACACACAATACACACAACCTAAAAGTAAAATAATGGAATTAAGGAATATAGAAATATTAGGATGAGCAATGTCGGAGTGGCATAGACTAAAATACAGTAGAATAGAAAACAGTATATACATATGAGATGAGTAAATCAAAAATCTGTAAACATCATTAAAGTGACTAGTATGCATGATGGTATAACTGACGGTGGTTACCTGTAGTGGCTAATATTTAACACAATGCAAATTGTACAGAATACAGTGAAAAGTCTGGGCATATAATTAAAACATTCTAGAAATCATGAATCAACTTGGTAGGTTTGGTGCTATACTGTCATTTGTGTATGTCAGAAGCGCTGGTGTAGTTGGTGTAAAAGAGTCAGGCGCAGAGCAGCAGAACGTAGGTTACTCATAAAGATACAAAGTAGATACAAATACCAAGCCCACCAAATGGACTGACATAATCAGGAATAATAACGCACAACAAACATGGGGGGAAACAGAGGGTTAAATAATGAACATGTAATTGGGGAATTGAAACTAGGTGTGTATAAAACAAAGACAAAACAAATGGAGTATGAAAAGTGGATCGGCGATGGCTAGAAGGCCGGCAACGTCGAACGCCGCCCGAACAAGGAGAGGGACCGACTTTGGAGGAAGTCGTGACAGTGCATGGCTACAGATTTCATATCAGATTTTATACCAGTCACATTTCATATCTGCAAATTATAAAGCCAACATTTCATAAACTTCACTGTGGAAAAGGTGAAATGTTGATTTTCTTCAGTTTGCTGCCATGTGACTGGTTTCACATTTGTCTCCAGCAATCATAAGTTAAAATTGATATAAAACAATTGTCATTTATATTTACAATCCCCTTATACAAACGGCTAACTCATTTCCCTAGCTTTTCCCCTTATCAAAGGCTCTTATCAAGTTGTAACTGACAGTGCATGGAGAATGCTGTTATTTCTATTGGGGGGGGAAAGAAAGTAGAAGTTCCACTTTGAACCGACAGGTTGCTCGACCTTATTCATTGTTTCCTCGCGGGTATGAGGGAATTCATTTAAGGTCAGAATACGGAGTATCTGTAGACAGACCTCTGCCACACCTTCATTTATTTGATCTCCAGCAAAACGAATAGCGGGTGAATAGCATGCTATTCTCATACTTCAGTTCAAGGTCAGAATTTGCGTAGAGAGAGAAAGGTGCATAAAAAGGGGAACGACGTTCAATTTATGCGGACTTAGAGAATAGCAGGGGTAGGCAGGAAACAGAGGTAGTCGACTGGACCACTTTGGATTCATTGACAGCTGTATTGGAAAGAGAATGGCAGTGGGGTGTGAGGGAGAGATGGCTCCATAGAGCCAGTAAAAATAGTCTATCCTGATAAAGACAATGATATTCATAGAAAAAGGCTGGTCCACTATGACTTTCTTTAAATGAAAAGTACATTTGGGGGAAATAGGCTGATGGTTCACCAGCTAGAGGTGGCATAAGAAATGATGTGACTTTGAGAGTTGACAGTAATTCCAGTCATCTGATGTAATTCTGTAAAAACAACATTTAAAGATGCACTATACAGAAAGCCCTCCGCCATTTCCTGGTTGCTAAAATTATAATATTTCAGTTTAGGTGACAAAAGAAGCAAGTATAGTGTAGAGCAGTGTTTCCCAACCTTGGTCCTCCAGTACCCCCAACAGTACACATTTTTATTGTAACCCTGGACAAGCACACCTGATTCAACTTGTCAACTAATGATCAAGCCCTCAATGAGTTGAATGAGGTGAGTTTGTCTAGGGCTATAATGAAAATGTGTACTGTTGAGGTTACTTGAGGACCAGGGTTACAAAACAGTGGTGTAGAGAATCATTGGACCATCTAAACCAAAAATATTGTATTTTCAGCTGTTTAAAGCCGATGTACAAAACTGATAGTAAAAGACACAAAACCAAAACTTAAGCACGGGAAGCATAGAAATAGCACACATAGAACAGATCTAATGCTTCTTAGACTTTCTTTCAACGAGATTGACAGATCTATAACTTACATTTCTATGTGAATTTGGTCAGGTCACCCAAAAAGTGACATATTGCTTTAGGTAGACTTACGATAGAGGCTGTAGAGTGCATGTAATTCTAAAGTCATCGATTTACATCAACACTGTTCATGTTGAACTGGCCACGTCCTCTAGTGAATTGAAAACTAACAACGTATTTTTTCTTTCCCTCTGTATCTGCCCCTGGTTACTGACCTGTGAAAACCTCTATAGGTGAGTACAATACATATATTTTGTCACATCACTGCCCAATGACTGACACTGTCCAGGATGTGTGTGTTGAAATAAAAATCTATTTAGTGTGTGTGTTTGTGTCTGTTTGAATGATTTTCCTACCTGTGATTTACAATACAGTTGTTCATCTCCTGGGTGTGTGTGTGTGTGTGTGTGTGTGTGTGTGTGTGTGTGTGTGTTTAAAGTGAGAGACACAGCAGTCCAGAGGTAGAGGAGAATGAAGAACAGTTAGAAAGCTGTGGGCATAATGCTATAACTCCTCCCCCTTTCTCTCTCTCTGTCGCTCTCTCTCTCTCTTTCTCTGTCTCTTTCTCTCTCTGTCTGGTTCTCTTTCTCTCTTTCTCTTTATTTCTCTCCCCCTCTATCTCTCTGTGTGTCTCTATCACTCTCCCTCTCTGTGTGTCTCTCTCTCTTTCTCTCTGTTCTCGCTCTTTCTCTCTCTCTTCTCACCTCTCTCTCTCCATTCTGCTCATTGTTTAACATGTGTTTATCTTACATATGATGGGAGAGACAATACTGCACCTTCAGTGCCAGGAAGTGTCGCCAACTTCTCCATATTTTTATGGCTCCTACCATAATAGCTTTTTCAATCCAACCCTGAGACAGAGCCATCCAGAATAGACTAGAATCTACCTAGTGCATCACAGGCTAGGCTGGGTGCCTACCTTTTGATTGGAGATCAGAGGCCTGGAGCTGAGGAGAGGTTGAGGGGTAAAGGCTAATCATGTAACCAGTTATATATACACAGCGATCGATGAAGCTGAGCTTGGAACTCGACCCTGCACCCGGTACTCTGACCTGCACCTTAGAGACTGCCGCCCTATATATAGATTCATTGAACACTGTTACCTTTAATAATGTTTACATATTTACATACAACCATGAACATTGCGTGCGAGAGGGGGGTGACCTGGGGGACTTTGAGGTACTGGAACACATTTAAAAAATGTACTTTTGTAATGAAAACTCAGGGAGAACAAGGTGTAGATTAATGCGCAGAGTGCGGCAGATGTTTATTAAGCCTTCACAGAAGGCATGAATCATGGTCGCAGGCAATGGTCAAACACAGGCAGGCAGTCAAAAACTAAAAATACCTCACAACCATACAAACAGAAAGAACTGAACTTAATAGGGAGCTGATGAGACCAGGTGAGAAACAAACACAGGTGAAATCAATGAACACAAAGAAACAGGGCTACGTTCCAGAACACAAAGAAACAGGGCTACGTTCCAGAACACAAAGAAACAGGGCTACGTTCCAGAACACAAAGAAACAGGGCTACGTTCAAGAACACAAAGAAACAGGGCTACGTTCCAGAACACAAAGAAACAGGGCTACGTTCCAGAACACAAAGAAACAGGGTTACGTTCCAGAACACAAAGAAACAGGGCTACGTTCCAGAACACAAAGAAACAGGGCTACGTTCCAGAACACAAAGAAACAGGGCTACGTTCCAGAACACAAAGAAACAGGGCTACGTTCAAGAACACAAAGAAACAGGGCTACGTTCCAGAACACAAAGAAACAGGGCTACGTTCCAGAACACAAAGAAACAGGGTTACGTTCCAGAACACAAAGAAACAGGGCTACGTTCCAGAACACAAAGAAACAGGGCTACGTTCCAGAACACAAAGAAACAGGGCTACGTTCCAGAACACAAAGAAACAGGGCTATGTTCCAGAACACAAAGAAACAGGGCTACGTTCCAGAACACAAAGAAACAGGGCTACGTTCCAGAACACAAAAAAACAGGGCATCGTTCCAGAACAAAGAAAAAGAACACAAGGTTGACTAAGAAAAGAAAAGCAGAACCATACACCTTTATTATAAAGCATTGCATTATCATTGCTTTTGCGTGCTGGCATAGAGCAGTAGAGTAGAGGCGCTTGCAGAAGTTGCACACATGGGGAATTTTGGTCCTCTTTCACACATGTGCAAGTGTGTATTATACGCATGTGAGAAATGGAAATTTGTTTTTTGCATATCCCAACTCCCCTTGCGACACCCTCGGAGAGTGGGGACACGGCTAGAGGCCGGGAAAAATGTTGCCTTTTATAAACGCAATTCATGCAATTCTACATCATTTTGCATGACAGAATCTTTATTAATACCGCACAAATGATGGAAATAACAGGCTACTTTGACACTGACAAACTGAGAATCTGAGATTAATAAAAACAACCTCATCTTGAATCCACCGACAGCCTAGGCCTCGGTGCGTGGAAAAACACATACAATATGAGGAGGAAATTATAGTCCTAAAAAAGCATTCCAGTTTCATTGACCCAATGAGGCGCAGCTCACTCACCAGCGATGGCCAATACGCTCGTGCCAAAAGCCCCTATCTTGTTTTACTTTGTAAAACAATGCTGTACGCTCAATAGGCCTATTTGGAAGATCAGATATTTTGGTAGCCTGCAGAAAGATTAGTCTTCTGTTTTCAGCAGGAGCCATTTGCTTTCCAACATGTTTTTTACCGTGATTGTATTTGAAATATTGCAAAAGGCCTGTTTTGGCTGCATGCTGTTCACGAACAGATTTGACGCACATTTCCGACTGTAGGCTATGCCTTGTGTTTGGGATACACACAATGCATAGCTAAGCTATTTAAAAATCTATGTATATATATTGATCATCTGGCTAAGTTATAAGCCAAATCTTTGTGTAGTATTCTGAATTATTCCATTTCAGTTCATCTCACTCTAGTTATGTGAGAGACTCAGTCGCGCTTCTCTCTCTCACCACAGCAACAGCCACAAGCGTTGGTCTGTCTCTAGGCTACAATGTGGCCCAACGCAAATCAATTCTTAGAATATCAGGCATGTTTTCACATCACATTCTTTAGGAGGCAGATGAATTACAGAGAAGTCAACTCGAATTAACACTGACAGCTTTTATTTGAATGTTTATTTTGCAAACAGTGGAAATAATTTTTCATGCCAGACCTGGGCAAATAGGTTCCGGAACGAAACAGTTCAACACGGAGAGGTACCAGATCCTGTTCCGGTAGGATCCAGCTCAAATTAAGCACTGACCATGAAACAGATGAAAGGCTAATAGTCACCTATTGAGAAATACTTTAAATATAGTACTCCTAGCCTATAGAAAGCTGATGGGATCCTCCTCTTTTTAATGGAGGCCATTTTTTCTCACACAAAATATTTTGCCCTGGCTTTTACCAGCCCACATCACAAATAGCCTACCATTTGTATTTGATATTCTTACCTTTTCCTATTTGATCTGGTCACTGACATAGGCTTACATACATCATTGCATCAAAATCTTGTCTCACAAACGTCTGATCTGTGCTTCAGAACCAAAACCAAAAAGTTCTGCGTGCCAATCATCAGCATTGGCACGCAAAGGTGGGTGCACTGCACATATCCAGATTAGTGACCAGAAAGCACTTGTTTAATTTTCTCCTGTTTTGCCAGGCAAAAACAGAGTGGCCTACGTTCATGTCATCCATATATAATACAGTCTAGCAATCTGCAACGGAAGTATCTTTGCTAGAACAATACCTGGCTACCAATCGATTTCATTGATCGTTTTCAAATTACAGATCCAATGCAGCCATTTTTATATCAATATGAAATAATTTCTGGGGAAAAATGAAGTACCTTACTGTGATTGTTTTAGATTAAAATGGTCAAAAAGAAAAAAAATATATATACAAAATATCTTCTTAGCAAAAAGCAATTTCTCAAGCAAGAATTTGACTAGGAGTGTCTGTGAGTGGTCTGAGTGAGGATTAAAAAACAGAAAACTAGCTGTTATTGGCAGATGTTTGGAACTTTCTTTCTTATAGATGACCATTGGCTTATAATACCTTGTACATTATAGTGCATGTCATGTGTTCCCCCCTGCACACTTAGCTGTGTTTAATATTTGGTTACGTATACAGCCAAAACATTAGGGAACTGGCATTAGTCTCTCTTCCCCTCTCTGTTTTCTTTTATTGAATTCGATGTTCGTCATAGAACGATGGGACTAGTTTCTGTGGATGCGGACAGATTTCCAGCGCTGTGCTATGTTTGCGTATCGGGCCCTCTGATGAGCGCATAAAGTTTTCGGTGAGACTTTCCAGCCTCCAAAGGCAGTGAATATGTAATGTAACCTGACACCAGAGTCCCTAATCAGTACAGTATATTATTATCTATTATATTGACAAGTCGATTGACCACTCTAACAATGGAAATACATGTCCTCAAAGATGTAAGGCAGGCAGGAGGAGGTGAGATCAGGTGCGACCATTCTAGCCAATAAGAGGGCTAGAATGGCTCTTTCCCTCTGCTACAGTTCAAAACCCTAGTTTCCTCGCTGGTTGAATAGGCACTGAAATTTATTTAGAGAATTTGCGCAATAGTCATAAAATAAATAGTCCCATGGCCATTGGCCACCCTCTGAAAATCAAGGCTCAACTTTGTGCGCTTGCACAGCAGAGTGAGAGAGAGAAAGAAAGCGAGGGAGAGACAGAGAGGGAGAAAGGGACAGAGGAGAGAGAGAGGAAGAGAGAGAGGGAGAGAGGAGGAGAGAGCAAGAGAGAGACGGAGATATTCACATTATGCTGGGTTACATAACCTCTGTTGTTTCTGTTGATTTAGCATCTATGCAGTACGATGAATCAAACAGACACATAATGCCTAATTGGGCTAGGAACAGCCCGTCCTCTCTCTCTCTCTCTCTCTCTCTCTCTCTCTCTCTCTCTCTCTCTCTCTCTCTCTCTCTCTTTCTTTCACTCTCCTTCCTCTCTCGCTCTCTCTTTCTTTCTTTGTCACTCTCTTTCCTCTCTCTCTCTCTCTCTCTCTCTCTCTCTCTCTCTCTCTCTCTCTCTCTCTCTCTCTCTCTCTCTCTCTCACTCTCTCTGTTTTGTGTACAATTCATTTTCACACTTTGAACAGAACAACACTATAGTGTTGCTCCTAGGTGCTTCCAACGCTGTTTATTATGATGATAGATGTACAGTAGTAATATGAATGCCCTCTGTAACTTTACTGACAGTAGTTACTACAAGGATGAAGCTATAAAGTCCGACTGGGCAGCTCAGGGGAGCACACGGGAGCAGGGCTCATTCTGGAGGATTCTCCAAGGTCAAGATGAGAGAGAGGAAGTTGCTGTTTCAACAGAGAGAATGTGGGGATTGGGGAGGGTGGCCAGTGAGAGCTGACGGCCGCAGGCGTTTCCAACACACTAGGGGCATGCTGGAGGGAAAAGGGAAGGATGACTAGAGAAGAGGATGAGTAGAGGGGTGTATGGGGAATAAGAGAGGAATGGCCAGAGGAGAAGATGCATTATAAATGATGAGGTTCTTTCCCGTGCGGCCTGTCTGATTGTTTGAGCTGCCGCTGGCAGTAGGGACATGACAAATGCCTGGATGATTGTGCTGTTTGGACATCATTGAAAACTATCCTGGAAATTAGCCTTTCTTTTTATTCAACTTCAAAGAACACTGAATGATAGGTCAGGCTTGCAGATTGCAATGCATGCCCCAAATTAGCTTTGTATGAGAAATTAAGGTTTTGATAGGGAGTATAGAACCGTATGCAGGACTCGTAGAGTTATTCTTTGAAGCAGCAACAAAGAGAATTCACTCTCAATGAAACTTCTCTGTACTGAATTCTCACCAATCCAGAACACACTCTCTCTCTCTCTCTCTCTCTCTCTCTCTCTCTCTCTCTCTCTCTCTCTCTCTCTCTCTCTCTCTCTCTCTCTCTCTCTCTCTCTCTCTCTCTCAACTTCATTTCCTATTCCTTTTCAACTGTTATATATGGCTGATAGATTTCTCATGACCTGGTCCTTTGTTCTTCCTTTTCAACTGTTATGTATAGTCGTGGCCAAAGGTTTTGAGGATGGCACAAATATTTATTTTCACAAGGTCAGCTGCCTCAGTTTGTATGATGGCAATTTGCATATACTCCAGAATGTTATTTGCCATGCAAATGAACTGAATCCCCCAAAAATGTTTCCACTGCATTTTAGCCCTGCCACAAAAGGACCAGCTGACATCATGTCAGTGAATCTCTCGTTAACACAGGTGTGAGTGTTGACAAGGACAAGGCTGGAGATCACTCTTTCATGCTGATTGAGTTTGAATAACAGACTGGAAGCTTCAAAAGGAGAGTGGTGCTTGGAATCATTGTTCTTCCTCTGTCAACCATGGTTACCTGCAAGGAAACACGTGCCGTCATCATTGCTTTGCACAAAAAGGGCTTCACAGGCAAGGATATTGCTGCCAGTAAGATTGCACCTGAATCAACCCTTTATCGATTCATCAAGAACTTCAAGGAGAGCGGTTCAATTGTTGTGTAGAAGGCTTCAGGGCGCCCAAAAAAGTCCAACAAGCGCCAGGACCGTCTCCTAAAGTTGATTCAGCTGCGGGATCGGGGCACCACCAGTACAGAGCTTGCTCAGGAATGGCAGCAGGCAGGTGTGAGTGCATCTGCACGCACAGTGAGGCAAAGACTTTTGGAGGATGGCCTGCTGTCAAGAAGGGCAGCAAAGAAGCCACTTCTCTCCAGAAAAAACATCAGGGCCAGACTGATATTCTGCAAAAGGTACAGGGATTGGACTGCTGAGGACTGGGGTAAAGTCATTTTCTCTGATGAATCCCCTTTCCGATTGTTTGGGGCACCCGGAAAAAAGGTGAACGCTACCATCAGTCCTGTGTCATGCCAACAGCAAAGCATCCTGAGACCATTCATGTGTGGGGTTGCTTCTCAGCCAAGGGAGTGGGCTCACTCACAATTTTGCCTAAGAACACAGCCATGAATAAAGAATGGTACCAACACATCCTCCGAGAGCAACTTCTCCCAACCATCCAGGAACAGTTTGGTGACGAACAATGCCTTTTCCAGCATGATGGAGCACCTTGCCATAAGGCAAAAGTGATAACTAAGTGGCTCGGGGAACAAAACATCAATATTTTGGGTCCATGGCCAGGAAACCCCAGACCTTAATCCCATTGCGAACTTGTGGTCAATCCTCAAGAGGCAGGTGTACAAACAAAAACCCACAAATTCTGACAAACTCCAAGCATTGATTATGCAAGAATGGGCTGCCATCAGTCAGGATGTGGCCCAGAAGTTAATTGACAGCATGCCAGGGCGGATTGCAGAGGTCTTGAAAAAGAAGTGTCAACACTGCAAATATTGACTCTTTGCATCAACTTAATGTAATTGTCAAGATAAAGCCTTTGACACGTATGAAATGCTTGTAAATATACTTCAGTATTCCATAGTAACATCTGACAAAAATATATAAAGACACTGAAGCAGCAAACTTTGTGGATATTAATATTTGTGTCATTCTCAAAACTTTTGGCCACGACTGTAATGGTGATTGATTTCTCATGACCTAGCCCTTTGTTAAGTTCATGAAGTGAACACTGACTGTTATGGTAGACCCAACAGCCATATGGTGTACTTTATGATAGCTCTAATGGCAAGATCATTAGTAAGGTTCTCAAAGGAAAACAACACACACACACCCAGGCACGCACACACACACACATACATACACACACACACACACACACACACAAACACACCAAAATTGTGGTCAATTCAAATTGAATTCAGGAAGTAAACTGAAATCCCAAATAAATAATTGTTTATTTTAAATTAAAATCACTTCCTGAATTGAGTGACAACAATTCGAATTGACCCTGACACAGATAGAAAGGGAGAGAGGGAGAGCGAGAGAGAGGGCGAGTTGGAGGGAGAGAGATAAACAAAGAGAGGGAGAGCGATAGAGAGAGAAGCTGCAACGGTAAATGTCTTTATGAGTGCATGCCACACCTTGGTTCTGCTATTTTTACCCCTTCTCTCTCTCCTGAGAAAGAGACCTGAGGCTGCCCCCGGTCATAACTCCACAGCTTTTAGCACCTCTGAGATAGCTTTATGTCACTGGACATCATCAGCCTACATACACACATTGCACCCTCTACAACCACTGTGATTATTATTATTTGACCCTGCTGGTCATCTATGAACATTTGAACATCTTGGCCATGTTCTGTTATAATCTCCACCCGGCACAGCCAGAAGAGGACTGGCCACCCCTCATAGCCTGGTTCCTCTCTAGGTTTCTTCCTAGGTTCCGGCCTTTCAAGGGAGTTTTTCCTAGCCACCTGCATCTACATATGCATTGCTTGCTGTTTGGGGTTTTAGGCTGGGTTTTGTGACATCAGATGATGTAAGAAGGGCTTCATAAATGTGGAGATTAGTGGGAGGAGCTATAGGAGGATTGGCTCATTGTAATGGCTGGAATGGAATGAATGAAACGGAGTCAAACATATGGTAGAAATAAATAAATAACAGTCATCAGATTAATGAAAGTAAAGTCACAACACATGTCTTGTGTGGTATGCATGCGTGTCCGAGTTCAAACAGACAGCTCGGTGCATTCAACATGTCAATACCTCTCACAAATACAAGTAATGATGAAGTCAATCGCTCCTACACTTTGAGCCAGGAGAGATTGCCATGCATATTATTAATGTTAGCCGTGCTGCCCTGTTCTGAGCCAATTGCAGTTTCACTCTTTGTGGCCCCTGACCACACGACTGAACAGTTGTCCAGGTGGTACAAAACTAGGGCCTGTAGGACCTGTCTTGTTGATAGAGCTGTTAAGAATGCAGAGAAGTGCTTTATTATCGACAGACTTCTCCCCATCCTAGCTACTGTTGTATCAATATGTTTTGAACATGACAGTTCACAATCCAGGGTTATTCCAAGCAGTTTAGTCTTCTGCTCAATTACCACATCATTCATTACAAGATTTAGATGAGGTTTAGGGTTTAGTGAATGACACACTGGATTTACTTCCGCATACACAGACACACTGGCTTTACTTAGTAAAGATTGAAAAAGTAAGGGGCCTAGAGAGCTGCCCTGGGGAATTCCTGATTCTACCTGGATTTTCTTGGAGAGGCTTCCATTAAAGAACACCCTCTGTGTTCCGTTAGACAGATAACTCTTTATCCACAATATAGCAGGAGGTGTAAAGCGATAACACATACGTTTTTTCCAGCAACAGACTATGATCGATAATGTCAAAGCTGCACTGAAGTCTAACAAAACATCCCCCACAATCTTGTTATCATCAATTTCTCTCAGCCAATCATCAGTAATTTGTGTAAGTGCTGTCCTTCCCTATAAGCGTGCTGAAAGTCTGTTGTTAATTTTTTTACTGTACAATTCCATTGTATCTGGTCAAACACATTTCTTTCCAAAAGTTTACAAAGAGTTGGTAACAGGCTGATTGGTCGGCTATTTTGAGCCAGTAAAGGTGGCTTTACTATCCTTAGGTAGGGGAATCATTTTTGCTTCCTTCCGGGCCTGAGGGCACACTCTTTCTAGTGTGTGTGTGTGTGCTGAATGTTGTAGACTGATATTATTTTACGATTAAATGTCAGTTAAAGATTACTGTAGGTTGTTTTTTATACTTATCACTTATCAGTGTTCTTCCTCCCTCTCTCTCCCAATGCTTTTAGATCCACACACAGCATAATAGATGAAACAATAGAGCAGGGAACGGCTTGGGACATTAGGCAGAACTGAAAGACACATGTACTTGGTGGGAGTTATCATTATTTGAATTATTTACATTGTTTCATGTTCTCTGTGGCTAATCAAGCACTACAAATGGGGCATATCTGTGGTAAACAGACAGAGTTTATCATAGATGATTCCCATAGCGGAGAGAACATGGAGGGGAGAGGGTTATCGTTATTTATTCATAACAATGACATTGGAGCTCATTCATCTACTTAAATATTAGTAAAGATCGAGGCTGTGTTCAGGAATTATCGTAGCAGATTCTGAAAAAAAGAGGAGCGTTCTTGGAATTAAAAAATAATTGAAGAAGATTGAATGTATGAAAACGACGTGCTTTACATCTCTCCCGCCAGAGAGTGTTAGCTCAATCTAATACTCACTATTATGCCAGAAACAATGTGGAACAGTGTACTTTGTCTCTCCCACACATCCCCCCAGATCTGAACTACATAGACTTCTAATGTCTTTCCATAGCAGGGACCTCAGTGAACCTCCTCCACAGTGTAGCATGACTCCACTACAGCAGAAACACCACCTGACATAGTGACTATGTGTTCTCACTACAGCAGAAACACCACCTTACATAGAGACTATGTGTTCTCACTACAGCAGAAACACCACCTGACATAGAGACTATGTGTTCTCACTACAGCAGAAACACCACCTGACATAGAGACTATGTGTTCTCACTACAGCAGAAACACCACCTGACATAGTGACTATGTGTTCTCACTACAGCAGAAACACCACCTGACATAGTGACTATGTGTTCTCACTACAGCAGAAACACCACCTGACATAGAGACTATGTGTTCTCACTACAGCAGAAACACCACCTGACATAGTGACTATGTGTTCTCACTACAGCAGAAACACCACCTGACATAGAGACTATGTGTTCTCACTACAGCAGAAACACCACCTGACATAGTGACTATGTGTTCTCACTACAGCAGAAACACCACCTGACATAGTGACTATGGGTTCTCACTACAGCAGAACCACCACCTTACATAGTGACTATGTGTTCTCACTACAGCAGAAACACACCTTACATAGAGACTATGTGTTCTGTACTGGCTTAAACCTACAGTATCGCCCGAAGACATCTATTTACCGAGCAATCAACTACCCCAAAATGAAGAGTTTGAATGCTTTGCTAGTATGACGTGAGGCAGTCTCATCAGGAGTAGATTATTACATTTAATCCTGCTCTCACATACCATTTTGACCAACAACGACAAAAGCTCTGACAAAGTAACGTACAGTGGCCATACCAGAGCAACAGGTTTTGGATGTGTCTGGTAAAGAGAGCGGACTACCACAGTGGATTCTGGGCTCTCTGCTTATTTCACAACTTATCCCCTGCCATCCTTCACCTATATCTTCTAACCCCTTGTACTTTTTCTCAGCACTTCTGTTCTACAGGAAAAGCTATGGATTTCTTCTGAGCTCCAGTCTTATAGAGCCAAAGCATGCACATGCACGCACGAACGCAAACACACACATACACACACACTCAGGCAAGCGGTGTTATTTGCAGCTGCTGTTGTTGACCCCGTGGAACTGTACTGTATAGTTCTGATGTGTTTGGACTGTGTGGGCTGGCTGGGAGAGTGTTGTTTTAACTCCACTTCTGTCTTCTGCTGTGATGTTTAGCTTTCTCCTCTTCTCCTCTTCTCTGGATACTGTGTCTTACTGACTGTGTCTTACTGACTGTGTGTCTGACTGACTGTGTCTTACTGACTGTGTGTCTGACTGACTGTGTCTTACTGACTGTGTGTCTTACTGACTATGTCTTACTGACTGTGTCTTACTGACTGTGTGTCTGACTGTGTCTTACTGACAGTGTCTTACTGACTGTGTGTCTGACTGACTGTGTCTGACTGACTGTGTGTCTTACTGACTATGTCTTACTGACTGTGTGTCTGACTGTGTCTTACTGACTGTGTGTCTTACTGACTGTGTGTCTGACTGACTGTGTCTGACTGACTGTGTGCCTGACTGACTGTCTGACTGACTATGTGTCTGACTGACTGTGTGTCTGACTGACTGTGTGTCTTACTGACTGTCTTACTGACTGTGTGTCTGACTGACTGTGTGTCTGACTGACTGTGTGCCTGACTGACTGTGTCTGACTGACTATGTGTCTGACTGACTATGTGTCTGACTGGCTATGTGTCTGACTGACTGTGTGTCTGACTGACTGTGTCTTACTGACTGTGTCTTACTGACTGTGCGTCTGACTGACTGTGTCTTACTGACTGTCTGACTGACTGACTGTGTCTGACTGACTGTGTCTTACTGACTGTGTCTTACTGACTGTGTGTCTGACTGACTGTGTCTGACTGACTGTGGCTTACTGACTGTGTGTCTGACTGTGTCTGACTGACGGTGTGTCTGACTGACGGTGTGTCTAACTGACTGTGTCTGACTGACTGTGTGTCTGACTGACTGTGTTTCTGACTGACTGTGTCTTACTGACTGTGTGTCTTACTGACTGTGTGTCTGACTGAGTGTGTGTCTGACTGACTGTGTCTTATAACTGATTGTCTTACTGACTGTGTGTCTTGTAACTGTATGTCTTACTGACTGTGTGTCTTACTGACTGTGTGTCTTACTGACTGTGTGTTTTACTGACTGTGTGTCTCATCTTTCTCTCTCTTCCTCTCCATTTGTTTTTCTCTCTCCTCCTTTCTTTCCCTGACCATCTATCCTTTGCTCTCTCCCCCCGTGGCAGTGAGAAATAGATTTCAACTGTCTCTTTACAGCCAACCCACACACACACACACACACACATATGCACGCATACACGCATACGCACACATACTGTATGCACACATGCTAACACACACACACAAATAGAATGGCTGTGCCTGGAAATGCATGGTGGGAATGTGGACAGAGAAAGGGGAGCAGATTAAATGAGCCAGGAGTCACTGGATCTCCGAGGGCGCCACATTTCACCCCCATTAATGATGTTTATCGGTGGTGAAAGTTCAGGTCTGAGGTCCGTTCACCAGAGGTTAGGAGAGGAGAGGTTATTCTATGTCACTGCTCTCCACTACAGGGGTGTTCAACTGGTCCTGGAGGTTACACAGTGCGGGGAAGCTTTTGTTCCAGACAAGCATTAGCACATCTCGTTTACTGAATCAACTTCATCATGGTCTTCAATTTAGAACAGAATGAGTTAAATCGGGTTTATTACAGTTGGGCCGGAACACAAACCGACACACACTGCAGCTATCCCCAACCGGAGTTGTCCAGGGTGTGTCCTACCAGCGTGCGTGCCGGGCTTGTGATGTGTGTGCGTATGGTGTGGGGGCGCAGGGGTTGGGCTGTGTGTTTAGTGTGTCGGTGTGGCGTTTATACAGTTGTGTACAAGGATGAGATGAGCTATTCTGTGTGTAATTGTGTGGAACATAACGATTAGCCAGCATCCTCTGCCCTCTGAGCAGGAGACCAAGCCAGACTGTGCTCAGCCAAACATATTGGTCATCGTCACCGTGTGTATACTTGTGTGTGTGCCTGTGTGTGTGTTATGTGTGTGTGGGTGTACATATGTTCCTGCCTGATTGCTTGCCTGTGTGTGTTTGCAGAATAGCCACAGTGTTTAACAGCTGACCAGGTCACCAGCGTACAAGGCTGCTGTAATGAAGGCTAACAGCTGACCAGGTCACCAGCATACAAAGCTGCTATAATGAAGGCTAACAGCTAACCTTGTCACCAGCGTACAAGGCTGCTGTAATGAAGGCTAACAGCTAACCTGGTCTCCAGCATACAAGGCTGCTGTAATGAAGGCTAACCTGGTCACCAGCATACAAGGCCGCTGTAATGAAGGCTAACAGCTAACCTGGTCACCATCGTACAAGGCTGCTGTAATGAAGGCTAACCTGGTCACCATCGTACAAGGCTGCTGTAATGAAGGCTAACAGCTAACCTGGTCTCCAGCATACACGCCTGCTGTAATGAAGGCTAACAGCTAACCTGGTCACCAGCGTACAAGGCTGCTGTAATGAAGGCTAACAGCTAACCTGGTCTCCAGCATACAAGGCTGCTGTAATGAAGGCTAACCTGGTCACCATCGTACAAAGCTGCTGTAATGAAGGCTAACAGCTAACCTGGTCTCCAGCATACAAGCCTGCTGTAATGAAGGCTAACAGCTAACCTGGTCACCAGCGTACAAGGCTGCTGTAATGAAGGCTAACAGCTAACCTGGTCTCCAGCATACAAGGCTGCTGTAATGAAGGCTAACCTGCTCACCAGCGTACAAGGCTGTTGTAATGAAGGCTAACAGCTAACCTGGTCTCCAGCATACAAGGCTGGTATAATGAAGGCTAACCTGGTCACCAGCGTACAAGGCTGTTGTAATGAAGGCTAACAGCTAACCTGGTCTCCAGCATACAAGGCTACTGTAATGAAGGCTAACCTGGTCACCAGCATACAAGGCTGCTGTAATGAAGGCTAACCTGGTCACCAGTGTACAAGGCTGCTGTAATGAAGGCTAACCTGGTCACCAGTGTACAAGGCTGCTGTAATGAAGGCTAACCTGGTCACCAGCATACAAGGCTGCTGTAATGAAAACTAACCTGGTCACCAGTGTACAAGGCTGCTGTAATGAAATCTAACAGCTAACCTGGTCACCAGTGTACAAGGCTGCTGTAATGAAGGCGGCGTGGTGGCCAGCCCTCCAGTACGGTGACTGACAGAATCAGGAGCTGATGTATTTTGGTTATAAGCCTTGAGAGGAATGGAGGGTAGTGTCTCATAGTTATCCAGAGAAGATCACAGAGCCCAGTGTTACACAGAGTTAGGCTGGCATGTGTACTGTAATGTGCTTCTGGCTGCCTGAACATTTTACCCCAGTCCACAGCCCTCTAGGACTATTCCCAGACCTGTTTAACTGTTACAGAACAACAACACAGACAAGCACTACAATATTCACTCTATTTTCTACTGACTCAATTCTGACTTTCACAAAGGGTGTTTGTGTTTGCATAAAGTGTATATGTCCGTGTATATGAGAAATGGAGAGAGAGGGAGAGAAAAAGAAAGAGAGAGGAGATAGTGAGGGGGGTGCGTAGGGCTGCTACAGTCTAGTCTGTAGGTTAGGCTACTGTGTATGGTTTGGAAGGGAATGTTAAAAGAGCTGAACTTCAAGTCAACATCCCACAATTAGCCATTTAACGCTGTGTTACTATCAGGATAAGGTAAGACCCAAGTGCAGACTGTGAAGTAATAATGTTTATTGTAACAACAGGGGCAGGCAAACAGCAGGTCAAGGCAGGCAGGGGTCGATAATCCAGAGTAGGAGGCAGGCAGGGTCAGGACAGGCAGAGTGGTCAGGAGGGCGGGTACAGGGTCAGGACAGGCAGAGTGGTCAGGAGGGCGGGTACAGGGTCAGGACAGGCAGAGTGGTCAGGGACAGGCAGAGTGGTCAGGGACAGGCAGAGTGGTTAGGAGTGCGGGTACAGGGTCAGGACAGGCAAGGGTCAAAAACCAGGAGGATGAGAAAAAGAGAGGCTGGGAAAAGACAGGAGCTGACAGGACAAACGCTGGTAAGCTTGACGAACAAGATGAACTGGCCCAGACAGACAGAAAACACAGGTATATTTACCCAGAGGATCAGTAGGGAAGATGGCCGACACCTGGAGGGGGTGGAGACAAGCACAAGGACAGGAAAAACAGATCAGGGCGTGACAATTACAGCGGTTAACTGGAGCTGTGGGACGAACCGAACCTACAAACAGACAGACAGACCTAATTTAACTGCCCACTACTGTGGAAGCCAGGCCGTAAAGATGTGTCTTCACTCATTTACAAATACAGTTAAATAACATAGGCTAATAAGGAAGTGAAGACGGTGTCACACACACACACACAGAGACACACAGACAGGTAAACACATGGAGCCAGTAGTCTCTCAGTGAACCACCCTATTCATAACATTATGTGCAGGGTCAGAGGACATGGTGTTTTTTCTAGCTGTGTTACAGACACAAGGCTAGTACAGGGTCAGAGGTCATGGTAGTAAGTATCACTGTTTTACAGGCACAAGGCCAATGCTTGACAAACACAGTGAATTTTAGCGGTTCTCTGAAATGGAAAAGCTTTTAAACGAACTCCAAATATTTACCCGTGTTTAACTTCTCTCTGTTGTGTTTCCTACAAAACACACGCCTGTCAGCTAGTCTGAACTGCTCCTCTAAGAAGGGTTGGTTGGTCATCGTCATTGGGACCCTGGCCATGTGACTGCCAAGAGAAACTCAGATAAGATCACATGGTCAGCAGAAACTGGTACTAGTTTCAGTTGAAGTCGGAGGTTTACATACACTTAGGTTGGACTCATTAAAACTTGTTTTTCAACCACTCCACAAATTTCTTGTTAACAAACTATAGTTTTGGCAAGTCAGTTAGGACATCTACTTTGTGCATGACACATTTTTCCAACAATTGTTTCCAGACAGATTATTTCACTTATAATTCACTGTATCACAATTCCAGTGGGTCAGAAGTTAAAATACACTAAGTTGACTGTGCCTTTAAACAGCTTGGAAAATTCCCAAAAATGATGTCCTGGCTTTAGAAGCGTCTGATAGGCTAATTGACATAATTTGAGTCAATTGGAGGTGTACCTGTGGATGTATTTCAAGGCCTACCTTCAAACTCAGTGCCTCTTTGCTTGACATCATGGAAAATGAAAAGAAACTAGCTAAGACCTCAGAAGAAAAATTGTAGACCTCCACAAGTCTGGTTCATCCTTGGGAGCAATTTCCAAATGCCTGAAGGTACCAACGTTCATCTGTACAAACAATAGTACTCAAGTATGAACACCATGGGACCTCGCAGCCGTCATACCGCTCAGGAAGGAGACGTGCTCTGTCTCCTAGAGATGAACGTACTTTGGTGCGAAAAGTGCAAATCAATCCCAGAACAACAGCAAAGGACCTTGTGAAGATGCTGGAGGAAACAGGTACAAAATTATCTATATCCACAGTAAAACGAGTCCTATATTGACATAACCTGAAAGGCAGCTCAGCAAGGAAAAAGCCACTGCTCCAAAACCGCCATAACAAACTCAGACGGTTTGCAACTGCACATGGGGACAAAGATTGTACTTTTGGAGAAATGTCCTCTGGTCTGATGAAACAAAACTAGAACTGTTTGGCCATAATGACCATCATTATGTTTGGAGGAAAAACCGGGAGGCTTGCAAGCCGAAGAACACCAACCCAACCATGAAACACGGGGGTGGCAGCATCATGTTGTGGGGGTGCTTTGCTGCAGGAGGGACTGGTGCACTTCACAAAATAGATGGCATAATGAGAAGGGAAAATTATGTGGATATATTGAGGCAACATCTCAAGACATCAGTCAGGAAGTTAAAGCTTGGTTGCAAATGGGTCTTCCAAATGGACATTGACCCCATGCATACTTCCAAAGTTGTGGCATAATGGCTTAAGGACAACAAAGTCAAGGTATTGGAGTGGCCATCACAAAATCCTGACCTCAATCCTATAGAACATTTGTGGGCAGAACTGAAAAAGCATGTGCGAGCAAGGAGGCCTACAAACCTGACTCACTTACACCATCTCTGTCAGGAGGAGTGGGCCAAAATTCACACAACTTATTGTGGGAAGCTTGTGGAAGGCTACCCGAAATGTTTGACCCAAGTTAAACAATTTAAAGGCAATGCTACCAAATACTAATTGAGTGTATGTACACTTCTGACCCACTGGGAATGTGATGAAAGAAATAAAAGCTGAAATAAATCATTCTCTCTACTATTTTTCTGACATTTCACATTCTTAAAATAAAGTGGTGATCCTAAGACAGGGAATCTTTACTAGGATTAAATGTCAGGAATTGGGAAAACTGAGTTTAATTGTATTTGGCTAAGGTGTATGTAAACTTCCGACTTCAACTGTATACCATTCTACGACAGGTTATGCAGGCGTTACAAGAGGTATTAAAATGTTTATTATAATATACTGTATAATATTAAACATGTACAGTGAATTCAAAAAGTATTCAGACCCCTTGACTTTTTCCACATTTTGTTATGTTACAGCCTCATTCTAAAATGTATTAAATAGTTTTTTCCCCTTCATCGTTCTACACACAATACCCCATAATGACAAGGCAAAATCAGGTTTAGACATTTTGGGAAGTAAAATTAAATAAATAACTGAAATAACATTTACATAAGAATTCAGACCCTTTACTCAGTACTTTGTTGAAGCACCTTTGGCAGCAAGCTTGCCATACCTGCATTTGGGGAGTTTCTCCCATTCTTCTCTGCAGATACTCTCAAGCTCTGTCAGGTTGGATTGGGAGCGTCGCTGCACAGTTATTCTTAGGTCTCTCCAGAAATGTTAGATCGGGTTCAAGTCCTGGCTCTGGCTGGGCCACTCAACAGCATTCAGAGTCCTGTCCCGAAGCCACTCCTGCGTTGTCTTGACTGTGTGCTTAGGGTCGTTATCCTGTTTGAAGGTGAACCTTCGCCCAGTCAGAGGTCCTGAGCACTCTGGAGCAGGTTTTTGTCAAGGATCTCTCTGTACTTTGTTACGTTCATCTTTCCCTCAATTCAGACTGGTCTCCCTGTCCCTACCACTGAAAAACATCCCCACAACATAATGCTGCCACCACCATGCTTCACCGTAGGGATGGTATTGACCAGGTGATGAGCGGTGCCAGATTTCCTCCAGATGTGACGCTTGGCATTCATGCCAAAGAGTTCAATCTTGGTTTCATCAGACCAGAGAATCTTGTTTCTCATGGTCTTAGTCCTTTAGGTGTCTTTTGGCAAACTCCAAGCGGAGGAGTGCCTTCCGTTTGGCCACTCTACCATAAAGCCCTGATTGGTGGAGTGCTGCAAAGATGCTTTTCCTTCTGGAAGGTTCTCCAAACTCCACAGAGGAACTCTGGAGCTCTGTCAGAGTGACCATTGGATTTTTGGTCACCTGACTAAGGCCCTTCTCCCCCGATTTCTCAGTTTGGCGGGGCGGCCAGCTCTAGGAAGAGTATTGGTGGTTCCAAACTTCTTCCATTTAAGAATGATGGAGGCCACTGTGTTCTTGGGGACCTTCAAAGCTGCAGAAATGTTTTGGTACACTTCCCCAGATCTGTCCCTCGACACAATCCTGTCTCCGAGCTGTACGGACAATTCCTTTGACGTCATGGCTTGGTTTTGCTCTGACATGCACTGTCAACTGTGGAACCTTATATAGACAGGTGTGCCTTTCCAAATCATGTCCAATCAATTGAATCTACCACAGGTGGACTCCAATCAAGTTGTAGAAACATCTCAAGGATGATCAAAGGAAACAGGATGCACCTGATCTCAGTTTCAAGTCTCATAGCAAAGGGTATGAATACTTATGTAAATAAGGTATTTCTGTTTTTATTTTTTATTTTAAAAACATATTTTCTAAAAGCCACTTTTCGCTTTGTCATTATGGGGTATTGTGTGTAGATTGATCCATTTTGTGTGTAGATTGATCCATTTTAGAATAAGGCTGTAACGTAACAAAATGTGGAAAAAGTGAAGGGGTCTGAATACTTTCCGGGTGCCCTGTATGCCATTTAGCAGATGCTTTTATCCAAAGTGACTTACAATCAGATGTGCATACATTTTACATATGTGTGGCCCCAGGAAATATTGTGACTTTTACACCTCATGGCAGTGAATGAGCTGTACAATACTCTATGCCCACACGTTGAGAACAGTGGACACACTGTGGACAACTCCCATTACAGGCTTGTTAACTGGCAAAAAACTAGTGTTCAGTGCAAACTGCAGAGTTCTAAGTTGTGTCTTGTCTGTGTTAGTGTGTTGTAACCATACATTGTGTTGAAACACACAGAGCTCACTAACAGCTCTTCTCATTGGCTCCCTGTAAAACAGACTTTAAAATGCTGCTATTGCTTTCCATTGACACCAATTATAGACTAAAACATGCTGAGAATGAAAACTCTGGAATAATTCTTCTGATTGGGTGTCCAGAGAGCTGCTAGTGTAACTTCAAGCATCAGAGCTTCACAGTAAGTGTGAGGGGGAGGCTTGTGGTACTGCTACCAGGCAGAGAGACTTCTACTGCAGTGAGTCAGGGAACAGACAAACACAGAGGCTAGTGTACAGTTGATCTGCATTGACATAGTGGTTTCCTGCTGTACAGTTTATCTGCGTTGACAGTGTGTTGCTGCTGTTCCTCCTATATCCCCAGGTTGTACACTCTTCACTCCCTCTTTTTACTAGTCCCCCCCTGTCTTCTCACAGATGAGAGTAGAATGGTTGACATATTTCCTGTAGCAGACAGCTAGGGTTAGGGATGTATAGTGTATGTGTGTGTGTGCACGTGCAACTGTAGCTGTGTGTGCATGTGTCTGTGTCTGTGTGTGCATACATGGATGTGCGGGTGTGTGTGTGTTGTACGTGTGCTGAAGCTAGTGCTGAGCAATTAACCAAAATGCCAGTTACTTTTCGTTTTTTGGAACAACTAATTGACCGATATCATTCAATTATTTGAATTCCATTTCATTCTGTTTTTTCCTGTGAGCTTAATGTGCACATTGCACAGTTTCTCTAGAGATAAATCAGATCATGCTCAAACTGTGCGATGTAGTAGGGATCTGTAGTTTCCAATATTCTACATAGTTGAACGTGGTAATTAACTACAGTGACCATAATCCATTGTACACCTACTTGTCCAGTCTGTGTGTTTCTTTTACGCCTGCTATGTTAAGTTAGTGTAGGGCAGACACGGAGAGGGAGAGAAGAGTCAGAATAATCCGTGATCGAGAGGGATAGAGAGCAGTTGCTTCGCGAGATTCAGTGCCGTAAGAAAGTATTCATACCCTTTGACTAATTCCACATTTTGTTGTGTTACAGCCTGATTAAATATATTTTCTATCACCCGTCTACACACAATATCCCATAATGACAAAATGAAAATGTGTTTTTAGACATTTTAGCAAAGAAAGTATCTAATTTCCATAAGTATTCACACCCCTGAGTCAATACATGTTAGAATCACCTTTGGCAGCGATTACAGCTGTGAGTCTTTCTGGGTAAGTCTCTTAAGAGCTTTACCCAACTGGATTGTACAATATTCTTAAAGCTCTGTAAAGTTGGTTCTTGATCATTGCTAGACAACCATTTTCAAGTCTTGCCATAGATTTTCAAGCAGATTTAAGTAAAACTGTAACTAGGCCACTCAGGGACATTCAGTGTTTTCTTGGTAAGGAACTCCAGTGTATATTTGGCCTTGCGTTTAAGGTTATTGTCCTACTGAAAGGTGAATTAATCTCCCATTGTCTGATGGAAAGTAGACTGAACCAGGTTTTCCTCTAGGATTTTGATGCAGCCACCACTATGCTTGAAAATATGGAGAGTGGTACTCAGTAATGTGTTGTATTGTATTTGCCTCAAACACAACACATTGTATTCAGGTAAAAAAGTTAATTGCTTTGCCACATTTTTTGCAGTATTACTTTAGTGCCTTGTTGCAAACAGGATGCATATTCTGTACAGGCTTCCTTCTTTTTACTCTGTCAATTAGGTTAGTTGTCACGTTGGTATGAAGGGATCAGGAGACAAGCGCAGGAACGCGTAATATGGGTTTTTATTTGCCCACATTACAGCGTGCCGTGTAAAGGCACGGGGACAAAAAGAAACAAACACGTATACAAAAACACAGGGTTGAAACCCAAAACAAAATAGCAAGGAGTACCTGGAATAAATCCAGACGCGCACAATGATCAAAACACAGGACGAGGCCCGGAATCATGTGCGCAATCCAACATGGCACGAAAGCAGCACATGTACTCACATGCACCAATGGACATAGAACAATAATCGACAGCCCAATGGAGAACCAAAGGGCACATATATACAAACACTAATGAGGCCAGGTGTGCTGTTGATCAAGCCTTAGTTTTCTCCTATCACAGCCATTAAACTCTGTGACTGTTTTAATGTAAAATCTAATCAAATCAAATTTAATTTGTTATGTTCACAGAATGCAACAGGTGTAGAGTTTACCTGTGAAATGCTTACTTATAAACCCATAACCAACATTTTAAGTAGGTAAGAAATGTGCTAAAAAAATATATAAAAAAATTAAATAAGTTCAAGTACAAAAAAAGTAACAGGATAAAATAACAATAACTAAGCTATATACAGAGTCAATGTGCAGGGGTACAGCTTAGTCGAGGTAATTGAGGTAATATGTACATGTACTGTAGGTAGGGGTAAAGTGACTATGCATAGATGATAAACAGCAGTAGCAGCAGTGTAAAAGGGGGTCAATGCAAATTGTCTGGGTAGCCGTTTGATTAACTGTTCAGCAGTCTTATGGCTTGGGAGTAGAAGATGTTAAGGAGCCTTTTGGACCTAGACTTGGCGCTCCGGTACCGCTTGCCCTGTGGTAGAGGTCCTGGATGGCAGGAAGCTTGGCCCCAGTGATGTACTGGGCCATACGCACTACCCTCTGTAGCACTACCCTCGGATGCCGAGCATTTGCCGTACCAAGCTGTGATGCAACCAGTAATGATGCCTTCGATGGTGCAGCTGTAGAACCTTTTGAGGATCTGAGGAACCATGACAAATCTTTTCAGTCTCCTGAGGGGGAATAGGCGTTGTTGTGCCCTCTTCGCGACTGTCTTGGTGTGTTTGGACCATGATAGTTTGTTAGGGATGTGGACACCCAGGAACTTTGAGCAATGGGTGTTCCTTTTGTCCAGTTGGGAAAGGGTAGTGTGGAGTGCAATAGAGGGTACTGGGTACACCTATTGGTAATCCATCGGGCTCTGCGGCCTTGTGAATGTTGACCTTTTCAAAGGTCATACTCACATCGGCTACGGAGAGAGTGATCACACAGTCATCCGGAACGGCTGGTGCTCTCATGCATGGTTCATTGTTGCTTGCCTCGAAGTGAGTATAGAAGGCATTTAGCTCGTCTGGTAGGCTAGCGTCATGGGGCAGCTCGAAGCTGGGTTTCCTTTTGTAACCCGTAATAGTTTGCAAGCCATGCCACATCCGATGAGCATCAGAGCCGGTGTAGTAGGATTCAATCTTAGTCCTGCATTGACTCTTTGCCTGTTTGATGGTTTGTCAGAGGGCATAGCAGGATTTCTTAGTGTCCCGCTCCTTGAAAGTGGCATCTCTAGCCAGCTCTAGCCAGCTCTAGCCATTACTTCTCAATGCCATCAAATGAATCCCAGAACATATTCCAGACTGTGTTAGCAAAACAGTCATGTAGCTTAGCATCCGGGTCACCTGACCACTTCTGTATTAAGCGAGTCACAGGTACTTCCTGCTTTAGTTTTTGCTTGAAAGCTTATAAGCAAGAATCAGGATATAATTATGGTCACCATTGGCTATATGGTGAAATCCCTGAGCGGTTTCCTTCCCCTCCGGCAACTGAGTTAGGAAGGACGCCTGTATCTTTGAAGTGACTGGGTGTAATGATACACCATCCAAAGTGTAATTAATAACTTCACCATGCTCAAAGGGATGTTCAATGTCTGCTTTTATTATTTCTACCCATTTACCAATAGGTGCTCTTCTTTGTGAGGCATTGGAAAACCTCCCACGTCTTTGTGTTTGAATCTGTGTTTGACATTCACTGCTCGACTGAGGGACCTGACAGATAATTGTATGTGTGGGGTACAGAGATGAGGTGGTCATTCAAAAATCATGTTCAACACTATTATTGAGTCTTGTTAAGCATTTTTACTCCTGAACTTATTTAGGCTTGCCATAACAAAGGAGTGGAATACTTTTTGACTTAAGACATTTGAGCTTACATTTTGAATACATTTGTAAAAAAGTCTAAAAGCATAACATACTAAGGTATTGTGTGTAGGCCAGTGACACCCAATCTCATTTTAAATTCAGACTGTTAACACAACAAAATGTTGAAAAAGTCAAGGGGTGTGAATACTTTAGGAAGGTACTATGTCTCTCTACATGAAATTACATGTTCTAAGTGATTGATAGTTGGTATTTAGCAGCCATACAATAATGCCTTATTTACTTATTAAAATAGTGATTTTGTCAGACAGCATAGGCAGCAGCTCTATAGAGATGAGATGATGACTTGGAATACCATAATAAAGTCATCAAATAAAACAAAGGTAATATACAACTGAAAAAATTTTTTAAGTAAAGTATTGTGAATAAATGATGATTAATAAGTGATAAGCAGTAATGGACAGTCACTACAATCATGGGACTTTTTTTAAGCATTCTACCCACATAATGCATAGTGCATTTAAGGTTTAAAAAAATTCCCGAAACCAAAATGGAACCGACCTCAAATAGCACTAATTGCTCAGCTCTAGCTGAAGCCTGCAGAGTCATGTTGCTTTATGTCTTCTCCTCCAGCTGTGGTGAAATGTTTTGACAGAGCGATCGGCTTCAGCGTACACATCTCAGTGGAAGGAATGCCAGGCGTAGACAGACACTAATTGCAGCCAAGAGAGAGTGTGTGTGTGTGTACACGTTTTACTTTACTTGTAAAGTCCTCACAAGAATAGTAAACAAAGTAAACTTCAGAGAAGTGAGGACATTTTGCCAGTCCTGGCTTGTAAAAAGGCTATTTTAGATTTAGGGGTTAGGTTTAGGGTTAGAATTAGCATTTGGTTTAGAATTAGGGTTAAGGTTGGGGGTTAATGGTTAGGTGTAAGGTTAGGGGTTGAGGTTAGGGTTAGGTGTAAGGTTTAGGGTTAGGTGTCAGGGAAAATAGGATTTAGAATGGGAATCAGTTATGGGTCCCCAAAAAGTCCTCACAACTATAGTAAGACATAGCTGTGTGTGTGTGTGTGTTAGTGTGTTTCTTTTGGATTGTGTAATGCACCCAGGGACCAGACCTACTGCAGTCATTATTAATAAGGCTAAAAATAACACTCTATTCCTCTCGGCTCAGTGTACAGTTCTGTTGATGGGAGTTTCATTTGTGCACACACACACATACTGGACACACACACACACGCTGGGGGCAATCTATGCCGTGTATGGGACTGGTTGGGATGGGGAGAGCTTTGTATCAGTCTGATTCCAAGGTTACTGTGATATTCATATTTGCTGTCGTTATCTTCGGGCAGGGTTTCCCAAACTCGGTCCCGGGCCCCCCCTGGGTGCACGTTTTGGTTTTTAGCATTATACAGCTGAATCAAATAACCAACTCATCATTAAGCTTTGATTATTTGAATCAGCTGTCTAGTGCTAAGGCAAAAACCAAAACGTGCACCCAGGGGGGCCCCGGGACCGAGTTTGGGAAACCCTGTCATAGGGATAGAGAAAATAGGCTTTTGCAGAACAAGGCTTGGTCCTTTTTTCAATATGACCGTACTGTGAGCACCCGGCTCACGTCACCAAAGCACAGTGTTTACCCAGCCCATTACCTCCTAAATATTCTGAAGGTCTGTTTGGCGTTATTAAGTCAAAGAATGTGGAGTGTAACTGGTGCTCAGACACTGAGTCGGTGTAAATACATCAGAGCTGTCTCCTGCATTACTCAGCTCCAGAGATGTGTCTCCTGCGTTACTCAGCTCCGGAGATGTGTCTCCTGCGTTACTCAGTTCCAGAGATGTGTCTCCTGCGTCACAGCTCCAGAGATGTCTCCTGCATTACTCAGCTCCAGAGATGTGTCTCCTGCGTTACTCAGTTCCAGAGATGTGTCTCCTGCGTCACAGCTCCAGAGATGTGTCTCCTGCATTACTCTGCTCCAGAGATGTGTCTCCTGCATTACTCAGCTCCAGAGATGTGTCTCCTGCATTACTCAGCTCCAGAGATGTGTCTCCTGCATTACTCAGCTCCAGAGATACGTCTACTGCATTACTCAGCTCCAGAGATGTGTCTCCTGCGATACTCAGCTCCCAGATGCCTTGTCTCTATTGCCTTATCCTGCCTGACACTGATGCTCTGGAGGAGAGGGAGAGGGGAGAGCAAAAAGGGATATGAGGCGAGTGAGAGGAAAGAGAAGAGAGCTAAAGGGGATTGTTTAGAAAGAGGTGAGAGAGATTGTTTGATGCCCAGCTGGAGAGGGGCAGTGCATGGCAGAGAGAGGAGAGAGAGGGGCAGTGCATGGCAGAGAGTGGAGAGAGAGGGGCAGTGCATGGCAGAGAGTGGAGAGAGAGGGGCAGTGCATGGCAGAGAGTGGAGAGAGAAGGACAGTTCATGGCAGAGAGAGTAGAGAGAGGGGCAGTGCATGGTAGAGAGGTAAGAGAGAGGGGCAGAGCATGGCAGAGGGGAGAGAGAGGGGCAGTGCATGGCAGAGAGGGGAGAGAGAGGTGCATGGCAGACAGGGAAGAGAGAATCGAGTGCATGGCAGAGAGGGGAGAGAGAGGGGCAGAGTATAGCAGAGAGGGGTAAGAGAGGGGCAGAGAATGGCAGAGAGGGGAGAGAGGGGGCAGAGAATGGCAGAGAGGGGAGAGAGAGGGGCAGAGCATGGCAGAGGGAAGAGAGCAGCAGGGGTCTGGCTCACCGGCTGCAGCGGCAGCTGGACTTGGTGTTGGGTGGTGAATAGGGCACCTCTCCAGAGTCAGCTGCAATTGGGAGAGGGCACAGGCAGACTTCAAAGGGCTCATGTGAGATAGGAGAGGAGAGGAGAGGAGAGGAGAGGAGAGGAGAGGAGAGGAGAGAGGAGAGGAGAGGAGAGGAGAGGAGAGGAGAGGAGAGGAGAGGAGAGGAGAGAGCATAGCAGAGATGGATGTAATGGGGGAGAGGGGAAGAGAGGAGAGCAGAGAGGGATGTAAAGGAAGAGGGGATGAGAGGGGAAGAGAGCGGTGACAAGTTATTGGGTTTTGAAAGGTTCCAAGGCAGTCTGAGTTTGCATGACGGAGAGGAGTTGAGAGCAAGAGGTAGAGGAGAGGTAGGGCGTAAAGAGGGATATGGACAAAGGGAGGTGGAGGGTTAAAGAGAGAAAGGGAGGTGGAGGGGTAAAGAGAGAAAGGGAGGTGGAGGGGTAAAGAGAGAACGGGAGGTGGAGGGGTACAGAGAGAAAGGGAGGTGGAGGGGTACAGAGAGAAAGGGAGGTGGAGGGGTACAGAGAGAAAGGGAGGTGGAGGGGTACAGAGAGAAAGGGAGGTGGAGGGGTAAAGAGAGAAAGGGAGGTGGAGGGGTAAAGAGAGAAAGGGAGGTGGAGGGGTAAAGAGAGAACGGGAGGTGGAGGGGTAAAGAGAGAAAGGGAGGTGGAGGGGTACAGAGAGAAAGGGAGGTGGAGGGGTACAGAGAGAAAGGGAGGTAGAGGGGTACAGAGAGAAAGGGAGGTGGAGGGGTACAGAGAGAAAGGGAGGTGGAGGGGTAAAGAGAGAAAGGGAGGTGGAGGGGTAAAGAGAGAAAGGGAGGTGGAGGGGTACAGAGAGAAAGGGAGGTGGAGGGGTACAGAGAGAAAGGGAGGTGGAGGGGTACAGAGAGAAAGGGAGGTGGAGGGGTACAGAGAGAAAGGGAGGTGGAGGGGTACAGAGAGAAAGGGAGGTTAGAGTAAAAGGTGGAGAATGAGGGATACCCTGCATGTGAATGAGGAGTGTGCAGAATAAAGGTTATTGGAGAGGAAGTGATGAGGCAGAGGGTCAGATCCCTGGACACAGTGCCTCGTGGGTCTCCTCTGTTTGTCTGGCTCTTTCTCTCATCTTAACTTATGACACTGAGACACACACTCCTCACACCTGTGATTGCATTCTGTCCCTGTGTCCCACACACACACACACACACACACACACATGGGCAATCAGTCCTATCAGCAGCCTCTGCTGTGATCCCTTGTCTCTAGCTCTCTCTCTCTCTCTCTCTCTCTCTCTCTCTCTCTCTCTCTCTCTCACACACACATACAAAAAGCACAGGAACCACAGGAAGAGTAGCTGCTGCTTCTGCAAAAGACAAACAAACACTGTCTCTCTTTCTATCCCTAACTTCTTTGTTTCTCCCTCTCCAGCTATCCCTCACCTCTTTCTCTGTGACGCCACAAGGTCAATCAGTGTGTGGCAGCCAGAGTGAATGCAAGCTCTTTATTGAATGCTTTCAGATTGTTGCAGCGTCGCCCTATTTCTCCCCCCATCTCTGAACCTCTATTGCATGACATTGTAAAATGAATTTGAAAAACTCAGTCGCACACTCTGGATCTCTTGGGATAAGGGCAGAAAAGACAAGCAAGAAACAAGAGAGGAAACAAGAGAGAGGAATGGTAGAGAAACAGAAGGGAGACATTTTGGCCCATTGTTATGATGACCATTGTGATGAGAACATTTACAGGCATGCAGTAATTTTACAGTAAGGAAAATAGTACTCTGAAATATATTACAGCATCTCTGCTGTAAAACAAAATTACAGTATTAATCTGGCAACTCTGGTGCCAGAATAATTCTGTAAATTTACTGAGAAATTCTCGCTGATATCTAAATGTAAGAAAAACAATACATTTGTACATAAAATACATTTATTCAAATTAGTAACAACATTAACAACAAATGAACAACATCAATGACAATAGGAGTAACAACAGTTAACACATATGTAACCAAATAAGAGCATCATTACAACCCTAATCTAAAAATTACATTGTGTGCCTGTGTGTGTGGGGTGTGGGGGACAGAGAGACAAAGAGAGGGAGGGAGATGGAGTTAAAATTGGGATTGGGTACAATCCTAGATCTATGTTTAGGGGCAACTATTCGGGGTAAGGGGGTTCAGAGGACAGGACAGTTTGGGCAGGAGAGCAACCAGGATAGACAAGTCAATGCAGCATCATGTGTTCCTCATGGCGCGCCATAACAATCCCCCTCAGTTCTGATGTGTTACTGTAGCTCTTCTCACTCTTAATTAGGACAAGCATAGAAAAAGAAAGAATAGAATGAGAGACAGAGAGCACCGGTATGAATAGGGTTGTTCTCTGAGAGACAACTGGCTCCGTGTGTGTGTGTGTGTGTGTGTGTGTGTGTGTGTGTGTGTGTGTGTGTGTGTGTGTGTGTGTGTGTGTGTGTGTGTGTGTGTGTGTGTGTGTGTGTGTGTGTACTTACCTCAATTCATTCAAACTCAGTGAGCTCTTGGAAGAATGGGGCAATGTAGGGGTTGAGAACAGCTGGCTTCCTCAGGGCCACTTTGTCATGCACTTTGTCCCATCTTCATGGTTCATCATCTAGGATTCAAACCTACAGCATATATCCAATATAATTCATGAAATAATTTGAGGAATTACTATTAAGACAGCTAGATCAGAGCTGACCCCGTTTAGTGGACTGGTCGATTGTTTGGTCTATGGGCTGTTGGTCGACCCAGATTGCTTTAGTCGAGCAGTAGAAATAAATAAATAAAATATCATGGTGTACAAGACACCTGTCTGATTGGCTCCTGTCTGAGTGGACTGATCCATTGTAGAGGCCGGAATTATTTATCATTTATTTAGTGTTGTTTACACTGTTCCAAATTTTCTGAAAAATAGTATTTATTATAATAATAATGCTCCTTTTTCAAGATCTCCTTCTTGTTATTATTACTATTATTATTATTATTATTATAATAATAAGTAATGGCATTATGATTAGTAGGCTTAGTATAGCAGCCTTGTATAACCACCATCGAGCTGTAGGCCTAAGAGCCCATCCTGTCTAGTCTTAATACCGTAACTTACTTAGGCCTATATTTCAATACTTCTATAGGCTACTGTATTAATTGGAAACTGCATTCACAAATGAATGCTACTGTTTTTAGTCTTTGCTTTAATAACTGCTTAGCAAGGAAATGTTACAACAGACTCTCTGGTACCCTTACACATTATTTAGTGTTGTTTACATTGTTCCAAATGGTCAGAAAAAGTATGTTGTAATCTATACAGCACCTGTTTGCTTCACATAATATGTACGCAGCGCTGGCTCCTTACCTTATTTTTCTTGATCTCCAGTATTTTTCACAACATTTTCACATTTATTCCATACATCTGATTTTCCCTTTCCTTCCCGAGCAACCAGTAAACATTCCCCGTTTCGAGTTTATTTGTCACGTCCTCTGCATGCATTTTGCTGTCACATGTTACGGTGTTCAGAGTTTGTTATAAGCAATTTATGTGATTTAGTTAAGCCCTATTCAGACTGGATATGTTTTACTGGGGGGAACTCAGGTAATATAATTTTGTGCACAAGCACAAATCACCACATTCGTAATTTAGTCAGAATCTGCCATGTCAGTAATTTTTACTTGGTAGGAAGGTTATTATCCCAGCCCTAAAAACCTACTGTTTTTAGGCAACCTCCAAGGTCCTCTGATAATAATTATCCCGTGCGAATTGTAATCCCTGTGTTTTGAGGGATATTTCAGAGTTTAACGGGTGCTGCACTCAGTTTGGGTAAGAACAAGGGAGCAAATTTATGTTTTAAAACAAAGTGCTATGCACGTACAGTGGGGAAAAAAAGTATTTAGTCAGCCACCAATTGTGCAAGTTCTCTCACTTAAAAAGATGAGAGAGGCCTGTAATTTTCATCATAGGTACACTTCAACTATGACAGACTAAATGAGGAAAAAAAAAATCCAGAAAATCACATTGTAGGATTTTTTATGAATTTATTTGCAAATTATGGTGGAAAATAAGTATTTGGTCAATAACAAAAGTTTATCTCAATACTTTGTTATATACCCTTTGTTGGCAATGACAGAGGTCAAATGTTTTCTGTAAGTCTTCACAAGGTTTTCACACACTGTTGCTGGTATTTTGGCACATTCCTCCATGCAGATCTCCTCTAGAGAAGTGATGTTTTGGGGCTGTCGCTGGGCAACATGGACTTTCAACTCCCTCCAAAGATTTTCTATGGGGTTGAGATCTGGAGACTGGCTAGGCCACTCCAGGACCTTGAAATGCTTCTTCAAGCCACTCCTTCGTTGCCCGGGCGGTGTGTTTGGGATCATTGTCATGCTGAAAGACCCAGCCACGTTTCATCTTCAATGCCCTTGCTGATGGAAGGAGGTTTTCACTCAAAATCTCACGATACATGGCCCCATTCATTCTTTCCTTTACACGGATCAGTCGTCCTGGTCCCTTTGCAGAAAACAGCCCCAAAGCATGATGTTTCCACCCCCATGCTTCACAGTAGGTATGGTGTTCTTTGGATGCAACTCAGCATTCTTTGTCCTCCAAACACGATTTAGTTGAGTTTTTACCAAAAAGTTCTATTTTGGTTTCATCTGACATTCTCACAATCCTCATCTGGATCATCCAAATGCTCTCTAGCAAACTTTAGACGGCCTGAACATGTACTGGCTTAAGCAGGGGGACACGCCTGGCACTGCAGGATTTGAGTCCCTGGCGGCGAGTGTGTTACTGATGGTAGGCTTTGTTACTTTGGTCCCAGCTCTCTGCAGGTCATTCACTAGGTCCCCGTGTGGTTCTGGGATTTTTGCTCACCGTTCTTGTGATCATTTTGACCCCACGGGTGAGATCTTGCGTGGAGCCCCAGATCGAGGAAGATTATCAGTGGTCTTGTATGTCTTCCATTTCCTAATAATTGCTCCCACAGTTGATTTCTTCAAACCAAGCTGCTTACCTATTGCAGATTCAGTCTTCCCAACCTGGTGCAGGTCTACAATTTTGTTTCTGGTGTCCTTTGACAGCTCTTTGGTCTTGGCCATAGTGGAGTTTGGAGTGTGACTGTTTGAGGTTGTGGACAGGTGTCTTTTATACTGATAACAAGTTCAAACAGGTGCCATTAATACAGGTAATGAGTGGAGGACAGAGGAGCCTCTTAAAGAAGAAGTTACAGGTCTGTGAGAGCCAGAAATCTTGCTTGTTTGTATGTGACCAAATACTTATTTTCCACCATAATTTGCAAATAAATTCATTAAAAATCCTACATTTTTTTTCCTCATTTTGTCTGTCATAGTTGAAGTGTACCTATGATGAAAATTACAGGCCTCTCTCATCTTTTTAAGTGAGAGAACTTGCACAATTGGTGGCTGACTAAATACTTTTTTTCCCCACTGTAGCCTACAGATGAATGATCTGTTTTGTCACATATCAACTTTCCTAGTGCCGTACTTCTCTTTTAAAAGTGGATAATATTGTGCCAATGAATTGATAAATTGCCAAATACGTCTGGTAATTAAATGTCTGCGTAGGTTACAGTTCATGGTTCTTGTTGATGTACATTATTATTTAGACTTAAATGCCATTAGGCCAAAATCATCACGCCTAGAAGAGCCTCCAGACGTCCGTCTTAACGGTTAATTGTGAATGAGGTAAAATTACAGGGGCAGTTTGGTAAAAACGAATCCCATCTGAATCTTCCACTGGAAAAACTGGCATGCTGGGGTAATAATTACAAAACCGACATTATATTGTAAAACTAGTCCCATGGGAATAAGGCTTATGATATGCTATAGTTGAGGCCCTATTGAGACCTATTCAGACAGGATTGGTTTTACTGGGGGTTGTTGGGTAAGGTAATTATGTGCACGAGCACAAAACACCACATCTGTCATTTATGTCCCGTCAGAATCTGCCATGTCAGTCATTTTTACATGGCAGGAGAGTAACAATTCCAGCAAAAATAACCTACTGTTTTTTGGGCAAACTCCAAGGTCCTCTGATAATACTAGTCCTGTGCGAATCGACATCCCTTTGTTTTGAGAGACATTTTTGAGTTTGACAGGTGTTGCTCGCACAAGAAAACAATAGGCTATATGAATTGCCTACGTGTACCATATCAACTTTCACAGTGAAGGCTTTTGTTTATAATTTTTATGCATATGAATTGAATATTGCCAAATGCATCAGTCAAAAACATTGAGCCTATTTAATGCAACCCTTGCTGTTAATAGATCGCAAAGCAGCATACAACTGACCTTAACGTTTGGAAACGACAAGTTCACTTTCTCATCCATAGCCTTAAATGCATTTCAAGTGCAATTGCACTATTTAGCTCACAAACTTTTACAGATGCACAATCGAGAGCATCCCGTCGGGCTGTATCATCGCCATGTATGGCAACTGCTCCGCCCACAACAGCATGGCACCCACAACCTGACCTCCAGGACACCTACAGCACCCAATGTCACAGGAAGGCCAAAAAGATCAATAAGAACAGCAACCACCCGAGCCACTGCCTGTTCACCTCGCTATCATCCAGAAGGCGAGGTCAGTACAGGTGCATCAAAGCTGGGACCGAGAGACTGAAAAAATCTCAAGGCCATCAGACTGTTAAACAGCCTTCACTAACATAGAGTGGCTGCTGCCAACATACAGACTCAAATCTCTGGCCACTTTAATAAATGTAATACATGGATTTAATAAAGGTATCACTAGTCACTTTAAATAATGGCACTTTAATAATGTCTACATATCCTACATTATTCATCTCATATGTACATGTACAGTATATACTGTATTCTATACCATTTACTGCATCTTGCCTATGCCGCACGGCCATCGCTCATCCATATACTTGTATGTACATATTCTTATTCATCCCTTTACATTTGTGTGTATAAGGTAGTTGTTGTTAATTTGTTAGATCACTTGTTAGATATTACTGCACTGTCGGAACTAGAAGCAGAAGCATTTGCTACATTCGCATTAACATCTGCTTACCATGTGTATGTGACCAATCAAATTTCATTTGATCTGAAGGCAGAGGGGCATTTAGGACGTACTACAGATCGCTAAAATATCCTAATGATTATGATCACACTTCCTCAATTAAAATATTATGGCGACACTATAGGAAAGCTGGTTTGGTATGGTTTAGAAACTTGGGAACCAAGCTGGAGTTATCAGTGTGTCCCTATCACCTGGACATGTTGAAATACTGTATCTTCACGCCTAGAATAAAAACCTCCAGGCTTCCGTTATAACTGTGAATTTATTGGAAAAAAAGAAAGAATTACAGGGGGAAGTTTGGGGGAAAAAATATCCTGTCCCAATCGTCCTCTGGAATAACGGACATTCTGGAGTAATAATTACATAACCAACATTCTCTAGTAATACTAGTCCCTTGCGAATAGGTCTAGGTAACGTGCATGCGAGGCATACATGTGTCACGTAAAGAGAGCAAGGGTTAATTTCGGAAACGCAACTTTTTAGTCAGAAATGTCTGTAATTATGTTACAGCTTCAGCAACACGGACAGCATAATAAACACTTTGATGTTCTGTGGTGGTCGCTGCAGCAAGTGGGAGAGAGAGACAAGGGGTGCTAGTCACAGTCACTCGCTGTATTATTGTTTTTTACACCGCGCAGTAAGTCTGAGCCCTCCCCAATCAAATCAATTTCTGACTCCATCTAGTCGTGTGTGTCTTAGTTATTTAATCAAACTGTGTGCTTAAAGCATCAGACAAGCTCAGTGAATATAGATGATTTGATTAAAATACATAGGACGTGTCAAAATATGGAAAAATACACGTTTAAACATGTCGACCAATCAATTGGTCGAAAGAACAGATGACTCTAGGTCGACAAAGATTTTTTTTTTTGTGTCGGGGACAGCCCTAAAATAGATACACCTACTTCAAACCCTTTCTAACTAATACATTATTGCTATAGCCTATACAGTCCTGTAGATTATTTGACCAGACTCACAACATATTCCTTTCTTTCTGTGCTACCAGATGTTTGCATACTACTGGTACAGTGAACATGTTTACTAATACTGTAACATTATATGGACCAATGTTGTGCAAAACGATGACATATGTTGCGCAGCCGAAGGTGAGTGAACCGAATCACTCACACAGTGTTGAGGAGGACACTGTGTCCTGGGGTTGTTGCCGTTTATGCTCTCCCCATTGACTAGTAGACTATATCACGGTGACATCTAGATGGCTACCAACATTAGTTATTTATTTTGTAGGCTGCCATCCTACTTAAAATATGTTGAAAAACTAATTGGCCACGTTACTAGCTACCGCCGGTGACTCTGTGATAGGCTACTGCTGCCCACTGCACCTTAGGTCAGCAGGCAGCTCCATACAACACTGGTGCTCTGGTCATTACCGTCGGCAGGCAGCTCGATACAACACTGGTGCTCTGGTCATTACCGTCGGCAGGCAGCTCGATACAATACTGGTGCTCTGGTCATTACCGTCGGCAGGCAGCTCGATACAATACTGGTGCTCTGGTCATTACCGTCGGCAGGCAGCTCGATACAATACTGGTGCTCTGGTCATTACCGTCGGCAGGCAGCTCGATACAACACTGGTGCTCTGGTCATTACCGTCGGCAGGCAGCTCGATACAACACTGGTGCTCTGGTCATTACCGTCGGCAGGCAGCTCGATACAACACTGGTGCTCTGGTCATTACCGTCGGCTTTAGTGGCTTTTTATTTATTTATGTCATTTTTATTTAACCTTTATTTAACTAGGCAAGTCAGTTTGGAACAAATTCTTATTTACAATGATGGCCTACCAAAAGGCAAAAGGCCTCCTGCGGGGACGGGGGCTGGGATTAAAAATATAGGACAAAACACATCACGACAAGAGAGACACCACAACACTACATAAAGGAAGACCTAAGACAACTACATAGCATGGCAGCAACACACGACAACACAGCATGGTAGCAACACAACATGACAACAACATGGTAGTAACACAACATGGCAGCAGCACAACATGGTACAAACATTATTGGGCACAGTCAACAGCACAAAGGGCAAGAAGGTAGAGACAACAATACATCACGCAGCCACAACTGTCAGTAAGAGGGTCCATGATTGAGTACACCCCACAACGTGTAAAATGTGGCTCGGCAGTAATATATGGGTCATATCTTTTGAACTGCTAGAAACAAGTAATTTCTCTGTAGCACCTGTAAATTATTATGTGAGTGATGTTTTTTCTTTGTCGCACAGCAAAACATTTACTAGCAATTTAGAGCAGACCAAAATGGCTTGGTGTTAACTTGAGCTAGATAACTAGCTAGCTAACATTAGCCAACTAGCAAGGTTAGTGTCACGATCTTCTGAAGGGACAGACCAAGGCGCAGCGAGGTATCCAGTATACATGCTTTATTTGACAAAACGTAACTGGCACAAAACGAACGAAAACGAAGATCGTAACATGAACATAACAAACGACAACGAAGCTATGTACAAACAATAACCCACAAACCCCTAGTGCAAACTACAAATATATATATGGTTCCCAATTAGAGACAACGACACACAGCTGCCTCTAATTGGGAACCATTACCCCAACATAGAAACACAACACCTAGAACAGAAAAAAACAAAAACACGCCAGCCTGTCTTCTCAGGCCTGGGCGTGACAGTAGTTTCCCCAAAGTCGTGGACTCCGACCGCGCCAAAAGTCCATGGGGGGTCTTCGGTGGGTCTTTTTGTCCCAGGTGGCGACGTGCTGGACTCTAAGCGGGTGGCGACGTGCTGGACTCTCTCCGACGTGCTGGACTCTAAGCGCACAGGGGGCCTGGTTTGCGGAGCCGGAACAGGACGTGCTGAACTCTCTAAGCGCACAGGGGGCCTGGTGCGCGGAGCCGGAACAGGACGTGCTGGACTCTCTAAGCGCACAGGGGGCCTGGTGCGCGGGGCCGGAACAGGACGTGCTGGACTCGCTAAGCGCACAGGGGGCCTGGTGCGCGGAGCCGGAACAGGACGTACTGGACGTACTGTGGATGCGAACCGGAGACCCCACACGCAGAACCGGAGCAGGATATCTCAGTCCCAGAAGGTGTACTGGAGACCTAGCGCGCAGAGCCGGCACCCCTCTTCCAGGTAGCACACTCACCCTCCCCTGGCAGATGAGTGGAGCTGGAATCTCACGCACCAGGCTCTGGACACGCACCGGAGACACTGCACGCAGAACCGGTGCAGGATATCCTGGTTCAAGGAGGCGCACCGGAGACCAGGAACGCTGAGCCGGCACCACTCTTCCAGGCTGCACACTCAACCTCCCCCTGACTGATGAGTGACGCTGGAATCTCTCACACCGGGCTGTGAACGCGCACTGGAGACACCGTGCGCAAAACTGCATAGCACGGCATCTGACCAGTGCGATGCTCCCTCCGACGCACCCTCCAGAGAGCACAAGGAGTTGGCTCAGGAGTCCATCCTGAACCGGCCAAACTCCTCGTGTGCCCCCCCCAAAAAAGTTTTTTGGGGCTGCCTTTCGGGCAGGCGAGTCCCAACAAACTTTTCTCTCTCCGGATCCCATGCTCCATATAAATCCTCATAGTATCGCCGCTCCGCTATCGCTGCTTCCAGCTCCTCTCTTGGGACGGCGATATTCTCCAGGCTGAGCCCAGGGTCCCCCTTTAAGCAATTCCTCCTCCCAAGTCCTGAACTCCCGGGTCTCTCGCTGTTTGGTCTTCTTTTGGTGGGTTATTCTGTCACGATCTTCTGAAGGGACAGACCAAGGCGCAGCGAGGTATCCAGTATACATGCTTTATTTGACAAAACATAGCTGGCACAAAACAAACAAAAACGAAGATCGTAACATGAACATAACAAACGACAACGAAGCTATGTACAAACAATAACCCACAAACCCCTAGTGCAAACTACAAACATATACAGTGGGGCAAAAAAGTATTTAGTCAGCCACCAATTGTGCAAGTTCTCTCTCTTAAAAAGATGAGATAGGCCTGTAATTTTCATCATAGGTACACTTCAACTATGACAGACAAAAGGAGGGGAAAAAATCCAGAAAATCACATTGTAGGATTTTTTATGATTTTATTTGCAAATTATGGTGGAAAATAAGTATTTGGTCACATACAAACAAGCAAGATTTCTGGCTCTCACAGACCTGTAACTTCTTCTTTAAGAGGCTCCTCTGTCCTCCACTCGTTACCTGTATTAATGGCACCTGTTTGAACTTGTTATCAGTATAAAAGACACCTGTCCACAACCTCAAACAGTCACACTCCAAACTCCGCTATGGCCAAGACCAAAGAGCTGTCAAAGGACACCAGAAACAAAATTGTAGACCTGCACCAGGTTGGGAAGACTGAATCTGCAATAGGTAAGCAGCTTGGTTTGAAGAAATCAACTGTGGGAGCAATTATTAGGAAATGGAAGACATACAAGACCACTGATAATCTTCCTCGATCTGGGGCTCCACGTAAGATCTCACTCCGTGGGGTCAAAATGATCACAAGAGCGGTGAGCAAAAATCCCAGAACCACACGGGGGGACCTAGTGAATGACCTGCAGAGAGCTGGGACCAAAGTAACAAAGCCTACCATCAGTAACACACTACGCCGCCAGGGACTCAAATCCTGCAGTGCCAGACGTGTCCCCCTGCTTAAGCCAGTACATGTTCAGGCCCGTCTGAAGTTTGCTAGAGAGCATTTGGATGATCCAGATGAGGATTGGGAGAATGTCATATGGTCAGATGAAACCAAAATAGAACTTTTTGGTAAAAACTCAACTCGTCGTGTTTGGAGGACAAAGAATGCTAAGTTGCATCCAAAGAACACCATACCTACTGTGAAGCATGGGGGTGGAAACATCATGCCTTGGGGCTGTTTTTCTGCAAAGGGACCAGGACGACTGATCCGTGTAAAGGAAAGAATGAATGGGGCCATGTATCGTGAGATTTTGAGTGAAAACCTCCTTCCCTCAGCAAGGGCATTGAAGATGAAACGTGGCTGGGTCTTTCAGCATGACAATGATCCCAAACACACCGCCCGGGCAACGAAGGAGTGGCTTCGTAAGAAGCATTTCAAGGTCCTGGAGTGGCCTAGCCAGTCTCCAGATCTCAACCCCATAGAAAATCTTTGGAGGGAGTTGAAAGTCCGTGTTGCCCAGCGACAGCCCCAAAACATCACTGCTCTAGAGGAGATCTGCATGGAGGAATGGGCCAAAATACCAGCAACAGTGTGTGAAAACCTTGTGAAGACTTACAGAAAACGTTTGACCTCTGTCATTGCCAACAAAGGGTATATAACAAAGTATTTAGATAAACTTTTGTTATTGACCAAATACTTATTTTCCACCATAATTTGCAAATAAATAAATTAAAAATCCTACAATGTGATTTTCTGGATTTCTTTTTCTCATTTCTTCTGTCATAGTTGAAGTGTACCTATGATGAAAATTACAGGCCTCTCTCATCTTTTTAAGTGAGAGAACTTGCACAATTGGTGGCTGACTAAATACTTTTTTGCCCCACTGTATAGGGTTCCCAATTAGAGACAACGACACACAGCTGCCTCTAATTGGGAACCATTACCCCAACATAGAAACACAACACCTAGAACAGAAAAAACCCTACTCCAAAACAAAACAAAACACGCCAGCCTGTCTTCTCAGGCCTGGACGTGACAGTTACCTAAGAAAACATGCAGTTTTCAACGTTGGCTAGCAATAAAAATAAAGGTATTTTACTGTGCATTCTACAGTGTTTTACTGTTGAAATTACAGAGAAATATTATAGTGCAGTTGTTGGGTAGAACGCACACATGCACACGCACGCATGCACACACACAGTACATTGCAGCATCACTAGTAATGTTTGTGCCGATAATGGGATACAAAGAGAGCCATGTGTCTCTTTTTTCTGTGTTTGAGTGAGTGAGTGTGTGTGTATGTGTTGGTCTGCTGGAGAAGATCCAGGCAGGGATCCCTGCCAGGGGGGAAAGAGTTTAATACAGTCCTTCTCTTAAAGGGAGGGTCAGGGAGTAGTTAATCAGCCCAGAGCGAGAGATACAGTCCCTTTAAATGTTCATGCTGCCAGTTCAAGGCAGTCAGAGGAGGACACAGAAAGAAACAATCCACCTGAAAAATGATGATGCTTGTTCCCAAACTGCGTTCTGGTGGACCACGTGAAACCTTCATCCTGAACTACTAAGAGTCACAAGCATTATGGATGAATAATGTTTCAGTTAGTAATACATGTTTTGAGTAATTTATATTTTTAACTATTCATGATACCACATTTCATTTGAGGCTTTGAGATTTATCCGTGCATTAGTAAGTCGTGTGTGTGTCCTGCAGCAGCTATCGCAGGCCTGACTAAAGTGTCTTTCCAGCCTGATGAATCAATGTGATGGATGACTACCTGCAGCATTATCAATGCCTGGTGTTATTGATGACTATCATCAGCATTAGAGGTGTGTGTTCTGATATGAGTGGTATTTACGATGTGGGATCTGCGTGATTTGTGTGTTGCCTAGTCTCCCCTATCCTCTATCCCTCTTCATAGAAAATGGTGCCGATGGATAGGGCTGCCGTGCTTCTAGCTCTTAGGAAACTTTGCTGTATTTAGTTTTTTTATGTGTTACTACATACAGCCGGGAAGAACTTTTGGATATCAGAGCGGCGGTAACTCACTAGCATTACCAGCATTACAACCAGGGATACGACTTTCCCCGACTCTGATCCTTTGTTCGTACCCCACAGGGCAATTGAACTTACAGTTGAAGTCGGAAGTTTACATACACTTAGGTTGGAGTCATTAAAACTAGTTTTTCAACCACTCCACAAATTTCTTGTTAACAAACTACAGTTTTGGCAAGTCGGTTAGGACATCTACTTTGTGCATGACACAAGTACTTTTTCCAACAATTGTTTCCAGACAGATTATTTCACTTATAATTCACTGTATCACAATTCCAGTGGGTCAGAAGTTTACATACACTAAGTTGACTGTGCCTTTAAACAGCTTGGAAAATTCCAGAAAATGATGTCATGGCTTTAGAAGCTTCTGCTAGGGTAATTGACATACTTTGAGTCAATTGGAGGTGTACCTGTGGATGTATTTCAAACTCAGTGCCTCTGGATGTATTTCAAACTCAGTGCCTCTTTGCTTGCCATCATTGGAAAATCAAAAGAAATTAGCCAAGACCTCAGACATTTTTTTGTACACTCCCACAAGTCTGATTCATCCTTGGTAGCAATTTCCAAACTCCTGAAGGCACCACGTTCATCTGTACAAACAATAGTACGCAAGTATAAACACCATGGGACAACGCAGCCGTCATACCGCTCAGGAAGGAGACGCGTTCTGTCTCCTAGAGAGCACTTTGGTGCGAATAGTGCAAATCAATCCCAGAACAACAGCAAAGGACCTTGTGAAGATGCTGGAGGAAACAGGTACAAAAGTATCCATATCCACAGTAAAACGAGTCCTATAATGACATAACCTGAAAGGCAGCTCAGCAAGGAAAAAGCCACTGCTCCAAAACCGCCATAAGAAACTCAGACGGTTTGCAACTGCACATGGGGACAAAGATTGTACTTTTGGAGAAATGTCCTCTGGTCTGATGAAACAAAAATAGAACTGTTTAGCCATAATGACCATCGTTAAAAGGGGGAGACTTGCAAGCCGAAGAACACCATCCCAACCGTGAAGCACGAAGGTGGCAGCAGCATGTTGTGGGGGTACTTTGCTGCAGGAGGGACTGGTGCACTTCACAAAATAGATGGCAAAATAGAGGCAGGAAAATTATGTGAATATATCGATGCAACATCTAAAGACATCAAATCAAATTTTATTTGTCACATACACATGGTTAGCAGATGTTAATGCGAGTGTAGCGAAATGCTTGTGCTTCTAGTTCCGATCATGCAGTAGTATCTAACAAGTAATCTAACAAATTCACAACAACTACCTTATACACACAAGAGTAAAGGAATGAATACGAGTATGTACATATAAATATATGGATGAGCGATGGCCGACCGGCGTAGGCAAGATGCAGTAGATGGTATGGAGTACAGTATATACATATGAGATGAGTAATGTAGGATATGTAAACATTATATAACTACTTAGGGAGCTGGATTGCCTTGAAGTCAATGGGGAGAGTGTCAAACAGAGCAAAGTTCACCAACAACTGCATTTCCGGATGGATTTTCCTCGGGTTTCGCCTGCTATATCAGTTCTGTTATACTCACATACATTATGTTAACACTTTTAGAAACTTCAGAGTGTTTCCTTTTCTGGGCCTGAGTGGCAGGCATTTTAGTTTGGGCACGCCAGACTCTCAAAAACCGTCACCTCTGCTGCCGCTCCCTAAGAAGATAAATGGCATCGTTTAAAGTGGCTAATGATACATTTATTCTCATCCAATTATAATTATTAAAGTGGCTAGAGATTTGAGTCGATGGGCAAGATTCAGTAGATGGTTTACAGTGTATACATTTGATATGAGTAATGTCGGATATGTAAACATTATATACAAAATTGTTTAAAGTGGCTAGTGATACATTTGTTACATCCAATTCCTATTATTTAAAGTGGCTAGAGATTTACTTCAGTATGTTGGCAGCAGCCACTCAATGTTAGTGATGGCTATTTAACAGTCTGATGGCCTTGAGATAGAAGCTGTTTTTCAGTCTCTCTGGTCCCATCTTTGATGCACCTGTACTGATCTCGCCTTCTGGATGATAGCGGGGTGAACAGGCAGTGGCTCGGGTGGTTGTTGTCCTGGAGGGCAGGTAGTTTACCCCCGGTGATGCGTTGTGCAGTCCTCACTACCCTCTGGAGAGCCTTACGGTTGTGTACTGAGCAGTTGCCGTACCAGGCGGTGATACAGCCCGACAGGATGCTCTCGATTGTGCATCTGTAGAAGTTTGTGAGTGTTTTTGGTGACAAGCAGAATTTCTTCAGCCTCCTAACTTCAGTCAGGAAGTTAAAGCTTGGTCGCAAATGGGTCTTCCAAATGGACAAAGAACCCAACCATACTTCCAAAGTTGTGGCAAAATGACTTAAGGACAACAAAGTCAAGGTATTGGAGTGGCCATCACAAAGCCCTGACCTCAATCCCAGTGAAATTTTGTGGGTAGAACTGAAAAAGCTTGTGCGAGCAAGGAGGCCTACAAACCTGACTCAGTTACACCAGCTCTGTCAGGAGGAATGGGCCAAAATGAACCCAACTTATTCGGCGTAGCTTCTGGAAGGATCCCCGAAATGTTTGACCCAAGTTAAACAATTTAAAGGCAATGCTACCAAATACTAATTGAGTGTATGTAAACTTCTGATCCACTGGGAATGCGATGAAAGAAATATAAGCTGAAACAAATCATTCTCTCTACTATTATTCTGACATTTCCCATTCTTATAATAAAGTGGTGATCATAACTGACCTAAGACAGGGAATTTTTACTAGGATTAAATGTCAGGAATTGTGAAAAACTAAGTTTAAATTTATTTGGCTAAAGTGTATGTACACTTCTGACTTCAACTGTTTCCCACCCACCGCTTCTGAGTATATTACTTGCTAATGTTCAATCCCTAGATAATAGAGCTCAGGGCAAGGACTTCCTTCTAGAGAGGCGTCAGGGATTGTAACATACTCTGTTTCATGGAAACATGGCTCTCTCGGGATATACTGTCTGAGTCCGTTCAGCCAGTTGGGTTCTCAGTTCATAGACGGGAATAAATATCTCTCTGGGAAGTAGAAGGAAAGGGGTGTATGTTTCATGATTAACTACTCATGGTGTGATTGTGATAACATACATTGATAACATCAAGTCCTTTTGTTCACCCGACCTAGAATACTTCACAATCAAATGCATATCGTACTACCTCCCAAGAGAATTCTCTTCGGGTATAGTCACAGCCGTGTATATTCCTTTCAAGCCGATACCACGACGGCCCTCAAAGAACTTCACTGGACTTCATGCGAACTGGAAACCACGTATCCAGAGGTCGCGTTTATTGTTGCTGGGGATTTTGACAAAGCAAATTTGAGGAAAACGCTACCGAAATTCTATCAACACATTGACTGTAGTACTTGCTCTGCTAAAACACTCGACCACTGCTACTCCAACTACTGGGATGCCTACAAGGCCCTCCCCCTCCCTTCGGCAAATCTGATCACAACTCCGTTTTGCTTCTCTCTTCCTATAGGCAGAAACTCAAACATCAAGTACCCGTGCTAAGGACTATTCATCGCTGGTCTGATGAATCGGAATCCACGCTTCAAGATTGTTTTGACTGGGATATGTTCCGGGTAGCCTCCGAGAATAACATAAACTAAGTCACATTATCAGTATTTGTCTATCAGGAAGTGTATAGGATAAGTTGTTCCCACTGTGACTATTAAAACCTACCCTAACCAGAAACTGTGGATAGATGTCAGCAAAACTTTAAACACGAACCATCGCATTTTGGGGCGTCAGGTAGCCTAGTGTTTAGAGCGTTGGGCAGTAACCGAAAGGGTAATGGATCTAATCCCCGAGCAGACAAGGTAAAAATATGTTGTTCTGCCCCTACACAAGGCAGTTAACCCACTGTTCCCCGGTAGGCCGTCATTGTAAATAAGAATTTGTTCTTAACTGACTTGCCTAGTTAAATAAAGGTTCAAATTTAACCATGGCAGGGTGACTTGTAATATGGCCAAATACACAAAGTGGAGTCGCAATTCAATGGCTAAGACACGAGACATATGTAGCAGGGTCTACAGAAAATCACGGACTACAAAGGGCAGACCAGCCACGTCGCGGACACCAACGTCTTGCTTCCAGACAAGTTAAAAACCTTCTTAAGCGTGTTAACCCTTGCAAGGCTGCCGGCCCAGACGGCATGCCTAGCCGCGTCATCAGAGCATGTGCAGACCAGCTGGCCGGAGTGTTTACGGATATATTCAATCTCTCCCTGTCCCCACATGCTTCAAGATGTACACAATTGTTCCCGTATCCAAGAAGGCAAAGGTAACTGAATTAAATGACTATCACCCCGTAGCACTCACTTCTGTGATCATGAAGTGCTTTGAGAGACTAGTCAAGGATCATATCACCTCTACCTTATCTAACACCCTAGACCCACTTCAACGAGACAGCCTACAGGGAAAAGGAGAGGGCCCTGGGAGTGTGTGCCAGGAAAACAACCTCTCACCCAACGTCAACAAAAAAAGGGAGCTGATCGTGGACTTCAGGAAACAGCAGTGGGAGCACCCCCCTATCCACATCGACAGGACCGCAGTGGAGCAGGTGAAAAGTTTCAAGTTCCTCGGCGTACACATCACTGACGATATGAAATGGTCCACCACATTGACAGTGTGGTGAAGAAGGGGCAACAGTGACTCTTCAACCTCAGGAGGCTAAAGACATTTGTCTTGGCACCTAAAACCCTCACAAACATTTACAGATACACAATTGAGAGTATCCTGTCGGGCTGTATCACCACATGGTACGGCAACTGCACCGCTCGTAACCACAGGGCTCTCCAGAGGGTGGTGCTGTCTGCCCAACTCATCACCGGGGGCAAACTACCTGCCCTCAAGGACAACTACAGCACCCGATGTCACAGGAAGGCCAAAAAGATCATCAAGGACAACAACCACCTGAGCCATTGCCTGTTCACCCCGCTATCATCCAGAAGGCGAGGTCAGTACAGGTGCATCAAAGCTGGGGCCGAGACTGAAAAACAGCTTCTGTCACAAAGCCATCAGCCTGTTAAATAGTCATCACTACCGCATTAGAGGCTGCTGCCCTATATACATAGACTTGAAATCACTGGCCACTTTAAATGGAACACTAGTCACTGTAATAATGTTTACATATTTTGCATTACTCATCTCATATATATGTGCTGTATTCTATCCTATTCTACTGTATCTTAGTCTATGCCGCTCTGACATTGCACGTTGAAAATATTATATATTCTTAATTCCATTCCTATACTTTAGATTTGTGTGTATTGTTGTGAAATTGTTAGATATAACTTGTTAGATATCACTACACTGCACTGCTACACCCGCAATAACATCTGCTAAACACGTGTATGTGACAAATAAAATTGTATTTTATTTGATTAGCTGCAACTCATTACACTCACTCAGTGTGTGTGTGCGTGCTTGTGTGTGTTTGTCTGTGTGTGTGTGTGTGTGTGTGTGTGTGTGTGTGTGTGTGTGTGTGTGTGTGTGTGTGCCTCACTGTATACTGAGTATACACAACAATAAAGCCACATGAAAACAGGAAAGTCAGGAAAATAGAGCTATTCTGCTGAACAATGCCAGGACGATCCTCTTTCCATTGGCTGTTCTGCTGAACAATGCCAGGACGAACCTCTTTCCATTGGCTATTCTGCTGAACAATGTCAGGACAACCTCTTTCCATTGGCTATTCTGCTGAACAATGCCAGGATGAACCTCTTTCCATTGTAATGTATTTCCCCTGCTCTTGCTGAGATGACAGTAGTCGTGTGTGTGTTTTGGTTTACACTGCAGCCTGATTTGACTCAGGGCAAAATAACAGTAAACTTGACTTCTCTTGAGTTAAATGTTTTATAATGTTTTGAGTTCATCATCTCTCTCTCTCTCTCTCTCTCTCGCTCCTCTCGTTTTCTCTCTCTCTGTACTCCTCTCTATCCGTATCGCTCTCTCTCTCTATCTCTCAGAGTGGGCAGTAGACGTGTGCTGCTGTCTAGACACAAACAGACTAGATCAATAGCTGAACACCTTCTCAGGGCCATACACAACCAGCTCTCACAGTCTCACGTCAGAATTTGAATGTTCATCCATGATCTCAAACGTCAAATGTATTGTGTTTAAGGTTAAGTTTCTGCATTAACTCAGAAATCTTAAGGTTAGGCATTAACTCTGAATGGTTAAGGTTTGGGATGGGCTTAAACATAAAATCTCAAAAACAACTTTCTATCAATGGATTCGAACTTGCACCCTTTGGAATCAGAGGCAGATGCTTACGCCCATCCACCATCCCCATTCGCAACACCCTAGCAAAACAGAAACATACTTAAGGTAACAGCGCTCACTGTTGCGCCTAGTGGCCAGTTTCCACGTCATCTCCCAACGTCCTCAGACATGCGTGGACGTCGAATACTGACTTGTATCACGGGTGACCTGGCATGCCATACTGCTTAGTGTGTGTGTGCGTGCGTCCGTGTGTGTGTGCGTGCGTCCGTGTGCATGCGTGAGAGAGATCTCATCTGTGTACAGTATCCTGAGGAGAGTCTGGTCTGTTTCTTGTTGTTTGACAGGCAGCATACAACTACTTCTCTATTCGCCACAACCCAGAGAAAGACAGTACATCTGCCTTCCAGGCATACTGTTGGTTGCCAAGTTCTCTGTATGTGTATGCAATACTTCCAAGATCTACAATTAATTTACACACACTGAACCTGTGTAATAACGTGGTTATTTTTGTTGTTAGCTGTTTCTGTTCCTTAATTTAGAATGTCTGTTGTTTCTGTTCTTTTATTTAGAATGTCTGCTGTTGCTGTTCTTTTATTTAGAATGTCTGCTGTTTCTGTTCTTTTATTTAGAATGTCTGCTGTTTCTGTTCTTTTATTTAGAATGTCTGCTGTGTCTGTTCTTTTATTTTGAATGTCTGCTGTTTCTGTTCTTTTATTTAGAATGTCTGCTGTTTCTGTTCTTTTATTTAGAATGTCTGCTGTTTCTGTTCTTTTATTTAGAATGTCTGCTGTTTCTGTTCTTTTATTTAGAATGTCTGCTGTGTCTGTTCTTTTATTTTGAATGTCTGCTGTTTCTGTTCTTTTATTTAGAATGTCTGCTGTGTCTGTTCTTTAATTTAGCATGTCTGCTGTGTCTGTTCTTTTATTTAGAATGTCTGCTGTGTCTGTTCTTTTATTTAGAATGTCTGCTGTGTCTGTTCTTTTATTTAGAATGTCTGCTGTTTCTGTTCTTTTATTTAGAATGTCTGCTGTGTCTGTTCTTTTATTTAGAATGTCTGCTGTTTCTGTTCTTTTATTTAGAATGTCTGCTGTGTCTGTTCTTTAATTTAGAATGTCTGCTGTGTCTGTTCTTTAATTTAGAATGTCTGCTGTGTCTGTTCTTTTATTTAGAATGTCTGCTGTGTCTGTTCTTTAATTTAGAATGTCTGCTGTTTCTGTTCTTTTATTTAGAATGTCTTCTGTGTCTGTTCTTTTATTTAGAATGTCTGCTGTTTCTGTTCTTTTATTTAGAATGTCTGTTCTTTAATTTAGAATGTCTGCTGTTTCTGTTCTTTTATTTAGAATGTCTGCTGTTTCTGTTCTTTTATTTAGAATGTCTGCTGTTTCTGTTCTTTTATTTAGAATGTCTGCTGTTTCTGTTCTTTTATTTAGAATGTCTGTTCTTTAATTTAGAATGTCTGCTGTGTCTGTTCTTTTATTTAGAATGTCTGCTGTTTCTGTTCTTTTATTTAGAATGTCTGCTGTTTCTGTTCTTTTATTTAGAATGTCTGCTGTTTCTGTTCTTTTATTTAGAATGTCTGCTGTTTCTGTTCTTTTATTTAGAATGTCTGCTGTTTCTGTTCTTTTATTTAGAATGTCTGCTGTGTCTGTTCTTTTATTTAGAATGTATGCTGTTTCTGTTCTTTTATTTAGAATGTCTGCTGTTTCTGTTCTTTTATTTAGAATGTCTGCTGTTTCTGTTCTTTTATTTAGAATGTCTGCTGTGTCTGTTCTTTTATTTAGAATGTCTGCTGTTTCTCTGTTCTTTTATTTAGAATGTCTGCTGTTTCTGTTCTTTTATTTAGCTCTCCTCAAGGGTTGCTGATGTTGTGTGGATGTTCTCCTGCCCTGGTTGCCTTACAGTAGTTAAGTCTACTCCCCTGGCTTGGGTTGTGTGTGTTTTGATTTGTCCATAGCTGTAGCTACAAGTCTCAGTTGTAACACTAAACCACTGCTTGTTACCAATCAGGATCCATGACTGGTTAATGCTCTCATTATAACCCAATCTGCCAAACCGAAACTACCCAAACCGATGTGAATCTGGCAACAGGACACCATGTAAATACCTACTTAGCACATTGAGAATGGGGCCAGAGATCAATTAGCCGCGCATGGGTTTGGTTAGTTCCATTAAATTTAAAGGCAATCCGTGTCACTGTCGGATATGGTCGCCCCGGTCACAGGGCGACCATATAAAAAGATAAAATATTTAATTTGGCCTTACTACTAAAATAAAATTGTATACACATGGTTAGCAGATGTTATTGCAAGTGTAGTGAAATGCTTGTGTTTCTAGTTCTGACAGTGCAGCAATATGTAACAAGTAATCTAACAATTCCACAACAACTACCTAATACACACAAATCTAAGTGAAGGGATGGATTAAGAATATGTACATATAAATATATGGATGAGCAATGACTGACCGGCATAGGTAAGATGCAATAGATGGTATAAAACACAGTATATAAATATGGGATGAGTAATGCAAGATATGTAAACATCATTATTAAAGTGGCATTAATAAAGTGACTAGTGATCCATTTGTTAGAGTGGCCAATGATTTGAGTCTGTATGTTGGCAGCAGCCTCTCTGTGTTAGTGATGGCTGTTTAACAGTCTGATGGCCTTGAGATAGAAGCTATTTTTCAGTCTCTCAGTCCCAGCTTTGGAGCACCTGTACTGACCTCGCCTTCTGGATGATAGCGGGGTTGTTGTCCTTGATGATCTTTTTGGCCTTCCTCTGACATCGGCTGTTGTAGGTGTCTTGGAGAGCAGGTAGTTTGCTCCCGGTAATGCGTTGTGCAGACTGCACCACTCAGGCGGTGATACAGCCCGACAGGATGTTCTCAATTGTGCATCTGTAAAAGTGTGTGAGGTTTTAGGTGCCAAGCCGAATTTCTTCAGCCTCCTGAGGTTGAAGAGGCGCTGATGCATTCTTCACCACACTGTCTGTTTGGGTGGACCATTTCAGTTTGTCCGTGATGTGTACGCCGAGGAACTTGAAACTTTCCACCTTCTCCACTGCTGTCCCATCGGTGTGGATAGGGGGATAGTCCCTCTGCTGTTTCCTGAAGTCCACGATCATCTCCTTTATTTTATTGACGTTGAGTGAGAGGTTGTTTTCCTGACACCACATTCCGAGTGCCCTCCTCCCTATAGGCTTTCTCGTCGTTGTTGGTGAATAAGCCTACTGCTGTTGTGTCGTCTGCAAACTCGATGATTGAGTTGGAGGCGTGCATGGCCACGCAGTCATGTGTGAACAGGAATTACAGGAGGGGGCTGAGCAGGCACCCTTGTTGGGCCCCAGTGATGAGGATCAGCGAAGTGGAGATGTTGTTTCCTACCTTCACCACCTGGGGGCGGCCCGTCAGGAAGTCGAGGATGGGGTTGAGACCAGGACCTCAAGCTTAATGATGAGCTTGGAGGGTACTATGTGTTGAATGCTGAGCTGTAGTCAGTGAACAGCATTCTTACGTAGATATTCCTCTTGTCTAGATGGGAAGGGCAGTGTGATGGAGATTGCATCTTCTGTGGACCTTTTGGGGTGGTATGCAAATTGCAGTGGGTCTAGGGTGACAGGTGAAGGTGATATGATCCTTAACTTGTCTCTCAAAGCACTTCATGACGACATATGTGAGTCCTACGGGGCGATAGTCATTCAGTTCAGTTACCTTTGCCTTCTTGGGTACAGGAACAATGGTGGCCATCTTGAAGCATGTGGGACAGCAGACTGGGATAGGGAGAGATTGAATATGTCCGTAAACACACCAGCCAGCTGGTCTGCGCATGCTCTGAGGACACAGCTAGGGATGCCGTCTGGGCCGGCAGCCTTGCGAGGGTTAACACGTTTAAATGTCTTACTCACATTGGCCACGGAGAAGGAAAGCCCACAGTCCTTGGTAGCGGGCTGCGTCAGTGGCACTGTGCCATCCTCAAAGCGGGCAAAGAAGGTGTTTAGTTTGTCCGGAAGCAAGATGCTGGTGTCCGTGATTTGACTGATTTTCTTTTTGTAGTCCGTGATTGTCTGTAGACCCTGCCACATATGTGTCGTGTCTGAGCCGTTGAATTGTGACTCATCTTTATTGCCTTGCGGAGGGAATTACTACGCTGTTTCTATTCAGCCATATTCCCAGTCATCTTTCCACGGTTAAATGCGGTTGTTCGCGCTTTCAGTTTTGCGAGAATTCCACCATCTATCCTCGGTTTCTGGTTAGGGTAGGTTTTCATAGTCACAGTGGGAACAACATCTCCTATGCACTTCCTTATAAACTCACTCACCAAATCAGCGTATGAGTCTATGTTATTCTCTGATGTCCCAGTCCGCATGATCAAAACAACCTTGAAGCGTGGATTCTGATTGGTCATACCAGCGTTGAATGGTCCTTGTCACAGGTACATCCTGTTTGACTTTCTGCCTATAGGACGGGAGAAGCAAAATTAAGTTGTGGTCAGATTTGCCTAACAGAGGGCGAGGGAGGGCCTTATGCATCGCGGAAGTTAGAGTAGCAGTGATCCAGTGTTTTGCCAGACCGGGTACTACAGTCAATATGTTGATAGAATTTAGGTAGCCTTGTTCTCAAATTTGCTTTGATAAAATCTCCAGCTACAATAAATGCAGCCTCCGGATATATGGTTTATAGTTTGCATAGAGTCCAGTGGAGTTCCTTGAGGGCCGCCGTGGTATCGGCTTGAGGGGGGATATACACGGCTGTGACAATAACCAACGAGAATTCTCTTGGGAGATAATATGGTCTGCATTTGATTGTAAGGAATTCTAGGTCAGGTAAACAGAAGGACTTGAGTTCCTGTATGTTGTTACAATTACACCATGAGTCATTAATCATGAAGCATACACCCCCGCCCTTCTTTTTCCCTGAGAGATGTTTATTCCTGTCGGTGCGACACACAAAGAATCCCGGTAGCAAAATGCATAGCACTTACCAGGTATTGTTCATCCTGATCAGTTTTTACGTGGACGATACATTGGAGATAATATACGACAACTACTAGAAATGATAGAACATCATGAAACATATAAGAATCTAGGCCTGGTATTTATAGCGGATTTTGAAAAGGCATTTGATAAAGTAAGACTGGATTTAATTTATAAATGCCTGGATTTTTTCAATTACGGTAATTCTCTTATAAAATGGGTAAAAAATTATGTATAGCAGCCCCAGGTGTAAAATAGTGTCACGACTACTGAAGTCAGTTCCCCTCCTCGTTCGGGCGGCATTTGGCGGTCGACGTCACCGGTCTTCTAATCATCACCAATCCACTTTTCATTTTCCATTTGTCTTGTCTTGTCTTGTTTTTCACACACCTGGTTTGCATTCCCCATCATTATATGTTGTGTATTTAACACTCTGTTTTCCCCCATGTCTTTGTGTGTGATTGTTTATTGTTCAGCCATTTTCGTTCCGGCTGGTGCGTTATATTTTCTTCCTCGCATGTTTTGCGTTTGGCAAAGTGTTGTTGTATTACGCGGTTAGCGTTTATTTGTTTGTAAAATTCCCAGGCGCAGCTGGGAATTTTATTGACAGAGCATTAGCTCTTAGTTTAGGGATCCCCATTAGTCCTGTGGTTAGACCTTTCTCGGTTCACGCTCTGAATAGTCGACCATTAGGGTCCGGGCTAATCAAGGAAGCCACCATCTCCCTTTCCATGGAGACGCAGGGGGGGCACGAGGAGGGAATCAGTCTCTTTCTCATTGATTCTCCTGCGTTTCTCGTGGTACTAGGCCTTCCCTGGTTGGCTCGTCATAACCCTACCATTTCTTGGCAACAGAGGGCTCTCACGGGGTAGACACTGCACTTCCCAGGAGTCACGTGTATCCCCTGTCGCAGGCAGAGACGGTGGCTATGGAGACATATGTCTCAGAATCCCTGCGTCAGGGGTAGATTCGGTCATCCACTTCACACGCCTCCTCGAGTTTTTTTTTTGTGAAGAAGAAGGATGGAGGTCTGTGCCCGTGCATTGACTATAGAGGTCTCAATCAAATCATGATGAGGTACAGCTACCCGCTACCTCTTATCGCCACGGCGATTGAGTCAATGCACGGGGCGGCGCGCTTCTTCACTAAACTGGATCTCAGGAGCGCATACAACCTGGGGCGTTTCCAGGAGGGAGACGAGTGGAAGACAGCGTTTAGTACCACCTCAGGTCATTATGAGTACCTCGTCATGCCGTACGGGTTGATGTATGCCTTCCAATCCTTTGTAGACAAGATTTTCCGGGACCTGCACAGGCAGGGTGTAGTGGTGTATATCGATGACATTCTGATATACTCCGCTACACACGCCGAGCATGTGTCCTTGGTGCGCAAGGTACTTGGACGACTGTTGGAGCATGACCGGTACGCCAAGGCTGAGAAATGCCTGTTCTTTCAGCAGGCCGTCTCCTTCCTAGGGTATCGCATTTCCACATCAGGGGTGGAGATGGAGAGTGATCGCATTGCAGCCGTGCGTAATTGGCCGACTCCCACCACGGTAAAGGAGGTACAGCGATTTTTAGGGTTTGCCAATTACTACCGGAGATTTATCCAGGGTTTTGGCCAGGTGGCTGCTCCCATTACCGCACTGCTGAAGGGGGGTCCTGTACGTCTACATTGGTCAGTTGAGGCGGACAGGGCATTTGGGCACCTAAGAGCTCTGTGTACCTCGGCTCCCGTGCTGGCCCATCCGGATCCCTCTTTGGCATTCATAGTGGAGGTGGATGCGTCCGAGGCTGGGATCGGAGCCGTTCTCTCTCAGCACTCGGGCACGCCACCGAAGCTCCGCCCCTGTGCTTTCTTCTCGAAGAAGCTCAGCCCGGCAGAACGGAACTATGATGTGGGGGACCGGGAGTTGTTGGCAGTGGTTAAGGCTTTGAAGGTGTGGAGACATTGGCTTGAGGGGGCTAAACACCCTTTCCTCATCTGGACTGACCACCGCAACCTGTAGTACATCCGGGCAGCTAGGAGACTGAATCCTCGTCAGGCAAGGTGGGCCATGTTTTTTACCCGTTTTGTGTTTACCCTGTCTTACAGACCAGGTTCCCGGAATGTGAAGGCAGACGCACTGTCCCGACTGTATGGCACAGAGGAGCGGCCCATGGAGCAGACTCCCATTCTCCCGGCTTCCTGGCTGGTAGCGCCGGTCGTGTGGGAGCTGGACGCGGACATAGAGCAGGCGTTGTGTACAGAGCCCGCTCCACTCCAGTGTCCCGTCAGGCGTCAGTACGTTCCATCTGTTGTCCATGACCAGTTGATCTATTGGGCCCACACATCACCCTCCTCTGGTCATCCAGGGATTGGGCGGACGGTGCGCTGTCTGACAGGGAAGTACTGGTGGCCCACCTTGGCTCGGGACGTGAGGGTTTATGTTTCCTCCTGCTTGGTGTGCGCTCAGTGTATCTGTCGGTTGATTTTCGGATCTTCCTCCCTCACAGGGAAACACCACGATCCTGGTCGTTGTGGATCGTTTCTCTAAGTCCTGTCGTCTTATTCCTATGCCCGGTCTTCCTATGGCCCTACAAACTGCGGAGGCCCTGTTTACACACGTCTTCTGGCACTACGGGGTGCCTGAGTATATAGTGTCTGATCGGGGTTCCCAATTCACTTCCATAGTCTGGAGGGCGTTCATGGAATGTCTGGGGTTCTCGATCAGCCTTACCTCGGGTTTCCACCCCGAAAGTAATGGGCAGGTTTCTGCCGTCCTATTGCCAGGACCGGCCGGGGGAGTGGGCGGCGTTCGTGCCCTGGGCAGAGATGGTGCAGAACTCGCTCTGCCACTCCGCCACTCCTCCACTAACCTCTCCCCCTTTCAGTGTGTATTGGGGTACCAGCCGGTTCTGGCACTGTGGCATCAGAGTCCGACCGATGCTCCTGCGATTGGTTCAGGCGCGCGGAGGAGACCTGGGAAGCCGCCCATGGTCACCTCCAGCAGGCCGCGCTACGCCAAAAGACCAGTGCAGACCGTCACTGCAGTGAGGCCCAGGTTTTCGCACCGGGGGACAGGGTCTGGCTCTCGACCCGAAACCTGCCCCTCCGCCTGCCATGCAGGAAGCTGGGTCCGCAGTTTGTGGGGCCATTTAAAGTCCTGAGGAGAGTGAACAAGGTATATTATCGGTTACAGCTTCCCCCCGATTACCATATTAACCCCTCGTTCCATGTGTCTCTCCTCAGGCCGGTGGTGGTTGGTCCCCTCCAGGAGTCTGGTTCCTCCTCTGGACATCGAGGGGGCCCCGGCGTACTCCGTCCGTTCCATCCTGGATTCGAGGCGTCGGGCAAGGGGCCTTCAGTACCTAGTGGAGTGGGAGGGGTACGGTCCGGAGGAGAGGAGCTGGGTTCCAGCGGCGGATGTATTGGACCCTGAACTACTACGGGAGTTCCACCGTCGCCGGCCGGATCGCCCTGTGCCTCGTCCTCCGGGTCGGCCCACTGCTGGAGCCGCGTGTCAAGGTGGGGGTACTGTTACTGAAGTCGGTTCCTCTCCTCGTTCGGGCGGCATTCGGCGGTTGACGTCACCGGTCTTCTAATCATCACCGATCCACTTTTAATTTTCCATTTGTCTTGTCTTGTTTTTCACACACCTGGTTTGCATTCCCCATCATTATCTGTTGTGTATTTAACCATCTGTATTCCCCCATGTCTTTGTGTGTGATTGTTTATTGTTCAGCCGTTTTCGTTCCGGCTGGTGCGTTATATTTTCTGCCTCGCTTGTTTTGCGTTTGGCAAAGTGTTGTTGTATTACGCGGTTAGCGTCTATTTGTTTGGTTCTATGAGTAAAGTGCTTTGCTCACTCAGTCCTGTTCTCCTGCGCCTGACTCTTCATGCACCAGCTACACACGAAACCTGACAAATAGTAAACAACGGCTACTTCTCAGAGAGTTTTGAATTGTCATGAGGAGTTAAACAAGGGTGTTGGCTGCCACCATATCTATTCGTTATGGCCATCAAAATGCTAGCTATTTAAATCTGATCCAATAACAACATTAGAGGATTAGAAATCAAAGGCTTAAAAACAAAGGTGTCCATATATGCCGATGACTCAAGTTTTATACTAAGTCCGCATGCTAGATCCATGCAATGTCTCATTGAAGATCTAGATAACTTTCCTGTACCCTCTGGACTAAAACCGAATTATGATAAGTGTACAATATTACATATTGGATGTTTAAAAAATACAACTTTTACATTGCCCTGCAGTTTACCTATAGAATGGGCTGATGGTGAAGTAGACATGCTTGGTATTCATTTCACAAAAGATAGAAATAAGCTCTCCACAATGAATTTCAATAGAAAACTTGTAAAAATAGACAAGATTCTGCAACCATGGAGAGGTAAATACCTGTCTATTTATGTAAAAATTGCCCTGATTAACTCCTTAGTCATATCTCAGTTTACTCACTTACTTATGGCGCTACCTACTCCTCATTTATCAAATCATATGAGCAAAAAATATTTCACTTTATCTGGGACGCCTATAAAACGTGCCTATCTATATAATGAATATGAATTGGGTGGGTTGAGATTATTAAATATAAAAGCACTAAACCTCTCTCTAAAATCTTCACTTATTCAAAAGTTTTACTTAAACCCTAAATGGTTCTCAAAAAGATTACTAAGAAAAGCTCATCCATTGTTTAAAAATTGCCTTTTTGCCTTTGTGCAGATTGCCATGTCTCATTTTCGATTAATTGAAAATTATACTGTAATGCGTCTGTGTGTAGCTGGTATAGGAGTCAGGCGCAGGACAGCAGAAATTAGTAAATAATAGCAATTTTACTCAATATTATAAGAATAAACGTCAAAAACTTGCCAAGCCCACAAATACGGACCGCAATACAATAACCAAACACTCACAAACAAACATGGGGGAACATAGGGTTAAATAATGAACAAGTAATTGTGGGATTGAAACCAGGTGTGTAAAACAAGCCAAAACCAATGGAAAAATGAAAAGTGGATCGGCGATGGCTAGAAAACCGGTGACGTCGAACGCCACCCGAGCAAGGAGAGGGACCGACTTTGGCAGAAGTCGTGACAGATACTTTTTTCAAAGTATCACTCTTTTTCAAACAAGCATTGTAGAGCTGGCTACAATTTCAATTTCATCCCCCTGAAAAGACAAATATTACAACAAATATTATGGATGAACTCAAATGTGCTGGTTGATAAAATACCTGTATTTATGGGAAAGATGTTTGAAAAGGGTATTTTGTTCTTAAATGATATTGTAAATTGTAATGGTAGAGTTATGTCCTTCATGGAGTTATCAGAATTGTACAGGAAGGTTTGCTCAATCCAAGAGTACAACCAATTGATTACAGCATTACCCCAAAAATGGAGGAGACAGGTGGCAGCAGGAGGTAGGGAACTGGTCTGTCTGCCCAATATAAAGGATCAAAACTGGCGGAAGAATAAAAATTGCATAAATAGGAAAGTTTCATTTGAGGACCAGTAAAAGTATTTATCTTCAACTCGCAATCTGTGGATTCTATTCAATTAGATAGATTGAAATTGTACGTTAAACATCACAGCATAGTTGAAAGATACGTGTTGCGTAGAAACCCGAAGTGGGTGGCCAGCAGAGATAGATGGGATGGGCTGAGGGAAGCTGAGGTTTGGGATGTGGAATTGATGGTCAAAGATAAAAGTTGATTTTTTTTTAGTCTAAATAAAACATAATAAAAAGTATGTTTGAATAACACTGAGGGGCAGTGTTTTTACAACTAATGCCGGTTTGCCTGAGGCTGATGCCGTGCAGGTGTTTGTACACATGCATATACACACCCTCTCATTCAAATAAATGCATACAAGAACACACACATACATGTAATAGTGCCAGACATATACACAAACATATACAGTTGGCATTGCTGTTTTGATTTGAGTTGTCCTTGATGTCCTTTGTTTAAACTGTGTTAGTTTTTTTGCATTGTTGTTTGCTGTTTTCTTCTGTCTTTTTTCTCTTTAGTTCATTCTCTTGGTTGTTGGTGCATTGGGGGGTTCTTGGGGGTGGGGAATGGAATTAATTGTATTTTTGAATAAAAATAAATTCTTCGGGGAATGTGGGAGGGATCTCGAATGGTTGAGGTACAGCTAGTGGGGAACTGTTGGGAGATCTTGGAGGGTTCGGGTTCATGTTTTTTGGCCTGGTGGGATATCTGTCAACGTGCCCTTGAGCAGGGCATTGATCCTGGATGCTTCTGTGTGTCGCTCTGGACGGGAGTCTGTTGGATGACTGGTATGATGTAGTTGTAGAGCGGCTTCACTGCAAATATATTGTTTGTTTTGGATATTCAATATAAAAAAATATATATAAAAAAATTATAATAAATTAAAGAATGCCGGTGGCTGTACCGACTCCGACAGCATTTCCCCAGAGAGCCATGTTTCCATGAAACAGAGTATGTTACAATCCCGGATGTCTCTCTAGAAAGCAACCCTACCCCTAATTTCGCCTACCTTGTTCTCTAGAGACTGGACTGGACATTAGCTAGTAAAATTCTTGGAAGTGGTGGGTGGTCTGAGCGCCTCCGAAGTCTGACCAGAAGGCCGCTCTGTCTACCTCTCTTGCGGCGACTTTGTTTTGGGTCGGCCTCTGGAATCAGTTTGAATGCTTTGGCTGGTTCGAACAAAGGATCCGCTTCGGGAAAGTCGTATTCCTGGTCGCAATGCTGGTAAGTTGACTTCGCTCTGATATCAAATAGTTCTTCCTGGCTGTATGTAATAACACTTAAGATTTCCTGGGGTAACAATGTAAGAAATAATATATAAAAAAACTAAATACTGCATAGTTTCCTAAGGACTAGAAGCGAGGCGACCCTCTGTCGGCGCCATCTTACTATAGCCCGTAGAAACGCATTGAATGACACATTAATAAAAGGCAAAAGTCAAGACAGTCAAAAATGTATTATAAGTATTTTGATGTGTCTTTCCTATAGGAGATATAAGAAGGCAGTCTCATCTTTCCATAGAGTGGTCATATTAGTTTGTAGGCCAAACCGTTCTTTTGTGAGAAGATGTCTCATGGTCTGACAAACACTGCTGTAGCTCGGCCACCTTCCACCGCAAATGTTGAAGGCCGACATAAGCGGATGCGGTGTATTGAGATGCAGCCCTTGCAAAAAACAGATATCTCTCGTTAAAACTGGTTAAAACTGACAGATTTGGATGGGGATTTGTGTATTATGTTACTTAGATTGACGCACAGGTGCACAGATTTACTCAGGTTCACAGGGTTCTCGATCTCTGTATTTCTACAGTATCTACCTTCTCTCTGCCCCTCCTTCCCACCCTCCAATATCTCCTGCTGTTTTGCTGTTGTGACTCATACAGATGTAGGATCTTAATTTGAGCCAGTTTGCTACAGCAGGAAAATAATCCTGCAGCAACAGGAAATTTGGATTATAATTAATGTACATTTTTGTAGGGGTTGATAAAAATTTTTTTGGGGGGGGGCAAATCAAGTTAGATATTTCTAAATGGGAATTACTAACTTTAGAAGCCATTTTGAAACTCAAATACACAAAAATTCTCAGCAACAAAAGAGTGATCAAATTAAGATCCTACATCTGTAGCACATGACAACAAGCAGAACCATAGAGACTTGCCAAAACGTGCACACACACTTCCACACACACACATCCACTCATTCTCAATAAACCCTAGCTCCCAGCATGTCTTCACAGACTGGCTGACATTTGATCCATCCCCAGGGAAGCCACATAGCCACTCTACCACAGGAAACCGACCTGTCTCTTCCACAGGTAGCCTCCCTGGAGCTCAACTGCTATCTATGCCCCTCCAGTGCCTGTAGTTCCCCGGACCGACCAGAGCACTCTAGTTGCTGCGTCATAGACACAGACACAGACACACACACACACAGCCCACCCAAATACACAGACACACACACAGCCACGTCAGGCCCTGAAATAGGACCCAGGGACAACAACAGACTCATCTCCAGAAACTCACCGTGGTGATGGCCTACATTCTCCTGCGGCCTACTTTACTTATAGAGAGAGCGAGGGAGGGAGGGAGGGAGGGAGGGAGAGAGAGAGAGAGAGAGAGAGAGAGAGAGAGAGAGAGAGAGAGAGAGAGAGAGAGAGAGAGAGAGAGAGAGAGAGAGAGAGAGAGACATTTGAGACTGGCTGTGTTGACATTTGAGACTGGCTGTGATTAAGAGTGGTGTAGTTGCTTTCCAGGTGTTTTGTGTTTTCCCATGTAACAGCTTATGCCCCTGTAGTTGTGTGGCGTCCCCCCTTACAGTCTACCCAGTCTGCTGGAACACTGGGGTGTGTGTTACCTGTCCCCGGCAGCCACTGTGTTTTTGGTGTAAATTCCCACTCAGGGCTTGATTGGTCAGTAGGAATAATGTATTGTTTAGCCTCGGAGTCGGTCTCCAATTTAGATCAGTGTGTGGTTAAATGGCAATGTTGAAAACCTGCCAAACATTGGCCTATGGAGTGAGTCAAGCATACAGTATCAGCCCACTCACTGTGTTTGTTGTACTAGATGTATATTTGTCTATAAGAGCAATGTGGGTTGGTGAGTCATCTTGTCTTACAGGACATGGATATAGACACGTTTTTAAGGAGCAGTGGAATTGAAATGCATTATGGGTGATTTGCCTCTGTGTTAAATCCTAACTGCCACAACATGGCCATATCACAATAGCTCAGACGACAGGTGTGATGGTATTTGTATCCCATAGGTTTCCTAAACTAACGTCCTGTCCTGTCGTGTCCTGTTGGACAGTCCCATTGAGTGGTCTGAGGCAGATATGCAGCCCTGTCTCTGGCGTCCTCCCAGGGAAAGCTACATTGACTGTCTCCATCACACGTTGTCATAGATCAGTAGGCTCAATGGTGTTGTTAGACTGTACACGGATGAGGAGAGCCATGTTCGTCATTGCTGTGGATACCCCAGGCGGTGTAAGATAGATAGTGGCTGTGATCAGATATTTCTGTCTGTCTGACACCCACTACTGTAGGTCACAGATGAGGAGAGATGAGGATTCATTGCCTTTGTATGAAAACCACTTTTGTATCCATAAAAGTATCCTGCTACAACTAATTGCTACGGTAGCCCACCACTACCAATGTAACCTGGTGCTGTTGTTTAAGGCCTGAGGTACAATTTACCCCCGAACCAGGGTCAGATCGCCACTACCACTAACCCCAACCTTAACCATTAGAGAGATGAAAGTATTTCTGATCAAGTATCAGTGGTGAGGGTTAACCTCTACCTCCTCCCTGCTAATATCAGCTATGTCTGTTAATGTGACCCTCACAGACATACTTAGGACAGAGTTACAACATGTAGAACTAAAGGCTTTGCTCTTCTTTCTCACCTCTTAATTTGCATGTTCAGTGGTCCAGTGCTTGATTAATGAAATGCTCAGCTAATTGATCATCATGGTTGATTCACTGTGGAGGAGTGGGCAGTAGAGTGGAATTCCATGTATTCTCCAGGTGGGAGACAGACTAGTCAGACTCTGATTAATGCCACACCACTCCGGATAAGTTATTCAATAGTTATTCAATAGTGCTATTAGCGTCTCCAGTCTATCTATCCAAGCTTGAGCTAGTGCAGGAACCAGTGGTCCTGATAGCTCAGCTGGAAGATGGCGCTGTACTGTATGACTGCCGTTTTGCCAGCTCCGACCCAACTTTGCTATTTTGCGATTCTTTTGGCGTTTATCTAGATTTTTTTTGCATGAAATGTATCCGCTATCATTTCTTATGATCAACAATAACTTTTGAACATCAGATCGGCAGTTACTAACCTCAATTCCACCTTTAACTTTGACTCATCTGCCCTGGGCTCTTCGTGTATTTATGACCCAATTTTTGGGCTACCCAAAAGGAAATGCCAGGCGAAAAAGAGGCAGGAAGGGAAGTCCTGTCGAGATTAGGGTGAGGGGAAAACCAGCCACCTCTTCCCTTCATTCTATTGGCCAATAGATAATAAGATGGATGACCTCCGATAGCGGATTTGCTATCAACGTGACTCATAACTGTAATATTGTGCTTTTCTGAAACATGGCTGTCCAACTCGATGGATTTTCCATTCACCGAGCGGACAGGACATTGGATTCAGGGAAATCAAGAGGGGGAGGGGTATGCCTCTTCATCAACAGCCAAGGGTGTGCCAACTAAAGCAGAGTGAAAGTCTCAACCCACTGTTCACCCGTCTCGGAATACCTGTTGGTCAAATGCCGACCCTTCTAGTTTTCAACTGTTATCGTGACTGCTGTATATATTCCACCCCAGAACAAGAAAGACAACAAGCTGGCACGTCTGCCTTCGATTCATTTCTTTTGTAAGGGATTGTGTATACTTATTACTATGACATCGTGACACCACTCGCTTAAAGTCAGAAAGAACTATAAAGCAGCTACAATTATAACTACTGTTCACTTAGAATTCTGAAAGCAAAATGACAAGGCACTGCATTCTTGGAGTCAGTAGATATTTTATAAAACAAAGAAGATTTATTTAGAAATAACCAGGGTAATGAATAATGGAGACTGTGATGGCAAAATGATGTACTAATATGATAGGCTACAGAATCAGTCACAAACAGGGACTGGGGATTAGACAGCTAATATCAAACAAAACTGATTCTTAATATTTCAGAAAGAAACAAGGAAGGGATTATAGGATAAATATATTAATAAATATAACAGATACAGATTACACACTCAAATGGTGTTCTCACATTCAGTTTATAGTCCTGGACAGGAAGAGAGAGAGCTGTGACTGGCTCAGGTGAGGGAATAGTTCCTGGGGCTGGGTCAGCCCTCATTCATCGCCTGCATTGTTCTGTGACATGGCTGGGCATGAGATAATCAATTGTGTGTGTGGTGCTACAGGTGGTGTGTGTTTCTACAGTTGGTGTGTGTTGCTACAGTTGGTGTGTGTTGCTACAGTTGGTGTGTGTTGCTACAGGTGGTGTGTGTTGCTACAGTTGGTGTGTGTTGCTACAGTTGGTGTGTGTTGCTACAGGTGGTGTGTGTTGCTACAGTTGGTGTGTGTTTCTACAGTTGGTGTGTGTTGCTACAGTTGGTGTGTGTTGCTACAGGTGGTGTGTGTTTCTACAGTTAGTGTGTGTTTCAAGAGTTGGTGTGTGTTGCTACAGTTGGTCTGTGTTGCTACAGTTGGTGTGTGTTTCTACAGTTGGTGTGTGTTTCTACAGGTGGTGTGTGTTTCTACAGTTAGTGTGTGTTTCAAGACTTGGTGTGTGTTGCTACAGTTGGTCTGTGTTGCTACAGTTGGTGTGTGTTTCTACAGTTGGTGTGTGTTTCTACAGGTGGTGTGTGTTTCTACAGTTAGTGTGTGTTTCAAGACTTGGTGTGTGTTGCTACAGTTGGTGTGTGTTGTTATAGGTTGTGTGTGTTGCTACAGATTGTGTGTGTTGCTACAGTTGGTGTGTGTTGCTGCAGGTAGTGTGTGTTGCTACAGTTGGTGTGTGTTGCTACAGGTGGTGTGTGTTGCTACAGGTGGTGTGTGTTGCTACAGGTGGTGTGTGTTGCTACAGGTCGTGTGTTGCTTCAGTTAGTGTGTGTTGCTACAGTTGGTGTGTGTTTCTACAGTTGGTGTGTGTTGCTACAGTTGGTGTGTGTTGCTACAGTTGGTGTGTGTTTCTACAGGTGGTGTGTGTTTCTACAGATGGTGTGTTTCAAGAGTTGGTGTGTGTTGCTACAGTTGGTGTGTGTTGCTGCAGGTAGTGTGTGTTGCTACAGTTGGTGTGTGTTGCTGCAGGTAGTGTGTGTTGCTACAGTTGGTGTCTGTTGCTACAGTTGGTGTGTGTTGCAACAGGTGGTGTGTGTTGCTACAGTTGGTGTGTGTTGCTACAGTTGGTGTGTGTTGCTACAGTTGGTGTGTGTTGCTACAGTTGGTGTGTGTTTCTACAGTTGGTGTGTGTTGCTACAGTTGGTGTGTGTTTCAAGAGTTGGTGTGTGTTGCTACAGTTGGTGTGTGTTGCTATAGGTTGTGTGTGTTGCTACTGATTGTGTGTGTTGCTACAGTTGGTGTGTGTTGCTGCAGGTAGTGTGTGTTGCTACAGTTGGTGTGTGTTGCTACAGTTGGTGTGTGTTGCTACAGTTGGTATGTGTAGATACAGTTGGTGTGTGATGCTACAGGTAGTGTGTGGTGCTACAGTTGGTGTGTGTTTCTACAGTTGGTGTGTGTTGCTACAGGTAGTGTGTGGTGCTACAGTTGGTGTGTGTTGCTACAGTTGGTTTGTGTTGCTACAGTTGGTGTGTGGTGCTACCGTTGGTGTGTGTTTCCACAGGTAGTGTGTGTTTCTAGACTTGGTGTGTGTTGCTACAGTTGGTGTGTGTTTCTACAGTTGGTGTGTGTTTCTACAGTTAGTGTGTGTTTCAAGAGTTGGTGTGTGTTGCTGCAGTTGGTGTGTGTTGCTACAGTTGGTTTGTGTTGCTACAGGTGGTGTGTGTTTCTACAGTTAGTGTGTGTTTCAAGACTTGGTGTGTGTTGCTACAGTTGGTGTGTGTTGTTATAGGTTGTGTGTGTTGCTACAGGTGGTGTGTGTTTCTACAGTTAGTGTGTGTTTCAAGAGTTGGTGTGTGTTGCTACAGTTGGTCTGTGTTGCTACAGTTGGTGTGTGTTTCTACAGTTGGTGTGTGTTTCTACAGGTGGTGTGTGTTTCAAGACTTGGTGTGTGTTGCTACAGTTGGTGTGTGTTGTTATAGGTTGTGTGTGTTGCTACAGATTGTGTGTGTTGCTACAGTTGGTGTGTGTTGCTGCAGGTAGTGTGTGTTGCTACAGTTGGTGTGTGTTGCTACAGTTGGTGTGTGTTGCTACAGGTGGTATGTGTAGATACAGTTGGTGTGTGTTGCTACAGGTAGTGTGTGGTGCTACAGTTGGTGTGTGTTTCTACAGTTGGTGTGTGTTGCTACAGGTAGTGTGTGGTGCTACAGTTGGTGTGTGTTGCTACAGTTGGTTTGTGTTGCTACAGTTGGTGTGTGGTGCTACCGTTGGTGTGTGTTTCCACAGGTAGTGTGTGTTTCTAGACTTGGTGTGTGTTGCTACAGTTGGTGTGTGTTTCTACAGTTGGTGTGTGTTTCTACAGTTAGTGTGTGTTTCAAGAGTTGGTGTGTGTTGCTACAGTTGGTGTGTGTTGCTGCAGTTGGTGTGTGTTGCTACAGTTGGTTTGTGTTGCTACAGGTGGTGTGTGTTTCTACAGTTAGTGTGTGTTTCAAGACTTGGTGTGTGTTGCTACAGTTGGTGTGTGTTGTTATAGGTTGTGTGTGTTGCTACAGGTGGTGTGTGTTTCTACAGTTAGTGTGTGTTTCAAGAGTTGGTGTGTGTTGCTACAGTTGGTCTGTGTTGCTACAGTTGGTGTGTGTTTCTACAGTTGGTGTGTGTTTCTACAGGTGGTGTGTGTTTCTACAGTTAGTGTGTGTTTCAAGACTTGGTGTGTGTTGCAACAGTTGGTGTGTGTTGTTATAGGTTGTGTGTGTTGCTACAGATTGTGTGTGTTGCTACAGTTGGTGTGTGTTGCTGCAGGTAGTGTGTGTTGCTACAGTTGGTGTGTGTTGCTACAGGTGGTGTGTGTTGCTACAGGTGGTGTGTGTTGCTACAGGTGGTGTGTGTTGCTACAGGTGGTGTGTGTTGCTACAGTTGGTGTGTGTTGCTACAGTTGGTGTGTGTTTGCTACAGTTGGTGTGTGTTGCTACAGTTGGTGTGTGTTGCTACAGTTGGTGTGTGTTCTACAGTTGGTGTGTGTTTTCCAGTTGGTGTGTGTTTCTACAGTTGGTGTGTGTTTCTACAGTTGGTGTGTGTGTGCTACAGTTGGTGTGTGTTGCTACAGTTGGTGTGTGTTGCTACAGTTGGTGTGTGTTGCTACAGTTGGTGTGTGTTGCTACAGTTGGTGTGTGTTGCTACAGTTGGTGTGTGTTTCTACAGGTTGGTGTGTGTTGCTACAGTTGGTGTGTTCTACAGTTGGTGTGTGTTCTACAGTTGGTGTGTGTTGCTACAGTTGGTGTGTGTTGCTACAGGTTGTGTGCTACAGGTGTGTGTTGCTACAGTTGGTGTGTGTTTCTACAGTTGGGGTGTGTTGCTACAGTTGGTGTCTGTTTCTACAGTTGGGGTGTGTTGCTACAGTTGGTGTGTGTTGCTACAGTTGGTGTGTGTTGCTACAGTTGGTGTGTGTTGCTACAGTTGGTGTGTGTTGCCACAGTTGGTGTGTGTTGCTACAGTTGGTGTGTGTTGCTACAGTTGGTGTGTGTTGCTACAGTTGGTGTGTGCTACAGGTTGGTGTGTGTTCTACAGTTGGTGTGTGTTCTACAGTTGGTGTGTGTTTCTACAGTTGGTGTGTGTTGCTACAGTTGGTGTGTGTTTCTGGTGTGTGTTGCTACAGTTGGTGTGTGTTGCTACAGTTGTGTGTTGCTACAGTTGGTGTGTGTTTGCTACAGTTGGTGTGTGTTTCTACAGTTGGTGTGTGTTGCTACAGTTGGTGTGTGTTGCTACAGTTGGTGTGTTGCTACAGTTGGTGTGTGTTTACAGGTGGTGTCTACAGTTGGTGTGTGTTGCTACAGTTGGTGTGTGTTGCTACAGTTGGTGTGTGTTTCTACAGTTGGTGTGTGTTCTACAGTTGGTGTGTGTCAGCTGGTGTGCTACAGTGGTGTGTGTTGCTACAGTTGGTGTGTGTTGCTACATTGGTGTGTGTTGCTACAGTTGGTGTGTGTTGCTACAGTTGGTGTGTGTTGCTACAGTTGGTGTGTGTTGCTACAGTTGGTGTGTGTTGCTACAGTTGGTGTGTGTTGCTACAGGTTGGTGTGTGTTGCTACAGGGGTGTGTACAGTTGTGTGTGCTACAGTTGGTGTGTGTTTACAGTTGGTGTGTGTGTCTACAGTTGGTGTGTTGCTACAGTTGGTGTGTGCTACAGTTGGTGTGTTGCTACAGTTGGTGTGTGTTGCTACAGTTGGTGTGTGTTGCTACAGGTGTGTGTAGTTGGTGTGTGTTCTACAGTTGGTGTGTGTTTCACAGTTGGTGTGTGTTGCTACAGTTGGTGTGTGTTGCTCAGTTGGTGTGTGTTGCTACAGCTGGTGTGTGTTGCTACAGCTGGTGTGTGTTGCTACAGTTGGTGTGTGTTGCTACAGTTGGTGTGTGTTTGCTACAGGTGGTGTGTGTTTCTACAGATGGTGTGTGTTTCAAGAGTTGGTGTGTGTTGCTACAGTTGGTGTGTGTTGCTACAGGTTGTGTGTGTTGCTACAGCTGGTGTGTGTTTGCTACAGTTGGTGTGTGTTGCTACAGTTGGTGTGTGTTTCTACAGGTGGTGTGTGTTTCTACAGTTGGTGTGTGTTTCTACAGTTGGTGTGTGTTGCTACAGTTGGTGTGTGTTGCTACAGTTGGTGTGTGTTGCTACAGCTACAGTTGGTGTGTGTTGCTACAGTGTGTGTTGCTGCAGGTAGTGTGTGTTGCTACAGTTGGTGTGTGTTACACAGTTGGTGTGTGTTGCTACAGTTGGTGTGTGTTGCTACAGTTGGTATGTGTAGATACAGTTGGTGTGTGTTGCTACAGTTGGTGTGTGGTGCTACCGTTGGTGTGTGTTTCCACAGGTAGTGTGTGTTTCTAGACTTGGTGTGTGTTGCTACAGTTGGTGTGTGTTTCTACAGTTGGTGTGTGTTTCTACAGTTAGTGTGTGTTTCCAAGAGTTGGTGTGTGTTGCTGCAGTTGGTGTGTGTGTGTTGACAGTTGGTGTGTGTTGCTACAGGTGGTGTGTGTTTCTACAGTTAGTGTGTGTTTCAAGACTTGGTGTGTGTTGCTACAGTTGGTGTGTGTTGTTATAGGTTGTGTGTGTTGCTACAGGTGGTGTGTGTTTCTACAGTTAGTGTGTGTTTCAAGAGTTGGTGTGTGTTGCTACAGTTGGTGTGTGTTGCTACAGTTGGTGTGTGTTGCTACAGTTGGTGTGTGTTTCTACAGGTGGTGTGTGTTTCAAGTTGGTGTGTGTTGCTACAGTTGGTGTGTGTTGTTACAGGTTGTGTGTGTTGCTACAGATTGGTGTGTGTTGCTACAGTTGGTGTGTGTTGCTGCAGGTAGTGTGTGTTGCTACAGTTGGTGTGTGTTGCTACAGTTGGTGTGTGTTGCTACAGGTGGTGTGTGTAGATACAGTTGGTGTGTGTTGCTACAGGTGGTGTGTGGTGCTACAGTAGGTGTGTGTTTCTACAGTTGGTGTGTGTTGCTACAGGTAGTGTGTGGTGCTACAGTTGGTGTGTGTTGCTACAGTTGGTTTGTGTTGCTACAGTTGGTGTGTGGTGCTACAGTTGGTGTGTGTTTCCACAGGTAGTGTGTGTTTCTAGACTTGGTGTGTGTTGCTACAGTTGGTGTGTGTTTCTACAGTTGGTGTGTGTTTCTACAGTTGGTGTGTGTTTCAAGAGTTGGTGTGTGTTGCTACAGTTGGTGTGTGTTGCTACAGTTGGTGTGTGTTGCTACAGTTGGTGTGTGTTGCTACAGTTGGTGTGTGTTTCTACAGGTGGTGTGTGTTTCTACAGATGGTGTGTGTTTCAAGAGTTGGTGTGTGTTGCTACAGTTGGTGTGTGTTGCTATAGGTTGTGTGTGTTGCTACAGTTGGTGTGTGTTTCTACAGTTGGTGTGTGTTGCTACAGTTGGTGTGTGTTTCTACAGGTGGTGTGTGTTTCTACAGATGGTGTGTGTTTCAAGAGTTGGTGTGTGTTGCTACAGTTGGTGTGTGTTGCTATAGGTTGTGTGTGTTGCTACAGTTGGTGTGTGTTGCTGCAGGTAGTGTGTGTTGCTACAGTTGGTGTGTGTTGCTACAGTTGGTGTGTGTTGCTACAGTTGGTGTGTGTTGCTACAGTTGGTATGTGTAGATACAGTTGGTGTGTGTTGCTACAGTTGGTGTGTGGTGCTACCGTTGGTGTGTGTTTCCACAGGTAGTGTGTGTTTGCTACAGTTGGTGTGTGTTGCTACAGTTGGTGTGTGTTTCTACAGTTGGTGTGTGTTTCTACAGTTAGTGTGTGTTTCAAGAGTTGGTGTGTGTTGCTGCAGTTGGTGTGTGTTGCTACAGTTGGTTTGTGTTGCTACAGGTGGTGTGTGTTTCTACAGTTAGTGTGTGTTTCAAGACTTGGTGTGTGTTGCTACAGTTGGTGTGTGTTGTTATAGGTTGTGTGTGTTGCTACAGGTGGTGTGTGTTTCTACAGTTGGTGTGTGTTTCAAGAGTTGGTGTGTGTTGCTACAGTTGGTGTGTGTTGCTACAGTTGGTGTGTGTTTCTACAGTTGGTGTGTGTTTCTACAGGTGGTGTGTGTTTCAAGACTTGGTGTGTGTTGCTACAGTTGGTGTGTGTTGTTATAGGTTGTGTGTGTTGCTACAGATTGTGTGTGTTGCTACAGTTGGTGTGTGTTGCTGCAGGTAGTGTGTGTTGCTACAGTTGGTGTGTGTTGCTACAGTTGGTGTGTGTGTGCTACAGGTGGTATGTGTAGATACAGTTGGTGTGTGTTGCTACAGGTAGTGTGTGGTGCTACAGTTGGTGTGTGTTTCTACAGTTGGTGTGTGTTGCTACAGGTAGTGTGTGGTGCTACAGTTGGTGTGTGTTGCTACAGTTGGTGTGTGTTGCTACAGTTGGTGTGTTGCTACAGTTGGTGTGTGTTGCCACAGGTAGTGTGTGTTTCTACAGACTTGGTGTGTGTTGCTACAGTTGGTGTGTGTTTCTACAGTTGGTGTGTGTTTCTACAGTTAGTGTGTGTTTCAAGAGTTGGTGTGTGTTGCTACAGTTGGTGTGTGTTGCTGCAGTTGGTGTGTGTTGCTACAGTTGGTGTGTGTTGCTACAGGTGGTGTGTGTTTCTACAGTTAGTGTGTGTTTCAAGACTTGGTGTGTGTGTTGCTACAGTTGGTGTGTGTTGTTATAGGTTGTGTGTGTTGCTACAGGTGGTGTGTGTTTCTACAGTTAGTGTGTGTTTCAAGAGTTGGTGTGTGTTGCTACAGTTGGTCTGTGTTGCTACAGTTGGTGTGTGTTTCTACAGTTGGTGTGTGTTTCTACAGGTGGTGTGTGTTTCTACAGTTAGTGTGTGTTTCAAGACTTGGTGTGTGTTGCAACAGTTGGTGTGTGTTGTTATAGGTGGTGTGTGTTGCTACAGATTGTGTGTGTTGCTACAGTTGGTGTGTGTTGCTGCAGGTAGTGTGTGTTGCTACAGTTGGTGTGTGTTGCTACAGGTGGTGTGTGTTGCTACAGGTGGTGTGTGTTGCTACAGGTGGTGTGTGTTGCTACAGGTGGTGTGTGTTGCTACAGTTGGTGTGTGTTGCTACAGTTGGTGTGTGTTTCTACAGTTGGTGTGTGTTGCTACAGTTGGTGTGTGTTGCTACAGTTGGTGTGTGTTTCTACAGGTGGTGTGTGTTTCTACAGATGGTGTGTGTTTCAAGAGTTGGTGTGTGTTGCTACAGTTGGTGTGTGTTGCTGCAGGTAGTGTGTGTTGCTACAGTTGGTGTGTGTTGCTGCAGGTAGTGTGTGTTGCTACAGTTGGTGTCTGTTGCTACAGTTGGTGTGTGTTGCAACAGGTGGTGTGTGTTGCTACAGTTGGTGTGTGTTGCTACAGTTGGTGTGTGTTTCTACAGGTGGTGTGTGTTTCTACAGATGGTGTGTGTTTCAAGAGTTGGTGTGTGTTGCTACAGTTGGTGTGTGTTGCTATAGGTTGTGTGTGTTGCTACAGTTGGTGTGTGTTTCTACAGTTGGTGTGTGTTGCTACAGTTGGTGTGTGTTTCTACAGGTGGTGTGTGTTTCTACAGATGGTGTGTGTTTCAAGAGTTGGTGTGTGTTGCTACAGTTGGTGTGTGTTGCTATAGGTTGTGTGTGTTGCTACAGTTGGTGTGTGTTGCTGCAGGTAGTGTGTGTTGCTACAGTTGGTGTGTGTTGCTACAGTTGGTGTGTGTTGCTACAGTTGGTGTGTGTTGCTACAGTTGGTATGTGTAGATACAGTTGGTGTGTGTTGCTACAGGTAGTGTGTGGTGCTACAGTTGGTGTGTGTTTCTACAGTTGGTGTGTGTTGCTACAGGTAGTGTGTGGTGCTACCGTTGGTGTGTGTTGCTACAGTTGGTGTGTGTTGCTATAGGTTGTGTGTGTTGCTACTGATTGTGTGTGTTGCTACAGTTGGTGTGTGTTGCTGCAGGTAGTGTGTGTTGCTACAGTTGGTGTGTGTTGCTACAGTTGGTGTGTGTTGCTACAGTTGGTGTGTGTTGCTACAGTTGGTATGTGTAGATACAGTTGGTGTGTGTTGCTACAGGTAGTGTGTGTTGCTACAGTAGGTGTGTGGTGCTACAGTTGGTGTGTGTTGCTACAGTTGGTTTGTGTTGCTACAGTTGGTGTGTGGTGCTACCGTTGGTGTGTGTTTCTACAGGTAGTGTGTTGCTACAGTTGGTGTGTGTTTCTACAGTTGGTGTGTGTTTCTACAGTTGGTGTGTGTTTCTAGAGTTGGTGTGTGTTGCTGCAGTTGGTGTGTGTTGCTACAGTTGGTGTGTGTTGCTACAGTTGGTGTGTGGTGCTACTGTTGGTGTGTGTTTCCACAGTTAGTGTGTGTTTCTAGAGTTGGTGTGTGTTGCTACAGTTGGTGTGTGTTTCTACAGTTGGTGTGTGTTTCTACAGTTAGTGTGTGTTTCAAGAGTTGGTGTGTGTTGCTGCAGTTGGTGTGTGTTGCTACAGACAGTGTGTGTTGCTACAGGTGTGGGTGTTGCTACAGATGGTGTGTGTTGCTACAGGTAGTGTGTGTTGCTACAGTTGGTGTGTGTTTCCACAGGTAGTGTGTGTTGCTACAGTTTGTGTGTGTTGCTACATTTGTTGTGTGTTGCTACAGTTGGTGTGTGTTGCAACAGTTGGTGTGTGTTGCTACAGGTAGTGTGTGGTGCTACAGTTGGTGTGTGTTTCTACAGTTGGTGTGTGTTGCTACAGGTAGTGTGTGGTGCTACAGTTGATGTGTGGTGCTACAGTTGGTGTGTGTTGCTACAGTTGGTGTGTGTTGCTACAGTTGGTGTGTGTTGCTACAGTAGGTGTGTGTTGCTACAGTTGGTGTGTGTTGCTGCAGTTGGTTTGTGTTTCTACAGTTGGTGTGTGTTGCTACAGTTGTGTGTGGTGCTACAGTTGATGTGTGTTTCTACAGTTGGTGTGTGTTGCTACAGTTGGTGTGTGTTTCTGCAGTTGGTGTGTGTTTCTACAGTTGGTGTCTGGTGCTACAGTTGGTGTGTGTTTCCACAGTTCGTGTGTGTTGCTACAGTTGGTGTGTGTTGCTACAGTTGGTGTGTGTTGCTACAGTTCGTGTGTTTTGCTACAGTTGGTGTGTGTTGCAACAGTAGGTGTGTGTTGCTACAGTTGGTGTGTGTTGCTACAGTTGGTTTGTGTTTCTACAGTTGGTGTGTGTTGCTACAGTTGTGTGTGGTGCTACAGTTGATGTGTGTTTCCACAGTTGGTGTGTGTTGCTACAGTTGGTGTGTGTTGCTACAGTTGGTGTGTGTTGCTACAGTTGGTGTGTGTTGCTACAGTAGGTGTGTGTTGCTACAGTTGGTGTGTGTTGCTACAGTTGGTGTGTGTTTCTGCAGTTGGTGTGTGTTTCTACAGTTGGTGTGTGTTTCTACAGTTGGTGTGTGTTTCAACAGGTGGTGTGTGTTTCTACAGTTAGTGTGTGTTTCTACAGTTAGTGTGTGTTTCAAGAGTTGGTGTGTGTTGCTACAGTTGGTGTGTGTTGCTATAGGTTGTGTGTTGCTACAGTTGGTGTGTGTTGCTACAGTTGGTGTGTGTTGCTACAGTTGGTGTGTGTTGCTACAGATTGTGTGTGTTGCTACAGGAAGTGTGTGGTGCTACAGTTGGTGTGTGTTGCTACAGTTGGTGTGTGTTGTTACAGTTGGTGTGTGTTGCTACAGTTATGTGTGGTGCTACAGTTGATGTGTGTTTCTACAGTTGGTGTGTGTTGCTACAGTTGGTGTGTGTTTCTGGAGTTGGTGTGTGTTTCTACAGGTGGTGTGTGTTTCTACTGTTAGTGTGTGTTTCAAGAGTTGGTGTGTGTTGCTACAGTTGGTGTGTGTTTCTACAGTTGGTGTGTGTATCTACAGTTGGTGTGTGTTGCTACAGTTGGTGTGTGTTTCTACAGGTGGTGTGTGTTTCTACAGTTAGTGTGTGTTTCAAGAGTTGGTGTGTGTTGCTACAGTTGGTGTGTGTTGCTATAGGTTGTGTGTTTCCCCAGTTGGTGTGTGTTGCTACAGTTGTGTGTGGTGCTACAGTTGGTGTGTGTTTCTACAGTTGGTGTGTGTTGCTACAGTTGGTGTGTGTTTCTGGAGTTGGTGTGTGTTTCAAGAGTTGGTGTGTGTTGCTACAGTTGGTGTGTGTTGCTACAGTTGGTGTGTGTTGCTACAGTTGGTGTGTGTTGCTACAGTTGGTGTGTGTTTCCACAGTTGGTGTGTGTTTCCACAGTTGGTGTGTGTTTCTACAGTTGGTGTGTGTTGCTACAGTTGGTTTGTGTTGCTACAGTTGGTGTGTGTTGCTACAGTTGGTGTGTGTTGCTACAGTTGGTGTGTGTTGCTACAGTAGGTGTGTGTTGCTACAGTAGGTGTGTGTTGCTACAGTTGGTGTGTGTAGATACAGTTGGTGTGTGTTGCTACAGTTGGTGTGTGTTTCCACAGTTGGTGTGTGTTTCTACAGTTGGTGTGTGGTGCTACAGTTTGTGTGTGTTGCTACAGTTGGTGTGTGTTGCTACAGTTGGTGTGTGTTGCTACAGTTGGTGTGTGTTGCTACAGTTGGTGTGTGGTGCTACAGTTGGTGTGTGGTGCTACAGTTGGTGTGTGTTTCTACAGTTGGTGTGTGTTTCTACAGTTGGTGTGTGGTGCTACAGTTGGTGTGTGTTGCTACAGTTGGTGTGTGTTTCTACAGTTGGTGTGTGTTTCTACAGGTGGTGTGTGTTTCTACAGTTGGTGTGTGTTTCTACAGTTGGTGTGTGGTGCTACAGTTTGTGTGTGTTGCTACAGTTGGTGTGTGTTGCTACAGTTGGTGTGTGTTGCTACAGTTGGTGTGTGGTGCTACAGTTGGTGTGTGGTGCTACAGTTGGTGTGTGGTGCTACAGTTGGTGTGTGTTTCAAGAGTTGGTGTGTGTTGCTACAGTTGGTGTGTGTTTCTACAGTTGGTGTGTGTTGCTACAGTTGGTGTGTGTTTCTACAGTTGGTGTGTGTTTCTACAGGTGGTGTGTGTTTCTACAGTTAGTGTGTGTTTCAAGAGTTGGTGTGTGTTGCTACAGTTGGTGTGTGTTGCTACAGTTGGTGTGTGTTGCTACAGTTGGTGTGTGTTGCTACAGTTGGTGTGTGTTTCCGCAGTTGGTGTGTGTTTCCACAGTTGGTGTGTGTTTCTACAGTTGGTGTGTGTTGCTACAGTTGGTTTGTGTTGCTACAGTTGTTTTGTGTTGCTACAGTTCGTGTGTGTTGCTACAGTTGGTGTGTGTTGCTACAGTAGGTGTGTGTTGCTACAGTAGGTGTGTGTTGCTACAGTTGGTGTGTGTAGATACAGTTGGTGTGTGTTGCTACAGTTGGTGTGTGTTTCCACAGTTAGTGTGTGTTTCTACAGTTGGTGTGTGGTGCTACAGTTTGTGTGTGTTGCTACAGTTGGTGTGTGTTGCTACAGTTGGTGTGTGTTGCTACAGTTGGTGTGTGGTGCTACAGTTGGTGTGTGGTGCTACAGTTGGTGTGTGTTTCTACAGTTGGTGTGTGTTTCTACAGTTGGTGTGTGGTGCTACAGTTGGTGTGTGGTGCTACAGTTGGTGTGTGTTTCCACAGTTGGTGTGTGTTTCTAGAGTTGGTGTGTGTTGCTACAGTTGGTGTGTGTTGCTACAGTTGGTGTGTGTTTCTACAGTTGGTGTGTGTTTCTACAGTTGGTGTGTGGTGCTACAGTTGGTGTGTGTTGCTACAGTTGGTGTGTGTTGCAACAGGTGGTGTGTTGCCACAGTTCGTGTGTGTTTCTAGAGTTGGTGTGTGTTGCTACATTTGGTGTGTGTTGCTACAGGTCGTGTGTTGCTTCAGTTGGTGTGTGTTGCTACCGGTGGTGTGTGTTGCTACAGTTGGTGTGTTTTGCTACAGTTGGTGTGTGTTGCAACAGGTGGTGTGTGTTGCTACCGGTGGTGTGTGTTGCTACAGTTGGTGTGTTTTGCTACAGTTGGTGTGTGTTTCCACAGTTGGTGTGTGTTTCTAGAGTTGGTGTGTGTTGTTACAGTTGGTGTGTGTTGCTACAGTTGGTGTGTGTTTCCACAGTTGGTGTGTGTTTCTAGAGTTGGTGTGTGTTGCTACAGTTGGTGTGTGTTGCTACAGTTGGTGTTTGTTGCTACAGTTGGTGTGTGTTGCTACAGTTGGTGTGTGTTGCTACAGTTGGTGTGTGTTGCTACAGTTGGTGTGTGTTTCTACAGTTGGTGTGTGTTGCTACAGTTGGTGTGTGTTGCTACAGTTGGTGTGTGTTGCTACAGTAGGTGTGTGTTGCTACTTTTGGTGTGTGTTTCTACAGTTGGTGTGTGTTGCTACAGTTGGTGTGTGTTGCTACAGTTGGTGTGTGTTGCTACAGTAGGTGTGTGTTGCTACTTTTGGTGTGTGTTGCTACTTTTGGTGTGTGTTGCTACAGTTGGTGTGTGTTGCTACAGTTGGTGTGTGTTTCTACAGTTGGTGTGTGTTGCTACAGTTGGTGTGTGTTTCTACAGTTGGTGTGTGTTTCCACAGTTGGTGTGTGTTTCCACAGTTGGTGTGTGTTTCCACAGTTGGTGTGTGTTTCTAGAGTTGGTGTGTGTTTCTAGAGTTGGTGTGTGTTGCTACAGTTGGTTTGTGTTGCTACAGATTGTGTGTGTTGCTACAGTTGGTGTGTGTTGCTGCAGGTATTTTGTGTTGCTACAGTTGGTGTGTGTTGCTACAGTTGGTGTGTGTTGCTACAGTTGGTGTGTGTTGCTACAGGTGGTGTGTGTTTCTACAGTTGGTGTGTGTTGCTACAGTTGGTGTGTAATGCTACAGTTGGTGTGTAATGCTACAGTTGGTGTGTGTTGCTACAGGTGGTGTGTGTTGCTACAGTTGGTGTGTGTTTCTACAGTTGGTGTGTGTTTCTACAGTTTGTGTGTGTTGCAACAGGTGGTGTGTAATGCTACAGTTGGTGTGTGTTGCTACAGTTGGTGTGTGTTTCCACAGTTGGTGTGTGTTTCTAGAGTTGGTGTGTGTTTCTACAGTTGGTGTGTGTTGCTACAGTTGGTGTGTGTTTCCACAGTTGGTGTGTGTTTCTAGAGTTGGTGTGTGTTTCTAGAGTTGGTGTGTGTTTCTACAGTTGGTGTGTGTTTCTAGAGTTGGTGTGTGTTTCTACAGTTGGTGTGTGTTGCTACAGGTCGTGTGTTGCTTCAGTTGGTGTGTGGTGCTACAGTTTGTGTGTGTTGCTACAGGTGGTGTGTGTTGCTACAGGTGGTGTGTGTTGCTACAGTAGGTGGTGTGTTGCTACAGGTCGTGTGTTACTTCAGTTGGTGTGTGGTGCTACAGTTGGTGTGTGTTGCTACAGTTGGTGTGTGTTGCTACAGTTGGTGTGTTTTGCTACAGGTGGTGTGTGTTGCTACAGTTGGTGTGTGTTTCCACAGTTGGTGTGTGTTTCTAGAGTTGGTGTGTGTTGCTACAGTAGGTGTGTGTTGCTACAGTTGGTGTGTGTTTCTACAGTTGGTGTGTGTTGCTACATGTAGTGTGTGGTGCTACAGTTGGTGTGTGTTTCTACAGTTGGTGTGTGTTGCTACAGGTAGTGTGTGGTGCTACAGTTGGTGTGTGTTTCTACAGTTGGCGTGTGTTGCTACAGGTAGTGTGTGGTGCTACAGTTGGTGTGTGTTTCTACAGTTGGCGTGTGTTGCTACAGGTAGTGTGTGGTGCTACAGTTGGTGTGTGTTTCTACAGTTCGTGTGTGTTTCTACAGTTGGTGTGTGTAGATACAGTTGGTGTGTGTTGCTACAGTTGGTGTGTGTTTCCACAGTTAGTGTGTGTTTCTACAGTTGGTGTCTGGTGCTACAGTTGGTTTGTGGTGCTACAGTTGGTGTGTGTTTCTACAGTTGGTGTGTGTTGCTACAGGTAGTGTGTGGTGCTACAGTTGGTGTGTGTTTCTACAGTTGGTGTGTGTTGCTACAGGTGGTGTGTGGTGCTACAGTTGGTGTGTGTTTCTACAGTTGGTGTGTGTTTCTACAGTTGGTGTGTGTTGCTACAGGTCGTGTGTTGCTTCAGTTGGTGTGTGGTGCTACAGTTGTGTGTGTTGCTACAGGTGGTGTGTGTTGCTACAGGTGGTGTGTGTTGCTACAGTTGGTGTGTGTTGCTACAGGTCGTGTGTTGCTTCAGTTGGTGTGTGGTGCTACAGTTGGTGTGTGTTGCTACAGTTGGTGTGTGTTGCTACAGTTGGTGTGTGTTGCTACAGTTGGTGTGTGTTGCTACAGTTGGTGTGTGTTTCCACAGTTGGTGTGTGTTTCTAGAGTTGGTGTGTGTTGCTACAGTTGGTGTGTGTTGCTACAGTTGGTGTGTGTTTCTACAGTTGGTGTGTGTTGCTACAGTTGGTGTGTGGTGCTACAGTTGGTGTGTGTTGCTACAGTTGGTGTGTGTTGCTACAGGTAGTGTGTGGTGCTACAGTTGGTGTTTGGTGCTACAGTAGGTGTTTGGTGCTACAGGTGGTGTGTGGTGCTACAGTTGGTGTGTGGTGCTACAGTTGGTGTTTGTTGCTACAGGTGGTGTGTGGTGCTACAGTTGGTGTGTGTTTCTACAGTTGGTGTGTGTTTCTACAGTTGGTGTGTGTAACAGTTGGTGTGTGTTGCTACAGTTGGTGTGTGTTTGCTACAGTTGGTGTGTGTTTGCTACAGTTGGTGTGTGTTGCTACAGTTGGTGTGTGTTGCTACAGTTGGTGTGTGTTGCTACAGTTGGTGTGTTGCTGCCACAGTGTGTGTTGCTACAGTTGGTGTGTGTTTCTACAGTTGGTGTGTGTGTTGCTACAGTTGGTGTGTGTTGCTACAGTTGGTGTGTGTTCTACAGTTGGTGTGTGTTTTAGGTGTGTGTTCTACAGTTGGTGTGTGTTTCTACAGTTGGTGTGTGGTGCTACAGTTGGTGTGTGTTGCTACAGTTGGTGTGTGTTGCTACAGTTGGTGTGTGTTTGCTACAGTTGGTGTGTGTTGCTACAGGTGGTGTGTGGTGCTACAGTTGGTGTGTGTGTTGCTCAGTTGGTGTGTGTTTCTACAGTTTGTGTGTGTGTTTCCACAGTTAGTGTGTGTTTCTACAGTTGGTGTGTGGTGCTACAGTTGGTGTGTGTTGCTACAGTTGGTGTGTGTTTCTACAGTTGGTGTGTGTGTGTGTTGCTACAGTTGGTGTGTGGTTGCTACAGTTGGTGTGTTGCTACAGTTGGTGTGTGTTTCTACAGTTGGTGTGTGTTTCTACAGTTGGTGTGTGTTTCTACAGTTGGTGTGTGTTGCTACAGTTGGTGTGTGTTTCTACAGTTGGTGTGTGCTACAGTTGGTGTGTTGCTACAGTTGGTGTGTGTTTCTACAGTTGGTGTGTGTTGCTACAGTTGGTGTGTGTTTCTACAGTTGGTGTGTGTTGCTACAGTTGGTGTGTGTTGCTACAGGTGTGTGCTACAGTTGGTGTGTGTTGCTACAGTTGGTGTGTGTTTCTACAGTTGGTGTGTGTTGCTACAGTTGGTGTGTGTTTCTACAGTTGGTGTGTGTTGCTACAGTTGGTGTGTGTTGCTACAGTTGGTGTGTGTTGCTACAGTTGGTGTGTGTTTCTACAGTTGGTGTGTTGCTACAGTTGGTGTTTGTTGCTACAGTTGGTGTGTGTTTCTACAGTTGGTGTGTGTTGCTACAGTTGGTGTGTGGTTCTACAGTTGGTGTGTGTTGCTACAGTTGGTGTGTGTTGCTACAGTTGGTGTGTGTTGCTACAGTTGGTGTGTGTTGCTACAGTTGGTGTGTGTTGCTACAGTTGGTGTGTGTTCTACAGTTGGTGTGTGTTCTACAGTTGGTGTGTGTTTCTACAATTGGTGTGTGTTGCTACAGTTGTGTGTGTTGCTACAGTTGGTGTGTGTTTCTACAGTTGGTGTGTGTTGCTACAGTTGGTGTGTGTTGCTACAGTTGGTGTGTGTTGCTACAGTTGGTGTGTGTTGCTACAGTTGGTGTGTTGCTACAGTTGGTGTGTGTTGCTACAGTTGGTGTGTGTTGCTACAGTTGGTGTGTGTGCTACAGTTGGTGTGTGTTTCTACAGTTGGTGTGTGCTACAGTTGGTGTGTGTTTCTACAGTTGGTGTGTGTTGCTACAGTAGGTGTGTGTTTCAACAGTTGGTGTGTGTTGCTACAGTTGGTGTGTGTTGCTACAGTTGGTGTGTGTTGCTACAGTTGGTGTGTGTTTCTACAGTTGGTGTGTGGTGCTACAGTTGGTGTGTGTTGCTACAGTTGGTGTGTGTTGCTACAGTTGGTGTGTGGTGCTACAGTTGGTGTGTGTTTCTACAGTTGGTGTGTGTTGCTACAGTTGGTGTGTGTTGCTACAGTTGGTGTGTGTTGCTACAGTTGGTGTGTGTTTCCACAGTTGGTGTGTGTTTCTACAGTTGGTGTGTGGTGCTGCTACAGTTGGTTTGTGTTGCTACAGTTGGTGTGTGTAGATACAGTTGGTGTGTGTTGCTACAGTTGGTGTGTGCTTCCACAGTTGGTGTGTGTTTCCACAGTTAGTGTGTGTTTCCACAGTTGGTGTGTGGTGCTACAGTTGGTGTGTGTTGCTACAGTTGGTGTGTGGTGCTACAGTTAGGGTGTGTTGCTACAGTAGGTGTGTGTTGCTACAGTTGGTGTGTGTTTCTACAGTTGGTGTGTGTTGCTACAGTTGGTGTGTGGTGCTACAGTTGGTGTGTGTTTCTACAGTTGGTGTGTGTTGCTACAGTTGGTGTGTGTTTCTACAGTTGGTGTGTGTTGCTACAGTTGGTGTGTGTGTGTTGCTACAGTTGGTGTGTGTTCTACAGTTGGTGTGTTTACAGTTGGTGTGTGTTGCTACAGTTGGTGTGTGTTGCTACAGTTGGTGTGTGTTTCTACAGTTGGTGTGTGTTGCTACAGTTGGTGTGTGTTGCTACAGTTGGTGTGTGTTGCTACAGTTGGTGTGTGTTGCTACAGTTGGTGTGTGTTTCAGTTGTGTGTGTTGCTACAGTTGGTGTGTGTTGCTACAGTTGGTGTGTGTTGCTACAGTTGGTGTGTGTTTGCTACAGTTGGTGTGTGTTGCTACAGTTGGTATTTGGTGCTACAGTTTGTGTGTGTTGCTACAGTTGGTGTGTGGTGCTACAGTTGGTGTGTGTTTCTACAGTTGGTGTGTGTTTCTACAGTTGGTGTGTGTAGATACAGTTGGTGTGTGTTGCTACAGTTGGTGTGTGTTTCCACAGTTGGTGTGTGTTTCTACAGTTGGTGTGTGGTGCTACAGTTGGTGTGTGGTGCTACAGTTGGTGTGTGTTTCTACAGTTGGTGTGTTGCTACAGGTGGTGTGTGGTGCTACAGTTGGTGTGTGTTGCTACAGTTGGTGTGTGTTGCTACAGTTGGTGTGTGTTCTACAGTTGGTGTGTGTTGCTACAGTTGGTGTGTGTTGCTACAGTTGGTGTGTGTTTCTACAGTTGTGTGTGTGCTACAGTTGGTGTGTGTTGCTACAGTTGGTGTGTGTTTCTACAGTTGGTGTGTGTTTCTACAGTTGGTGTGTGTTCTACAGTTGGTGTGTGTTGCTACAGTTGGTGTGTGTTGCTACAGTTGGTGTGTGTTTCACAGTTGGTGTGTGTGTGTTGCTACAGTTGGTGTGTGTTTCTACAGTTGGTGTGTTTGCTACAGTTGGTGTGTGTTGCTACAGTTAGTGTGTGTTGCTACAGTTGGTGTGTGTTTCTACAGGAGGTGTGTGTTGCTACAGTTGGAGTGTGTAGATACAGTTGGTGTGTGTTGCTACAGTTGGTGTGTGTTTCCACAGTTGGTGTGTGTTTCCACAGTTAGTGTGTGTTTCTACAGTTGGTGTGTGGTGCTACAGTTGGTGTGTGGTGCTACAGTTGGTGTGTGGTGCTACAGTTGGTGTGTGTTGCTACAGTTAGTGTGTGTTTCTACAGTTGGTGTGTGGTGCTACAGTTGGTGTGTGGTGCTACAGTTGGTGTGTGTTTCTAAAGTTGGTGTGTGTTTCTACAGTTGGTGTGTGTTGCTACAGGTAGTGTGTGGTGCTACAGTTGGTGTGTGTTGCTTCAGTTGGTGTGTGTTTCCACAGTTTGTGTGTGTTTCCACAGTTAGTGTGTGTTTCTACAGTTGGTGTGTGGTGCTACAGTTGGTGTGTGTTGCTACAGTTGGTGTGTGGTGCTACAGTTGGTGTGTGGTGCTACAGTTAGTGTGTGTTTCTACAGTTGGTGTGTGGTGCTACAGTTGGTGTGTGTCGATACAGTTGGTGTGTGTTGCTACAGTTGGTGTGTGTTTCCACAGTTAGTGTGTGTTTCTACAGTTGGTGTCTGGTGCTACAGTTGGTTTGTGTTGCTACAGTTGGTGTGTGTAGATACAGTTGGTGTGTGTTGCTACAGTTGGTGTGTGCTTCCACAGTTGGTGTGTGTTTCCACAGTTAGTGTGTGTTTCCACAGTTGGTGTGTGGTGCTACAGTTGGTGTGTGTTGCTACAGTTGGTGTGTGTTGCTACAGTTGGTGTGTGTTGCTACAGTTGGTGTGTGTTGCTACAGTTGGTGTGTGTTGCTACAGTTGGTGTGTGTTTCTACAGTTGGTGTGTGTTGCTACAGTTGGTGTGTGTTTCTACAGTTGGTGTGTGTTGCTACAGTTGGTGTGTGTTGCTACAGTTGGTGTGTGTTTCTACAGTTGGTGTGTGTTTCTACAGTTGGTGTGTGTTGCTACAGTTGGTGTGTGTTGCTACAGTTGGTGTGTGTTTCTACAGTTGGTGTGTGTTGCTACAGTTGGTGTGTGTGTGTGTTGCTACAGTTGGTGTGTGTTGCTACAGTTGGTGTGTGGTTGCTACAGTTGGTGTGTGTTGCTACAGTTGGTGTGTGTTGCTACAGTTGGTGTGTGTTGCTACAGTTGGTGTGTGTTGCTACAGTTGGTGTGTGTTGCTACAGCTGTGTGTTGCTACAGTTGGTGTGTGTTCTACAGTTGGTGTGTGTTCTACAGTTGGTGTGTGTTGCTACAGTTGGTGTGTGTTTCTACAGTGTGTGTTTACAGTTGGTGTGTGTTGCTACAGGTTGTGTGTGTTGCTACAGTTGGTGTGTGCTACAGTTGGTGTTGTGTGTTTGCTACAGTTGGTGTGTGTTTGCTACAGGTGGTGTGTGTTGCTACAGTTGGTGTGTGTTGCCACAGTTGGTGTGTGGTGCTACAGTTGGTGTGTGGTGCTACAGTTGGTGTGTGTTTCTACAGTTGGTGTGTGTTGCTACAGTTGGTGTGTGTTTCCACAGTTGGTGTGTGTTTCTAGAGTTGGTGTGTGTTGCTACAGTTGGTGTGTGTTTCTACAGTTGGTGTGTGTTGCTTCAGTTGGTGTGTGTTGCTACAGTTGGTGTGCGATGCTACAGTTGGTGTGTGTTTCTACAGTTGGTGTGTGGTGCTACAGTTGGTGTGTGTTGCTACAGGTGGTGTGTGTTGCAACAGGTGCTGTGTAATGCTACAGTTGGTGTGTGTTGCTACAGTTGGTGTGTGTTTCCACAGTTGGTGTGTGTTTCCACAGTTGGTGTGTGTTTCTAGAGTTGGTGTGTGTTGCTTCAGTTGGTGTGTGTTGCTTCAGTTGGTGTGTGTTGCTACAGTTGGTGTGCGATGCTACAGTTGGTGTGTGGTGCTACAGTTGGTGTGTGGTGCTACAGGTGGTGTGTGTTGCAACAGGTGCTGTGTAATGCTACAGTTGGTGTGTGTTGCTACATGTAGTGTGTGGTGCTACAGTTGGTGTGTGTTTCTACAGTTGGTGTGTGTTGCTACAGGTAGTGTGTGGTGCTACAGTTGGTGTGTGTTTCTACAGTTGGTGTGTGTTGCTACAGGTAGTGTGTGGTGCTACAGTTGGTGTGTGTTTCTACAGTTGGCGTGTGTTGCTACAGGTAGTGTGTGGTGCTACAGTTGGTGTGTGTTTCTACAGTTGGTGTGTGTTTCTACAGTTGGTGTGTGTAGATACAGTTGGTGTGTGTTGCTACAGTTGGTGTGTGTTTCCACAGTTAGTGTGTGTTTCTACAGTTGGTGTCTGGTGCTACAGTTGGTTTGTGGTGCTACAGTTGGTGTGTGTTTCTACAGTTGGTGTGTGTTGCTAAAGTTGGTCTGTGTTTCCACAGTTAGTGTGTGTTTCTACAGTTGGTGTGTGGTGCTACAGGTAGTGTGTGTTGCTACAGTAGGTGTGTGGTGCTACAGTTGGTGTGTGGTGCTACAGTTGGTGTGTGTTTCTACAGTTTGTGTGTGTTGCTACAGGTAGTTTGTGGTGCTACAGTTGGTGTGTGTTTCTACAGTAGGTGTGAGGTGCTACAGTTGGTGTGTGTTTCTACAGTTGGTGTGTGTTTCTACAGTTGGTGTGTGTTGCTACAGGTAGTGTGTGGTGCTACAGTTGGTGTGTGTTTCTACAGGAGGTGTGTGTTGCTACAGTTGGAGTGTGTAGATACAGTTGGTGTGTGTTGCTACAGTTGGTGTGTGTTTCCACAGTTGGTGTGTGTTTCCACAGTTAGTGTGTGTTTCTACAGTTGGTGTGTGGTGCTACAGTTGGTGTGTGGTGCTACAGTTGGTGTGTGGTGCTACAGTTGGTGTGTGTTGCTACAGTTAGTGTGTGTTTCTACAGTTGGTGTGTGGTGCTACAGTTGGTGTGTGTCGATACAGTTGGTGTGTGTTGCTACAGTTGGTGTGTGTTTCCACAGTTAGTGTGTGTTTCTACAGTTGGTGTCTGGTGCTACAGTTGGTTTGTGTTGCTACAGTTGGTGTGTGTAGATACAGTTGGTGTGTGTTGCTACAGTTGGTGTGTGCTTCCACAGTTGGTGTGTGTTTCCACAGTTAGTGTGTGTTTCTACAGTTGGTGTGTGGTGCTACAGTTGGTGTGTGTTGCTACAGTTGGTGTGTGGTGCTACAGTTAGTGTGTGTTTCTACAGTTGGTGTGTGTTGCTACAGTTAGTGTGTGTTTCTACAGTTGGTGTGGTGCTACAGTTGGTGTGTGTCGATACAGTTGGTGTGTGTTGCTACAGTTGGTGTGTGTTTCCACAGTTAGTGTGTGTTTCTACAGTTGGTGTCTGGTGCTACAGTTGGTTTGTGTTGCTACAGTTGGTGTGTGTTGCTACAGTTGGTGTGTGGTGCTACAGTTGGTGTGTGTTGCTACAGGTGGTGTGTGTTGCTACAGTTGGTGTGTGTTGCCACAGGAGGTGTGTGGTGCTACAGTTTGTGTGTGGTGCTACAGTTGGTGTGTGTTGCTACAGTTGGTGTGTGTTTCCACAGTTGGTGTGTGTTTCTAGAGTTGGTGTGTGTTGCTACAGTTGGTGTGTGTTTCTACAGTTGGTGTGTGTTGCTTCAGTTGGTGTGTGTTGCTACAGTTGGTGTGTGTTGCTACAGTTGGTGTGTGTTTCTACAGTTGGTGTGTGTTGCTACAGTTGGTGTGTGTTGCTACAGTTGGTGTGTGTTGCTACAGGTGGTGTGTAATGCTACAGTTGGTGTGTGTTGCTACAGTTGGTGTGTGTTGCTACAGTTGGTGTGTGTTTCCACAGTTGGTGTGTGTTTCTACAGTTGGTGTGTGTTTCTAGAGTTGGTGTGTGTTGCTACAGTTGGTGTGTGTTGCTACAGTTGGTGTGTGTTGCTACAGTTGGTGTGTGTTTCTAGAGTTGGTGTGTGTTTCTACAGTTGGTGTGTGTTGCTACAGTTGGTGTGTGTTGCTACAGGTGGTGTGTGTTGCTACAGTTGGTGTGTGTTTCTACAGTTGGTGTGTGTTGCTACAGTTGGTGTGTGTTGCTACAGTTGGTGTGTGTGCTACACAGGTGGTGTGTGTGTTGCTACAGTTGGTGTGTGTTTCTACAGTTGGTGTGTAATGCTACAGTTGGTGTGTGTTGCTACAGGTGGTGTGTGTTGCTACAGTTGGTGTGTGTTTCTACAGTTGGTGTGTGTTGCTACAGTTGGTGTGTGTTTCTACAGTTGGTGTGTGTTGCAACAGGTGGTGTGTGTTGCTACAGTTGGTGTGTTGCTACAGTTGGTGTGTGTTGCTACAGTTGGTGTGTGTTTCCACAGTTGGTGTGTGTTTCTAGAGTTGGTGTGTGTTGCTACAGTTGGTGTGTGTTGCTACAGTTGGTGTGTGTTTCCACAGTTGGTGTGTGTTTCTACAGTTGGTGTGTGTTTCTACAGTTGGTGTGTGTTTCTACAGTTGGTGTGTGTGTGTTGCTACAGTTGGTGTGTGTTGCTACAGTTGGTGTGTGTTGCTACAGTTGGTGTGTGTTGCTACAGGTGGTGTGTTGCTACAGTTGGTGTGTGTGGTGCTACAGTTGGTGTGTGTTGCTACAGGTGGTGTGTGTTGCTACAGGTGGTGTGTAATGCTACAGTTGGTGTGTGTTTTCACAGTTGGTGTGTGTTTCCACAGTTGGTGTGTGTTTCTAGAGTTGGTGTGTGTTTCTAGAGTTGGTGTGTGTTGCTACAGTTGGTTTGTGTTGCTACAGTTGGTGTGTGTTTCCACAGTTGGTGTGTGTTTCTACAGTTGGTGTGTGTTTCTACAGTTGGTGTGTGTTGCTACAGTTGGTGTGTGTTTCCACAGTTGGTGTGTGTTTCTAGAGTTGGTGTGTGTTGCTACAGTTGGTGTGTGTTTCTACAGTTGGTGTGTGTTGCTTCAGTTGGTGTGTGTTGCTACAGTTGGTGTGCGATGCTACAGTTGGTGTGTGTTTCTACAGTTGGTGTGTGGTGCTACAGTTGGTGTGTGTTGCTACAGGTGGTGTGTGTTGCAACAGGTGCTGTGTAATGCTACAGTTGGTGTGTGTTGCTACAGTTGGTGTGTGTTTCCACAGTTGGTGTGTGTTTACACAGTTGGTGTGTGTTTCTAGAGTTGGTGTGTGTTTCTAGAGTTGGTGTGTGTTGCTACAGTTGGTTTGTGTTGCTACAGTTGGTGTGTGTTTCTAGAGTTGGTGTGTGTTTCTAGAGTTGGTGTGTGTTTCTACAGTTGGTGTGTGTTGCTACAGTTGGTGTGTGTTGCTACAGGTGGTGTGTGTTGCTACAGTTGGTGTGTGTTTCTACAGTTGGTGTGTGTTGCTACAGTTGGTGTGTGTTGCTACAGTTGGTGTGTGTTGCTACAGGTGGTGTGTGTTGCTACAGTTGGTGTGTGTTTCTACAGTTGGTGTGTAATGCTACAGTTGGTGTGTGTTGCTACAGGTGGTGTGTGTTGCTACAGTTGGTGTGTGTTTCTACAGTTGGTGTGTGTTGCTACAGTTGGTGTGTGTTTCTACAGTTGGTGTGTGTTGCAACAGGTGGTGTGTAATGCTACAGTTGGTGTGTGTTGCTACAGTTGGTGTGTGTTGCTACAGTTGGTGTGTGTTTCCACAGTTGGTGTGTGTTTCTAGAGTTGGTGTGTGTTTCTACAGTTGGTGTGTGTTTCTACAGTTGGTGTGTGTTGCTACAGTTGGTGTGTGTTGCTACAGTTGGTGTGTGTTGCTACAGTTGGTGTGTGTTGCTACAGGTCGTGTGTTGCTTCAGTTGGTGTGTGGTGCTACAGTTTGTGTGTGTTGCTACAGGTGGTGTGTGTTGCTACAGGTGGTGTGTAATGCTACAGTTGGTGTGTGTTTTCACAGTTGGTGTGTGTTTCCACAGTTGGTGTGTGTTTCTAGAGTTGGTGTGTGTTTCTAGAGTTGGTGTGTGTTGCTACAGTTGGTTTGTGTTGCTACAGTTGGTGTGTGTTGCTACAGTTGGTGTGTGTTTCTACAGTTGGTGTGTGTTTCTACAGTTGGTGTGTGTTGCTACAGTTGGTGTGTGTTGCTACAGTTGGTGTGTGTTGCTACAGTTGGTGTGTGGTGCTACAGTTGGTGTGTGGTGCTACAGTTTATGTGTGTTGCTACAGGTTGTGTGTGTTGCTACAGTTGGTGTGTGTTTCTACAGTTGGTGTGCGATACTACAGGGGGTGTGTGTTGCTACAGTTGGTGTGGTGCTACAGTTGGTGTGTGTTGCTACAGTTGGTTTGTGTTGCTTCAGTTGGTGTGTGTTTCCACAGTTGGTGTGTGTTTCTAGAGTTGGTGTGTGTTTCTACAGTTGGTGTGTGTTTCTACAGTTGGTGTGTGTTGCTACAGTTGGTGTGTGTTGCTACAGTTGGTGTGTGTTGGTAAAGTTGGTGTGTGTTGGTAAAGTTGGTGTGTGTTTCTACAGTTGGTGTGTGTTGCTACAGTTGGTGTGTGTTGCCACAGGTGGTGTGTGTTGCTACAGGTGGTGTGTGTTGCTACAGTTGGTGTGTGTTTCTACAGTTGATGTGGTGCTACAGTTGGTGTGTGTTGCTACAGGTGGTGTGTGTTGCTAAATTTGGTGTGTGTTGCTACAGGTGGTGTGTGTTGCTACAGTTGGTGTGTGTTGCTACAGTTGGTGTGTGTTGCTACTGTTGGTGTGTGTTGCTAAAGGTGGTGTGTGTTGCCACAGGAGGTGTGTGTTGCCACAGGAGGTGTGTGTTTCTACAGGTGGTGTGTGTTTCTACAGTTGGTGTGTGTTTCTACAGGTGGTGTGTGTTTCTACAGGTGGTGTGTGTTTCTACAGGTGGTGTGTGTTTCTAGAGTTGGTGTGTGTTGCTACAGTTGGTGTGTGTTTCTACAGTTGGTGTGTGTTGCTACAGTTGGTGTGTGTTGCTACAGTTGGTGTGTGTTGCTACAGTTGGTGTGTGTTTCTACAGTTGGTGTGTGTTGCTTCAGTTGGTGTGTGTTGCTACAGTTGGTGTGTGTTGCTACAGTTGGTGTGTGTTTCTACAGTTGGTGTGTGGTGCTACAGTTGGTGTGTGTGTTGCTACAGTTGGTGTGTGTTGCTACAGTTAGGTGTGTGTTGCTACAGGTCGTGTGTTGCTTCAGATGGTGTGTGGTGCTACAGTTGGTGTGTGTTGCTACAGGTGGTGTGTGTTGCTACAGTTGGTGTGTTTTGCTACAGGTGTTGTGTGTTTCTACAGTTGGTGTGTGGTGCTACAGTTGGTGTGTGTTGCTACAGTTGGTGTGTGTTGCTACAGTTGGTGTGTGTTGCTACAGGTCGTGTGTTGCTTCAGATGGTGTGTGGTGCTACAGTTGGTGTGTGTTGCTACAGGTGGTGTGTGTTGCTACAGTTGGTGTGTTTTGCTACAGGTGTTGTGTGTTTCTACAGTTGGTGTGTGTGTTTCCACAGTTGGTGTGTGTTTCTAGAGTTGGTGTGTGTTGCTACACTAGGTGTGTGTTGCTACATTTGGTGTGTTTTGCTACAGTTGGTGTGTGTTTCCACAGTTGGTGTGTGTTGCTACAGTTGGTGTGTGTTGCTACAGTTGGTGTGCGATGCTACAGGGGTGTGTGTTTCTACAGTTGGTGTGTGGTGCTACAGTTGGTGTGTGTTGCTACAGTTGGTGTGTGTTGCTACAGTTGGTGTGTGTTGCTACAGTTGGTGTGTGTTTCTACAGTTGGTGTGTTTTGCTACAGTTGGTGTGTGTTTCTACAGTTGGTGTGTGTTGCTACAGTTGGTGTGTGTTGCTTCAGTTGGTGTGTGTTGCTACAGTTGGTGTGCGATGCTACAGGTGGTGTGTGTTTCTACAGTTGGTGTGTGGTGCTACAGTTGGTGTGTGTTGCTACAGGTGGTGTGTGTTGCTACAGGTGGTGTGTGTTGCTACAGTTGGTGTGTGTTTTGCTACAGGTGGTGTGTGTTGCTACAGTTGGTGTGTGTTTCCACAGTTGGTGTGTGTTTCTAGAGTTGGTGTGTGTTGCTACAGTAGGTGTGTGTTGCTACAGTTGGTGTGTGGTGCTACAGTTGGTGTGTGTTGCTACAGGTGGTGTGTGTTGCTACAGTTGGTGTGTGTTGCTACAGTTGGTGTGTGTTTCTACAGTTGGTGTGTGGTGCTACAGTTGGTGTGTGTTGCTACAGTTGGTGTGTGTTGCTACTGTTGGTGTGTGTTGCTAAAGGTGGTGTGTGTTGCCACAGGAGGTGTGTGTTTCTACAGGTGGTGTGTGTTTCTACAGCTGGTGTGTGTTTCTACAGTTGGTGTGTGTTTCAACAGTTGGTGTGTGTTACTACAGTTGGTGTGTGTTGCTACAGTTGGTGTGTGTTTCTAGAGTTGGTGTGTGTTGCTTCAGTTGGTGTGTGTTGGTAAAGTTGGTGTGTGTTGGTAAAGTTGGTGTGTGTTTCTACAGTTGGTGTGTGTTGCTACAGTTGGTGTGTGTTGCTACAGTTGGTGTGTGTTGCTACAGGTGGTGTGTGTTGCTACAGTTGGTGTGTGTTTCTACAGTTGATGTGGTGCTACAGTTGGTGTGTGTTGCTACAGGTGGTGTGTGTTGCTAAAGTTGGTGTGTGTTGCTACAGGTGGTGTGTGTTTCTACAGTTGGTGTGTGTTGCTACAGTTGGTGTGTGTTGCTACAGTTGGTGTGTGTTGCTAAAGGTGGTGTGTGTTGCCACAGGAGGTGTGTGTTGCCACAGGAGGTGTGTGTTTCTACAGGTGGTGTGTGTTTCTACAGTTGGTGTGTGTTTCTACAGGTGGTGTGTGTTTCTACAGGTGGTGTGTGTTTCTACAGGTGGTGTGTGTTTCTAGAGTTGGTGTGTGTTGCTACAGTTGGTGTGTGTTTCTACAGTTGGTGTGTGTTGCTACAGTTGGTGTGTGTTGCTACAGTTGGTGTGTGTTGCTACAGTTGGTGTGTGTTTCTACAGTTGGTGTGTGTTGCTTCAGTTGGTGTGTGTTGCTACAGTTGGTGTGCGATGCTACAGGGGGTGTGTGTTTCTACAGTTGGTGTGTGGTGCTACAGTTGGTGTGTGTTGCTACAGTTGGTGTGTGTTGCTACAGTTGGTGTGTGTTGCTACAGGTCGTGTGTTGCTTCAGTTGGTGTGTGGTGCTACAGTTGGTGTGTGTTGCTACAGGTGGTGTGTGTTGCTACAGTTGGTGTGTTTTGCTACAGGTGGTGTGTGTTTCTACAGTTGGTGTGTGGTGCTACAGTTGGTGTGTGTTGCTACAGTTGGTGTGTGTTGCTACAGTTGGTGTGTGTTGCTACAGGTCGTGTGTTGCTTCAGATGGTGTGTGGTGCTACAGTTGGTGTGTGTTGCTACAGGTGGTGTGTGTTGCTACAGTTGGTGTGTGTTGCTACAGGTGGTGTGTGTTTCTACAGTTGGTGTGTGTGTTTCCACAGTTGGTGTGTGTTTCTAGAGTTGGTGTGTGTTGCTACAGTTGGTGTGTGTTGCTACAGTTGGTGTGTGTTGCTACAGTTGGTGTGTGTTTCCACAGTTGGTGTGTGTTGCTTCAGTTGGTGTGTGTTGCTACAGTTGGTGTGCGATGCTACAGGGTGTGTGTTTCTACAGTTGGTGTGTGGTGCTACAGTTGGTGTGTGTTGCTACAGTTGGTGTGTGTTGCTACAGTTGGTGTGTGTTGCTACAGTTGGTGTGTGTTTCTACAGTTGGTGTGTGTTGCTACAGTTGGTGTGTGTTTCTACAGTTGGTGTGTGTTGCTACAGTTGGTGTGTGTTGCTTCAGTTGGTGTGTGTTGCTACAGTTGGTGTGCGATGCTACAGGGGGTGTGTGTTTCTACAGTTGGTGTGTGGTGCTACAGTTGGTGTGTGTTGCTACAGTTGGTGTGTGTTGCTACAGTTGGTGTGTGTTGCTACAGTTGGTGTGTGTTTTGCTACAGGTGGTGTGTGTTGCTACAGTTGGTGTGTGTTTCCACAGTTGGTGTGTGTTGCTACAGTTGGTGTGTGTTGCTACAGTAGGTGTGTGTTGCTACAGTTGGTGTGTGGTGCTACAGTTGGTGTGTGTTGCTACAGGTGGTGTGTGTTGCTACAGTTGGTGTGTGTTGCTACAGTTGGTGTGTGTTTCTACAGTTGGTGTGTGGTGCTACAGTTGGTGTGTGTTGCTACAGTTGGTGTGTGTTGCTACTGTTGGTGTGTGTTGCTAAAGGTGGTGTGTGTTGCCACAGGAGGTGTGTGTTTCTACAGGTGGTGTGTGTTTCTACAGCTGGTGTGTGTTTCTACAGTTGGTGTGTGTTTCTACAGTTGGTGTGTGTTTCTACAGGTGGTGTGTGTTTCTACAGTTGGTGTGTGTTTCTACAGTTGGTGTGTGGTGCTACAGTTGGTGTGTGTTGCTACAGTTGGTGTGTGTTTCCACAGTTCGTGTGTGTTTCTAGAGTTGGTGTGTGTTGCTACAGTTGGTGTGTGTTGCTACAGTTGGTGTGTGTTGCTACAGTTGGTGTGTGTTGCTACAGTTGGTGTGTGTTTCACAGTTGGTGTGTGTTGCTACAGTTGGTGTGTGGTGCTACAGGGGTGTGTGTTCTACAGTTGGTGTGTGCTACAGTTGGTGTGTGTTGCTACAGTTGGTGTGTGTTGCTACAGGTGGTGTGTGTTGCTACAGTTGGTGTGTTTTGCTACAGGTGGTGTGTGTTGCTACAGTTGGTGTGTGTTTCTACAGTTGGTGTGCGATGCTACAGGGGTTGTGTGTTGCTACAGTTGGTGTGTGTTTCCACAGTTGGTGTGTGTTTCTAGAGTTGGTGTGTGTTGCTACAGTAGGTGTGTGTTGCTACAGTTGGTGTGTTTTGCTACAGTTGGTGTGTGTTTCTACAGTTGGTGTGTGTTTCTACAGTTGGTGTGCGATGCTACAGGGGTTGTGTGTTGCTACAGTTGGTGTGTGGTGCTACAGTTGGTGTGTGTTGCTACAGTTGGTGTGTGTTGCTACTGTAGGTGTGTGTTGCTACAGTTGGTGTGTGTTTCTACAGTTGGTGTGTTTTGCTACAGTTGGTGTGTGTTTCTACAGTTGGTGTGTGTTGCTACAGTTGGTGTGTGTTGCTTCAGTTGGTGTGTGTTGCTACAGTTGGTGTGCGATGCTACAGGGGGTGTGTGTTTCTACAGTTGGTGTGTGTTGCTACTGTAAGTGTGTGTTGCTACAGTTGGTGTGTGTTTCTACAGTTGGTGTGTTTTGCTACAGTTGGTGTGTGTTTCTACAGTTGGTGTGTGTTGCTACAGTTGGTGTGTGTTGCTACAGTAGGTGTGTGTTGCTACAGGTCGTGTGTTGCTTCAGTTGGTGTGTGGTGCTACAGTTGGTGTGTGTTGCTACAGGTGGTGTGTGTTGCTACAGTTGGTGTGTGTTGCTACAGGTGGTGTGTGTTGCTACAGTTGGTGTGTGTTCCACAGTTGGTGTGTGTTGCTACAGGTGGTGTGTGTTGCTACAGTTGGTGTGTGTTTCTACAGTTGGTGTGTGTTGCTACAGTTGGTGTGTGTTGCTACAGTTGGTGTGTTTTGCTACAGGTGGTGTGTGTTGCAACAGGTGGTGTGTAATGCTACAGTTGGTGTGTGTTGCTACAGTTGGTGTGTGTTGCTACAGTTGGTGTGTGTTTCCACAGTTGGTGTGTGTTTCTAGAGTTGGTGTGTGTTTCTAGAGTTGGTGTGTGTTGCTACAGTTGTGGTGTGTTGCTACAGTTGGTGTGTGCTGCTACAGTTGGTGTGTGTTTCCACAGTTGGTGTGTGTTTCTAGAGTTGGTGTGTGTTTCTAGAGTTGGTTTGTGTTGCTACAGTTGGTGTGCGTTGCTACAGTTGGTGTGTGTTGCTACAGTTGGTGTGTGTTGCTACAGTTGGTGTGTGTTGCTACAGTTGGTGTGTGTTGCTACAGTTGGTGTGTGTTTCTACAGTTGGTGTGTGGTGCTACAGTTGGTGTGTGTTGCTACAGTTGGTGTGTGTTGCTACAGTTGGTGTGTGTTGCTACAGTTGGTGTGTGTTTCTACAGTTGGTGTGTTTTGCTACAGTTGGTGTGTGTTTCTACAGTTGGTGTGTGTTGCTACAGTTGGTGTGTGTTGCTACAGTTGGTGTGTGTTGCTACAGTTGGTGTGCACGCTACAGGGGTGTGTGTTTCTACAGTTGGTGTGTGGTGCCACAGTTGGTGTGTGTTTGCTACAGTTGGTGTGTGTTGCTACAGTTGGTGTGTGTTGCTACAGTAGGTGTGTGTTGCTACAGTTGGTGTGTGTTTCTACAGTTGGTGTGTGTTGCTACAGTTGGTGTGTGTTTCTACAGTTGGTGTGTGTTGCTACAGTTGGTGTGTGTTGCTACAGGTGTGTGTGTTACCAGTTGGTGTGTGTTGCTACAGTTGGTGTGTGTTGCTACAGTTGGTGTGTGGTGCTACAGTTGGTGTGTGTTGCTACAGTTGGTGTGTGTTGCTACAGGTGGTGTGTGTTGCTACAGTTGGTGTGTGTTGCTACAGGTGGTGTGTGTGCTACAGTTGGTGTGTGTTTCTACAGTTGGTGTGTGTTGCTACAGTTGGTGTGTGTTGCTACAGTTGGTGTGTGGTGCTACAGTTGGTGTGTGTTGCTACAGTTGGTGTGTGTTGCTACAGTTGGTGTGTGTGTTGCTACAGTTTGTGTGTTGCCACAGTTGGTGTGTGTTGCTACAGGTGGTGTGTGTTTGTACAGCTGGTGTGTGTTTCTACAGTTGGTGTGTGTTTCTACAGTTGGTGTGTGTTTCTACAGGTGGTGTGTGTTTCTACAGTTGGTGTGTGTTTCTACAGTTGGTGTGTGGTGCTACAGTTGGTGTGTGTTGCTACAGTTGGTGTGTGTTCCACAGTTGGTGTGTTTCTACAGTTGGTGTGTGTTGCTACAGTTGGTGTGTTGCTACAGTTGGTGTGTGTTGCTACAGTTGGTGTGTGGTTGCTACAGTTGGTGTGTGTTGCTAGTTGGTGTGTGTTGCTACAGTTGGTGTGTGTTGCTACAGTTGGTGTGTGTTCTACAGTTGGTGTGTTGCTACAGTTGGTGTGTGCTACAGTTGGTGTGTGTTGCTACAGTTGGTGTGTGTTGCTACAGTTGGTGTGTGTTGCTACAGGTGGTGTGTGTTGCTACAGTTGTGTGTGTGCTACAGTTGGTGTGTGTTTCTACAGTTGGTGTGTGTTGCTACAGTAGGTGTGTGTTGCTACAGTTGGTGTGTTTTGCTACAGTTGGTGTGTGTTTCTACAGTTGGTGTGTGTTTCTACAGTTGGTGTGCGATGCTACAGGGGTTGTGTGTTGCTACAGTTGGTGTGTGGTGCTACAGTTGGTGTGTGTTGCTACAGTTGGTGTGTGTTGCTACAGTTGGTGTGTGTTGCTACAGTTGGTGTGTGTTTCTACAGTTGGTGTGTGTTGCTACAGTTGGTGTGTGTTTCTACAGTTGGTGTGTGTTGCTACAGTTGGTGTGTGTTGCTACAGTTTGTGTGTGTTGCTACAGTTGGTGTGTGTTGCTACAGTTGGTGTGTGTTTCTACAGTTGGTGTGTGTTGCTACAGTTGGTGTGTGTTGCTACAGTTGGTGTGTGTTTCTACAGTTGGTGTGTGTTGCTACAGTTGGTGTGTGTTTCTACAGTTGGTGTGTGTTGCTACAGTTGGTGTGTGTTGCTACAGTAGGTGTGTGTTGCTACAGGGTGTGTGTTGCTACAGTTGGTGTGTGGTGCTACAGTTGGTGTGTGTTGCTACAGGTGGTGTGTGTTCCTACAGTTGGTGTGTGTTGCTACAGGTGGTGTGTGTTTCTACAGTTGGTGTGTGTTTCTACAGTTGGTGTGTGTTGCTACAGTTGGTGTGTGTTGCTACAGTTGGTGTGTGTTTCTACAGTTGGTGTGTGTTTCTACAGTTGGTGTGTGTTGCTACAGTTGGTGTGTGTTGCTACAGTAGGTGTGTTACTACAGGTGGTGTGTTGCAGCAGGTGTGTGTTGCTACAGTTGGTGTGTGTTGCTACAGTTGGTGTGTGTTGCTACAGTTGGTGTGTGTTGCTACAGTTGGTGTGTGTTGCTACAGTTGGTGTGTGTGTTTCTACAGTTGGTGTGTGTTGCTACAGTTGGTGTGTTGCTACAGTTGGTGTGTGCTACAGTTGGTGTGTGTGTTTCTACAGTTGGTGTGTGTTGCTACAGTGTGCTACAGTTGGTGTGTGTTCTACAGTTGGTGTGTGTTGCTACAGTTGGTGTGTGTTGCTACAGTTGGTGTGTGTTGCTACAGTTGGTGTGTGTTGCTACAGTTGGTGTGTGTACAGTTGGTGTGTGCTACAGCTGGTGTGTGTTGCTACAGTTGGTGTGTGTTGCTACAGTTGGTGTGTGTTACAGTTGTGTGTGTTGCTACAGTTGGTGTGTGGTTACTACAAGTTGGTGTGTGTTTCTACAGTTGGTGTGTGTTTGCTACAGTTGGTGTGTGTTCTACAGTTGGTGTGTGTTGCTACAGTTGGTGTGTGTTGCTACAGTTGGTGTGTGTTCTACAGTTGGTGTGTGTTGCTACAGTTGGTGTGTGTGTGTTGCTACAGTTGGTGTGTGTTGCTACAGTTGGTGTGTGGTACAGGTGGTGTGTGTTGCTACAGTTGGTGTGTGTTGCTACAGTTGGTGTGTGGTGCTACAGTTGGTGTACTACAGTTGGTGTGTGTTGCTACAGTTGGTGTGTGTTGCTACAGTTGGTGTGTGTTGCTACAGTGTGTGCTGCAGTTGGTGTGTGTTGCTACAGTTGGTGTGTGTGCTACAGTTTGGTGCTACAGTAGGTGTGTTGCTACAGTTGGTGTGTGTTGCTACAGTTGGTGTGTGTTTACAGTTGGTGTGTGTTGCTACAGTTGGTGTGTGTCCTACAGTTGGTGTGTGTTTCTACAGTTGGTGTGTGTTTCTACAGTTGGTGTGTGTTGCTACAGTTGGTGTGTGTTGCTACAGTTGGTGTGTGTTGCTACAGTTGGTGTGTGTTTCTACAGTTGGTGTGTGTTGCTACAGTTGGTGTGTGTTGCTACAGTTGGTGTGTGTTTCTACAGTTGGTGTGTGTTGCTACAGTTGGTGTGTGTTGCTACAGTTGGTGTGTGCTACAGCTGGTGTGTGGTTGCTACAGTTGGTGTGTGTTGCTACAGTTGGTGTGTGTGCTACAGTTGGTGTGTGTTGCTACAGTTGGTGTGTGTTGCTACAGTTGGTGTGTGTGCTACAGTTGGTGTGTGTTGCTACAGTTGGTGTGTGTTGCTACAGTTGGTGTGTGTTGCTACAGTTGGTGTGTGCACAGTTGGGGTGTGTTGCTACAGTTGGTGTGTGTTGCTACAGTTGGTGTGTGGTTCTACAGTTGGGGTGTGTTGCTACAGTTGGTGTGTGTTGCTACAGTTGGTGTGTGTTGCTACAGTTGGTGTGTGTTGCTACAGTTGGTGTGTGTTGCTACAGTTGGTGTGCTACAGTTGGTGTGTGCTACAGGTGTGTGTTGCTACAGTTGGTGTGTGGTGCTACAGTTGGTGTGTGTTGCTACAGTTTGGTGTGTGTTGCTACAGTTGGTGTGTGTTGCTACAGTTGGTGTGTGTTGCTACAGTTGGTGTGTGTTCTACAGTTGGTGTGTGTTGCTACAGTTGGTGTGTGGTGCTACTGTTGGTGTGTGTTGCTACAGTTGGTGTGTGTTTGCTACAGTTGGTGTGTGTTTCTACAGGTGGTGTGTGTTGCTACAGTTGGTGTGTGCTACAGTTGGTGTGTGTTGCTACAGTTGGTGTGTGTTGCTACAGTTGGTGTGTGTTGCTACAGTTGGTGTGTGTTGCTACAGTAGGTGTGTGTTGCTACAGTTGGTGTGTGTTTCTACAGTTGGTGTGTGTTGCTACAGTTGGTGTGTGTTTCTACAGTTGGTGTGTGGTGCTACAGTTGGTGTGTGTTGCTACAGTTGGTGTGTTGCTACAGTTGGTGTGTGCTACAGTTGGTGTGTGTTTCTACAGTTGGTGTGTGTTGCTACAGTTGGTGTGGTGTGTGTTGCTACAGTTGGTGTGTGTTTCTACAGTTGGTGTGTGCACAGTTGGTGTGTGTTGCTACAGTTGGTGTGTGTTGCTACAGTTGGTGTGTGTTGCTACAGTTGGTGTGTGGCTACAGGTGTGTGTTCTACAGTTGGTGTGTGTTGCTACAGTTGGTGTGTGTTGCTACAGTTGGTGTGTGTTGCTACAGTTGGTGTGTGTTGCTACAGTTGGTGTGTGGTGCTACAGTTGGTGTTTGGTGTCTACAGTTGGTGTGTGTTGCTACAGTTGGTGTGTGTTGCTACAGTTGGTGTGTGTTTCTACAGTTGGTGTGTGTTGCTACAGTTGGTGTGTGTTGCTACAGTTTGTGTGTGTTGCTACAGTTGGTGTGTGTTGCTACAGTTGGTGTGTGTTTGCCACAGTTGGTGTGTGTTGCTACAGTTGGTGTGTGTTGCTACAGTTGGTGTGTGTTGCTACAGTTGGTGTGTGTGGTTCTACAGTTGGTGTGTGTTTCTACAGTTGGTGTGTGTTTCTACAGTTGGTGTGTGTTGCTACAGTTGGTGTGTGTTGCTACAGTTGGTGTGTGTTGCTACAGTTGGTGTGTGTTTGCTACAGTTGGTGTGTGTTTCTACAGTTGGTGTGTTTCTACAGTTGGTGTGTGTTGCTACAGTTGGTGTGTGTTTCTACAGTTGGTGTGTGTTGCTACAGTTGGTGTGTGTTGCTACAGTTGGTGTGTGTTGCTACAGTTGGTGTGTGTTGCTACAGTTGGTGTGTGTTTCTACAGTTGGTGTGTGGTGCTACAGTTGGTGTGTGTGTTGCTACAGTTGGTGTGTGTTGCTACAGTTGGTGTGTTGCTACAGTTGGTGTGTGTTGCTACAGTTGGTGTGTGTTGCTACAGTTGGTGTGTGTTTCACAGTTGGTGTGTGTTGCTACAGTTGGTGTGTGTTGCTACAGTTGGTGTGTGTTGCTACAGTTGGTGTGTGTTGCTACAGTTGGTGTGTGTTTCTACAGTTGGTGTGTGGTGCTACAGTTGGTGTGTGTTGCTACAGTTGGTGTGTGTTGCTACAGTTGGTGTGTGTTGCTACAGTTGGTGTGTGTTGCTACAGTTGGTGTGTGTTGCTACAGTTGGTGTGTGTTTCTACAGTTGGTGTGTGTTTCTACAGTTGGTGTGTGTTGCTACAGTTGGTGTGTGTTGCTACAGTTGGTGTGTGCTACAGTTGGTGTGTGTCTACAGTTGGTGTGTGTTGCTACAGTTGGTGTGTGTTTGCTACAGTTGGTGTGTGTTTCTACAGTTGGTGTGTGGTGCTACAGTTGGTGTGTGTTGCTACAGTTGGTGTGTGTTGCTACAGTTGGTGTGTGTTGCTACAGTTGGTGTGTGTTGCCACAGTTGGTGTGTGCTACAGTTGGTGTGTGTTGCTACAGTTGGTGTGTGTTGCTACAGTTGGTGTGTGGTGCTACAGTTGGTGTGTGGTTTCTACAGTTGGTGTGTGTTGCTACAGTTGGTGTGTGTTGCTACAGTTGGTGTGTGGTGCTACAGTTGGTGTGTGTTGCTACAGTTGGTGTGTGTTTCCACAGTTGGTGTGTGTTGCTACAGTTGGTGTGTGTTGCTACAGTTGGTGTGTGTTGCTACAGTTGGTGTGTGTTGCTACAGTAGGTGTGTTGCTACAGTTGGTGTGTGTTGCTACAGTTGTGTGTTGCTACAGTTGGTGTGTGTGCTACAGTTGGTGTGTGTTTCTACAGTTGGTGTGTGTTGCTACAGTTGGTGTGTGGTGCTACAGTTGGTGTGTGTTGCTGTGTGTGTTGCTACAGTTGGTGTGTGTTTGCTACAGTTGGTGTGTGTTAACAGTTGGTGTGTGCTGCTACAGTTGGTGTGTGTTTGCTACAGTTGGTGTGTGTTGCTACAGTTGGTGTGTGTTGCTACAGTTGGTGTGTGTTGCTACAGTTGGTGTGTGGCTACAGTTGGTGTGTGTTTACACAGTTGGTGTGTGTTGCTACAGTTGGTGTGTGTTGCTACAGTTGGTGTGTGTTGCTACAGTTGGTGTGTGTTGCTACAGTTGGTGTGTGTTGCTACAGTAGGTGTGTGTACAGTTGGTGTGTGTTGCTACAGTTGGTGTGTGTTGCTACAGTTGGTGTGTGTTGCTTACAGTTGGTGTGTGTTGCTACAGTTGGTGTGTGTTGCTACAGTTGGTGTGTGTTGCTACAGTGTGTGGCTACAGTTGGTGTGTTGCTACAGTTGGTGTGTGTTGCCACAGTTGGTGTGTGTGTGTTGCTACAGTTGGTGTGTGTGCTACAGTTGGTGTGTGTGCTACAGTTGGTGTGTGTTGCTACAGCTAGGTGTGTGTTGCTACAGGTGGTGTGTGTGTGTGTGCTACAGTTGGTGTGTGCTACAGTTGGTGTGTGTTCACAGTTGGTGTGCTACAGTTGGTGTGTGTTTGGTTGGTGTGTGTTTCACAGTTGGTGTGTGTTGCTACAGTTGGTGTGTGTTTCCACAGTTGGTGTGTGTTTCTACAGTTGGTGTGTGTTGCTACAGTTGGTGTGTGTTGCTACAGGTGGTGTGTTGCTACAGTTGGTGTGTGTTGCTTCAGTTGGTGTGTGGTGCTACAGTTGGTGTGTGTTGCTACAGTTGGTGTGTGTTGCTACAGTTGGTGTGTGTTGCTACAGGTGGTGTGTGTTGCTACAGTTGGTGTGTGTTTCCACAGTTGGTGTGTGTTGCTACAGTTGGTGTGTGTTGCTACAGGTGGTGTGTGTTTCTACAGTTGGTGTGTGTTTCTACAGTTGGTGTGTGTTGCTACAGTTGGTGTGTGTTGCTACAGTTGGTGTGTGTTGCTACAGTTGGTGTGTGTTGCTACAGTTGGTGTGTTGCTACAGTTGGTGTGTGTTGCTACAGTTGGTGTGTGTTGCTACAGTTGGTGTGTGTTTCCACAGTTGGTGTGTGTTTCTAGAGTTGGTGTGTGTTTCTACAGTTGGTGTGTGTTGCTACAGTTGGTGTGTGTTGCTACAGTTGGTGTGTGTTGCTACAGTTGGTGTGTGTTGCTACAGTTGGTGTGTGTTGCTACAGGTGTGGTGTGTGTTGCTACAATTGGTGTGTGTTGCTACAGTTGTGTGTGGTGCTACAGTTTGTGTGTGTTTCTACAGTTGGTGTGTGTTGCTACAGTTGGTGTGTGTTGCTACAGTTGGTGTGTGGTTCTACAGTTAGTGTTTTGTGCTACAGTTGGTGTGTGTTGCTACAGTTGGTGTGTGTTGCTACAGTTGGTGTGTGTTGCTACAGTTGGTGTGTGTTGCTACAGTTGGTGTGTGTTGCTACAGTTGGTGTGTGTTGCTACAGTTGGTGTGTGTTGCTACAGTTGGTGTGTGTTGCTACAGTTGGTGTGTGGTGCTACAGTTGGTGTGTGTTGCTACAGTTGGTGTGTGTTGCTACAGTAGGTGTGTGTTGCTACAGTTGGTGTGTGTTTCTACAGTTGGTGTGTTTTGCTACAGTTGGTGTGTGTTTCTACAGTTGGTGTGTGTTGCTACAGTTGGTGTGTGTTGCTTCAGTTGGTGTGTGTTGCTACAGTTGGTGTGCGATGCTACAGGGGGTGTGTGTTTCTACAGTTGGTGTGTGTTGCTACTGTAAGTGTGTGTTGCTACAGTTGGTGTGTGTTTCTACAGTTGGTGTGTGTTGCTACAGTTGGTGTGTGTTTCTACAGTTGGTGTGTGTTGCTACAGTTGGTGTGTGTTGCTACAGTTGGTGTGTGTTGCTACAGGTGGTGTGTGTTGCTACAGTTGGTGTGTGGTGCTACAGTTGGTGTGTGTTGCTACAGGTGGTGTGTGTTGCTACAGTTGGTGTGTGTTGCTACAGGTGGTGTGTGTTGCTACAGTTGGTGTGTGTTTCCACAGTTGGTGTGTTTCTACAGTTGGTGTGTGTTGCTACAGGTGGTGTGTGTTTCTACAGTTGGTGTGTGTTTCTACAGTTGGTGTGTGTTGCTACAGTTGGTGTGTGTTGCTACAGTTGGTGTGTTTTGCTACAGGTGGTGTGTGTTGCAACAGGTGGTGTGTAATGCTACAGTTGGTGTGTGTTGCTACAGTTGGTGTGTGTTGCTACAGTTGGTGTGTGTTTCCACAGTTGGTGTGTGTTTCTAGAGTTGGTGTGTGTTTCTAGAGTTGGTGTGTGTTGCTACAGTTGGTGTGTGTTGCTACAGTTGGTGTGTGTTGCTACAGTTGGTGTGTGCTGCTACAGTTGGTGTGTGTTTCCACAGTTGGTGTGTGTTTCTAGAGTTGGTGTGTGTTTCTAGAGTTGGTTTGTGTTGCTACAGTTGGTGTGCGTTGCTACAGTTGGTGTGTGTTGCTACAGGTGTGGTGTGTTTTGCTACAATTGGTGTGTGTTGCTACAGTTGGTGTGTGTTGCTACAGTTGGTGTGTTGCTACAGTTGGTGTGTGTTGCTACAGTTGGTGTGTGTTGCTACAGTTGGTGTGTGTTGCTACAGTTGGTGTGTGTTGCTACAGTTGGTGTGTGTTGCTACAGGTGGTGTGTGTTGCTACAGTTGGTGTGTGTTTCCACAGTTCGTGTGTGTTTCTAGAGTTGGTGTGTGTTGCTACAGTTGGTGTGTGTTGCTACAGTTGGTGTGTGTTGCTACAGTTGGTGTGTGTTGCTACAGTTGGTGTGTGTTGCTACAGTTGGTGTGTGTTTCTACAGTTGGTGTGTGTTGCTACAGTTGGTGTGTGTTGCTACAGTTGGTGTGTGTTGCTACAGTTGGTGTGTGTTGCTACAGTTGGTGTGTGTTGCCACAGTTGGTGTGTGTTTCTACAGTTGGTGTGTGTTTCTACAGCTGGTGTGTGTTTGCTACAGTTGGTGTGTGTTGCTACAGTTGGTGTGTGTTTCTACAGTTGGTGTGTGTTGCTACAGTTGGTGTGTGTTGCTACAGTTGGTGTGTGTTGCTTCAGTTGGTGTGTGTTGCTACAGTTGGTGTGCGATGCTACAGGGGGTGTGTGTTTCTACAGGTCGTGTGTTGCTTCAGTTGGTGTGTGGTGCTACAGTTGGTGTGTGTTGCTACAGTTGGTGTGTGTTGCTACAGTTGGTGTGTGTTGCTACAGGTGGTGTGTGTTGCTACAGTTGGTGTGTGTTTCCACAGTTGGTGTGTGTTTCTAGAGTTGGTGTGTGTTGCTACAGTAGGTGTGTGTTGCTACAGTTGGTGTGTTTTGCTACAGTTGGTGTGTGTTTCTACAGTTGGTGTGTGTTTCTACAGTTGGTGTGCGATGCTACAGGGTTTGTGTGTTGCTACAGTTGGTGTGTGGTGCTACAGTTGGTGTGTGTTGCTACAGTTGGTGTGTGTTGCTACAGTTGGTGTGTGTTGCTACAGTTGGTGTGTGTTGCTACAGTTGGTGTGTGTTTCTACAGTTGGTGTGTGTTTCTACAGTTGGTGTGTGTTGCTACAGTTGGTGTGTGTTGCTACAGTTGGTGTGTGTTGCTACAGTTGGTGTGTGTTGCTACAGTTGGTGTGTGTTGCTACAGTTGGTGTGTGTTTCTACAGTTGGTGTGTGGTGCTACAGTTGGTGTGTGTTGCTACAGTTGGTGTGTGTTGCTACAGTTGGTGTGTGTTGCTACAGGTGGTGTGTGTTGCTACAGTTGGTGTGTGTTGCTACAGTTGGTGTGTGTTTCTACAGTTGGTGTGTGTTGCTACAGTTGGTGTGTGGTGCTACAGTTGGTGTGTGTTGCTACAGTTGGTGTGTGTTGCTACAGTTGGTGTGTGTTGCTACAGGTGGTGTGTGTTGCTACAGTTGGTGTGTGTTTCCACAGTTGGTGTGTGTTTCTACAGTTGGTGTGTGTTGCTACAGGTGGTGTGTGTTTCTACAGTTGGTGTGTGTTTCTACAGTTGGTGTGTGTTTCTACAGTTGGTGTGTGTTGCTACAGTTGGTGTGTTTTGCTACAGGTGGTGTGTGTTGCAACAGGTGGTGTGTAATGCTACAGTTGGTGTGTGTTGCTACAGTTGGTGTGTGTTGCTACAGTTGGTGTGTGTTGCTACAGTTGGTGTGTGTTTCTACAGTTGGTGTGTGTTTCTACAGTTGGTGTGTGTTGCTACAGTTGGTGTGTGTTGCTACAGTTGGTGTGTGTTGCTACAGTTGGTGTGTGCTGCTACAGTTGGTGTGTGTTTCCACAGTTGGTGTGTGTTTCTAGAGTTGGTGTGTGTTGCTACAGTTGGTGTGTGTTGCTACAGTTGGTGTGTGTTGCTACAGTTGGTGTGTGTTGCTACAGTTGGTGTGTGTTGCTACAGTAGGTGTGTGTTGCTACAGTAGGTGTGTGTTGCTTCAGTTGGTGTGTGGTGCTACAGGTGGTGTGTGTTGCTACAGGTGGTGTGTGTTGCTACAGTTGGTGTGTGTTGCTACAGTTGGTGTGTGTTGCTACAGTTGGTGTGTGTTGCTACAGGTGGTGTGTGTTGCTACAGTTGGTGTGTGTTTCCACAGTTGGTGTGTGTTTCTAGAGTTGGTGTGTGTTGCTACAGTAGGTGTGTGTTGCTACAGTTGGTGTGTGGTGCTACAGTTGGTGTGTGTTGCTACAGGTGGTGTGTGTTGCTACAGTTGGTGTGTGTTTCTACAGTTGGTGTGTGGTGCTACAGTTGGTGTGTGTTGCTACAGTTGGTGTGTGTTGCTACTGTTGGTGTGTGTTGCTAAAGGTGGTGTGTGTTGCCACAGGAGGTGTGTGTTTCTACAGGTGGTGTGTGTTTCTACAGCTGGTGTGTGTTTCTACAGTTGGTGTGTGTTTCTACAGTTGGTGTGTGTTTCTACAGGTGGTGTGTGTTGCTACAGTTGGTGTGTGTTGCTACAGTTGGTGTGTGTTGCTACAGTTGGTGTGTGTTGCTACAGTTGGTGTGTGCTACAGTGTGTGTTACAGTTGGTGTGTGTTGCTACAGTTGGTGTGTGTTGCTACAGTTGGTGTGTGTTGCTACAGTTGGTGTGTGTTGCTACAGTTGGTGTGTTGCTACAGTGTGTGTTTGCTACAGTTGGTGTGTGTTTCTACAGTTGGTGTGTTGCTACAGTTTGTGTGTGTTGCTACAGTTGGTGTGTTTTGCTACAGTTGGTGTGTGTTTCTACAGTTGGTGTGTGTTTCTACAGTTGGTGTGCGATGCTACAGGGTTTGTGTGTTGCTACAGTTGGTGTGTGGTGCTACAGTTGGTGTGTGTTGCTACAGTTGGTGTGTGTTGCTACAGTTGGTGTGTGTTGCTACTGTAGGTGTGTGTTGCTACAGTTGGTGTGTGTTTCTACAGTTGGTGTGTGTTTCTACAGTTGGTGTGTGTTGCTACAGTTGGTGTGTGTTGCTTCAGTTGGTGTGTGTTGCTACAGTTGGTGTGTGTTGCTACAGTTGGTGTGTGTTTGCTACAGTTGGTGTGTGTTTCTACAGTTGGTGTGTGGTGCTACAGTTGGTGTGTGTTGCTACAGTTGGTGTGTGTTGCTACAGTTGGTGTGTGTGCTACAGGTGGTGTGTGTTGCTACAGTTGGTGTGTGTTGCTACAGTTGGTGTGTGTTCCTACAGTGTGTGTTGCTACAGTTGGTGTGTGGTGCTACAGTTGGTGTGTGTGTTGCTACAGTTGGTGTGTGTTGCTACAGTTGGTGTGTGTTTGCTACAGGTTGGTGTGTGTTGCTACAGTTGGTGTGTGTTGCTACAGTTGGTGTGTGTTGCTACAGTTGGTGTGTGTTGCTACAGTTGGTGTGTGTTGCTACAGTTGGTGTGTGTTGCTACAGTTGGTGTGTGTTGCTACAGTTGGTGTGTGTTCCACAGTTGGTGTGTTTCTACAGTTGGTGTGTGTTGCTACAGGGGTGTGTGTTTCTACAGTTGGTGTGTGTTTCTACAGTTGGTGTGTGTTTCTAGAGTTGGTGTGTGTTGCTACAGTTGGTGTGTGTTGCTACAGTTGGTGTGTTTTGCTACAGGTGGTGTGTGTTGCTACAGTTGGTTTGTGTTGCTTCAGTTGGTGTGTGTTTCTACAGTTGGTGTGTGTTGCTACAGTTGGTGTGTGTTGCTACAGTTGGTGTGTGTTTCTACAGTTGGTGTGTGTTGCTACAGTTGGTGTGTGTTTCTACAGTTGGTGTGTGTTGCTACAGTTGGTGTGTGTTGCTACAGGTGGTGTGTGTTGCTACAGTTGGTGTGTGTTTCTACAGTTGGTGTGGTGCTACAGTTGGTGTGTGTTTCTACAGTTGGTGTGTGTTGCTACAGTTGGTGTGTGTTTCTACAGTTGGTGTGTGGTGCTACAGTTGGTGTGTGTTGCTACTGTTGGTGTGTGTTGCTAAAGGTGGTGTGTGTTGCCACAGGAGGTGTGTGTTTCTACAGGTGGTGTGTGTTTCTACAGTTGGTGTGTGTTTCTACAGTTGGTGTGTGTTTCTACAGTTGGTGTGTGTTTCTACAGTTGGTGTGTGTTTCTACAGTTGGTGTGTGGTGCTACAGTTGGTGTGTGTTGCTACAGTTGGTGTGTGTTGCTACAGTTGGTGTGTGTTTCCACAGTTCGTGTGTGTTTCTACAGTTGGTGTGTGTTGCTACAGTTGGTGTGTGTTTCTACAGTTGGTGTGTGTTGCTACAGTTGGTGTGTGTTGCTACAGTTGGTGTGTGTTTCTACAGTTGGTGTGTGTTGCTACAGTTGGTGTGTGTTGCTACAGTTGGTGTGTGTTTCTACAGTTGGTGTGTGGTGCTACAGTTGGTGTGTGTTGCTACAGTTGGTGTGTGTTGCTACTGTTGGTGTGTGTTGCTAAAGGTGGTGGTGTGTGTTGCCACTGGAGGTGTGTGTTTCTACAGGTGGTGTGTGTTTCTACAGTTGGTGTGTGTTTCTACAGTTGGTGTGTGTTTCTACAGGTGGTGTGTGTTTCTACAGGTGGTGTGTGTTTCTACAGTTGGTGTGTGGTGCTACAGTTGGTGTGTGTTGCTACAGTTGGTGTGTGTTTCTACAGTTGGTGTGTGTTTCTACAGTTGGTGTGTGTTGCTACAGTTGGTGTGTGTTGCTACAGTAGGTGTGTGTTTCTACAGTTGGTGTGTGTTGCTACAGGGGGTGTGTGTTTCTACAGGTCGTGTGTTGCTTCAGTTGGTGTGTGGTGCTACAGTTTGTGTGTGTTGCTACAGGTGGTGTGTGTTGCTACAGTTGGTGTGTGTTGCTACAGTTGGTGTGTGTTGCTACAGTTGGTGTGTGTTTCTACAGTTGGTGTGTGTTTCTACAGTTGGTGTGTGTTTCTACAGTTGGTGTGTGTTGCTACAGTTGGTGTGTGTTGCTACAGTTGGTGTGTGTTTCTACAGTTGGTGTGTGTTGCTACAGTTGGTGTGTGTTGCTACAGTTGGTGTGTGTTGCTACAGTTGGTGTGTGTTGCTACAGTTGGTGTGTGTTGCTACAGTTGGTGTGTGTTGCTACAGTTGGTGTGTGTTTCTACAGTTGGTGTGTGTTTCTACAGTTGGTGTGTGTTGCTACAGGTGGTGTGTTTCTACAGTTGGTGTGTGTTTCCACAGTTGGTGTGTGTTTCTACAGTTGGTGTGTGTTGCTACAGTTGGTGTGTGTTGCTACAGTTGGTGTGTGTTGCTACAGTTGGTGTGTGTTGCTACAGTTGGTGTGTGTTTCTACAGTTGGTGTGTGTTGCTACAGTTGGTGTGTGTTTCTACAGTTGGTGTGTGTTGCTACAGTTGGTGTGTTGCTACAGTTGGTGTGTGTTGCTACAGTTGGTGTGTGTTGCTACAGTTGGTGTGTGTTGCTACAGTTGGTGTGTGTTGCTACAGTTGGTGTGGTGCTACAGTTGGTGTGTGTTGCTACAGGTGGTGTGTGTTGCTACAGTTGGTGTGTGTTTCTACAGTTGGTGTGTGGTGCTACAGTTGGTGTGTGTTGCTACTGTTGGTGTGTGTTGCTAAAGGTGGTGTGTTGCCACAGTTGGTGTGTGTTCTACAGGTGGTGTGTGTTTCTACAGTTGGTGTGTGTTTCTACAGTTGGTGTGTGTTTCTACAGGTGGTGTGTGTTTCTACAGTTGGTGTGTTTTTCTACAGTTGGTGTGTGGTGCTACAGTTGGTGTGTGTTGCTACAGTGTGTGTGTGTGCTACAGTTGGTGTGTGTTCTACAGTTGGTGTGTGTTTGCTACAGTTGGTGTGTGTGGTGCTACAGTTGGTGTGTGTTTCTACAGTTGGTGTGTGTTGCTACAGTTGGTGTGTGTTGCTACAGTTGGTGTGTGTTGCTACAGTTGGTGTGTGTTTCTACAGTTGGTGTGTGTTGCTACAGTTGGTGTGTGTTGCTACAGTTGGTGTGTGTTTCTACAGTTGGTGTGTGTTGCTACAGTTGGTGTGTGTTGCTACAGTTGGTGTGTGTTGCTACAGTTGGTGTGTGTTGCTACAGTTGGTGTGTGTTGCCACAGTTGGTGTGTGTTTCTACAGTTGGTGTGTGTTTCTACAGTTGGTGTGTGTTGCTACAGTTGGTGTGTGTTTCTACAGTTGGTGTGTGTTTCTACAGTTGGTGTGTGTTTCTACAGTTGGTGTGTGGTGCTACAGTTGGTGTGTGTTGCTACAGTTGGTGTGTGTTTCCACAGTTGGTGTGTGTTTCTACAGTTGGTGTGTGTTGCTACAGTTGGTGTGTGTTGCTACAGTTGGTGTGTGTTTCTACAGTTGGTGTGTGTTGCTACAGCTGTGTGTGTTTGCTACAGGTGTGTGTTGCTACAGTTGGTGTGTGGTGCTACAGTTTGTGTGTGTTGCTACAGTTGGTGTGTGTTGCTACAGTTGGTGTGTGTTGCTACAGGTGGTGTGTGTTGCTACAGTTGGTGTGTGTTTCCACAGTTGGTGTGTGTTTCTACAGTTGGTGTGTGTTTCTACAGTTGGTGTGTGTTGCTACAGTTGGTGTGTGTTGCTACAGTTGGTGTGTGTTTCTACAGTTGGTGTGTGTTGCTACAGTTGGTGTGTGTTGCTACAGTTGGTGTGTGTTTCTACAGTTGGTGTGTGGTGCTACAGTTGGTGTGTGTTGCTACAGTTGGTGTGTGTTGCTACAGTTGGTGTGTGTTGCTACAGTTGGTGTGTGTTTCTACAGTTGGTGTGTGTTGCTACAGTTGGTGTGTGTTTCTACAGTTGGTGTGTGTTGCTACAGTTGGTGTGTGTTGCTACAGTTGGTGTGTGTTGCTACAGTTGGTGTGTGTTGCTACAGGTGGTGTGTGTTTCTACAGTTGGTGTGTGGTGCTACAGTTGGTGTTTGTTGCTACAGTTGGTGTGTGTTGCTACAGTTGGTGTGTGTTGCTACAGGTGTGTGTTGCTTCAGTTGGTGTGTGTGTGTGGTGCTACAGTTGGTGTGTGTTGCTACAGGTGGTGTGTGTTGCTACAGTTGGTGTGTGTTGCTACAGTTGGTGTGTGTTGCTACAGTTGGTGTGTGTTTCCACAGTTGGTGTGTGTTTCTACAGTTGGTGTGTGTTGCTACAGTTGGTGTGTGTTTCTACAGTTGGTGTGTGTTTCTACAGTTGGTGTGTGTTGCTACAGTTGGTGTGTGTTGCTACAGTTGGTGTGTTTTGCTACAGTTGGTGTGTGTTGCAACAGTTGGTGTGTAATGCTACAGTTGGTGTGTGTTGCTACAGTTGGTGTGTGTTTCTACAGTTGGTGTGTGTTTCTACAGTTGGTGTGTGTTTCTACAGTTGGTGTGTGTTGCTACAGTTGGTGTGTGTTGCTACAGTTGGTGTGTGTTGCTACAGTTGGTGTGTGTTGCTACAGTTGGTGTGTGTTTCTACAGTTGGTGTGTGTTTCTACAGTTGGTGTGTGTTTCTACAGTTGGTGTGTGTTTCTACAGTTGGTGTGTGTTGCTACAGTTGGTGTGTGTTGCTACAGTTGGTGTGTGTTGCTACAGTTGGTGTGTGTTGCTACAGTTGGTGTGTGTTGCTACAGTTGGTGTGTGTTGCTACAGTTGGTGTGTGTTGCTACAGTTGGTGTGTTTTGCTACAGTTGGTGTGTGTTGCTACAGTTGGTGTGTGTTGCTACAGTTGGTGTGTGTTTCCACAGTTGGTGTGTGTTGCTACAGTTGGTGTGTGTTGCTACAGTAGGTGTGTGTTGCTACAGTTGGTGTGTTTGCTACAGTTGGTGTGTGTGTACAGTTGGTGTGTGTTTCTACAGTTGGTGTGTGTTGCTACAGTTGGTGTGTGTTGCTACAGTTGGTGTGTGTTTCCACAGTTGGTGTGTGTTGCTACAGTTGGTGTGTGTTGCTACAGTTGGTGTGTGTTTCTACAGTTGGTGTGTGTTTCTACAGTTGGTGTGTGTTGCTACAGTTGGTGTGTGTTGCTACAGTTGGTGTGTGTTGCTACAGGTGGTGTGTGTTGCTACAGTTGGTGTGTGTTGCTACAGTTGGTGTGTGTTGCTACAGTTGGTGTGTGTTCTACAGTTGGTGTGTGTTGCTACAGTTGGTGTGTGTTTCTACAGTTGGTGTGTGTTGCTACAGTTGGTGTGTGTTGCTACAGTTGGTGTGTGTTTCTACAGTTGGTGTGTGTTGCTACAGTTGGTGTGTGTTTGCTACAGTTGGTGTGTGTTGCTACAGTTGGTGTGTGTTGCTACAGTTGGTGTGTGTTTCTACAGTTGGTGTGTGTTGCTACAGTTGGTGTGTGTTTCTACAGTTGGTTTGTGTTGCTACAGTTGGTGTGTGTTGCTACAGTTGGTGTGTGTTGCTACAGTTGGTGTGTGTTGCTACAGTTGGTGTGTGTTGCTACAGGTGGTGTGTTGCTACAGTTGGTGTGTGGTGCTACAGTTTGTGTGTTTTGCTACAGGTGGTGTGTGTTGCTACAGTTGGTGTGTGTTTCTACAGTTGGTGTGTGTTTCTACAGTTGGTGTGTGTTGCTACAGTTGGTGTGTGTTGCTACAGTTGGTGTGTGTTGCTACAGTTGGTGTGTGTTGCTACAGTTGGTGTGTGTTTCTACAGTTGGTGTGTGTTGCTACAGTTGGTGTGTGTTTCTACAGTTGGTGTGTGTTGCTACAGTTGGTGTGTGTTGCTACAGTTGGTGTGTGTTTCTACAGTTGGTGTGTGTTGCTACAGTTGGTGTGTGTTGCTACAGTTGGTGTGTGTTTCTACAGTTGGTGTGTGGTGCTACAGTTGGTGTGTGTTGCTACAGTTGGTGTGTGTTCTACAGTTGGTGTGTGTTTCTACAGTTGGTGTGTGTTGCTACAGGTGGTGTGTGTTGCTACAGTTGGTGTGTGTGTTTCTACAGTTGGTGTGTGTTGCTACAGTTGGTGTGTGTTTCTACAGTTGGTGTGTGTTGCTACAGTTGGTGTGTGTTGCTACAGTTGGTGTGTGTTGCTACAGTTGGTGTGTGTTGCTACAGTTGGTGTGTGTTGCTACAGTTGGTGTGTGTTGCTACAGTTGGTGTGTGTTGCTACAGTAGGTGTGTGTTGCTACAGGTGGTGTGTTGCTACAGTTGGTGTGTGGTGCTACAGGTGGTGTGTGTTGCTACAGGTGGTGTGTGTTGCTACAGTTGGTGTGTGTTGCTACAGGTGGTGTGTGTTGCTACAGTTGGTGTGTGTTTCTACAGTTGGTGTGTGTTTCTACAGTTGGTGTGTGTTGCTACAGTTGGTGTGTGTTTCTACAGTTGGTGTGTGTTTCTACAGTTGGTGTGTGTTGCTACAGTTGGTGTGTGTTGCTACAGTTGGTGTGTGTTGCTACAGGTGGTGTGTGTTGCAACAGGTGGTGTGTGTTGCTACAGTTGGTGTGTGTTGCTACAGTTGGTGTGTGTTTCTACAGTTGGTGTGTGTTTCTACAGTTGGTGTGTGTTTCTACAGGTTGGTGTGTGTTGCTACAGTTGGTGTGTGTTGCTACAGTTGGTGTGTGTTGCTACAGTTGGTGTGTGTTGCTACAGTTGGTGTGTGTTTCTACAGTTGGTGTGTGTTTCTACAGTTGGTGTGTGTTTCTACAGTTGGTGTGTGTTGCTACAGTTGGTGTGTGTTGCTACAGTTGGTGTGTGTTGCTACAGTTGGTGTGTGTTGCTACAGTTGGTGTGTGTTGCTACAGTAGGTGTGTGTTGCTACAGGTCGTGTGTTGCTTCAGTTGGTGTGTTTTGCTACAGGTGGTGTGTGTTGCTACAGTTGGTGTGTGTTGCTACAGTTGGTGTGTGTTTCTACAGTTGGTGTGTGTTGCTACAGTTGGTGTGTGTTGCTACAGTTGGTGTGTGTTGCTACAGTTGGTGTGTGTTGCTACAGTTGGTGTGTGTTGCTACAGTTGGTGTGTGTTTCTACAGTTGGTGTGTGTTGCTACAGGTGGTGTGTGTTGCTACAGTTGGTGTGTGTTTCTACAGTTGGTGTGTGTTGCTACAGTTGGTGTGTGTTGCTACAGTTGGTGTGTGTTTCTACAGTTGGTGTGTGTTGCTACAGTTGGTGTGTGTTGCTACAGTTGGTGTGTGTTGCTACAGTTGGTGTGTGTTTGCTACAGTTGGTGTGTGTTGCAGCAGTTGGTGTGTTGCTACAGTTGGTGTGTGTTGCTACAGTTGGTGTGTGTTTCTACAGTTGGTGTGTGTTGCTACAGTTGGTGTGTGTTTCTACAGTTGGTGTGTGTTGCTACAGTTGGTGTGTGTTGCTACAGTTGGTGTGTGTTGCTACAGTTGGTGTGTGTTGCTACAGTTGGTGTGTGTTGCTACAGTTGGTGTGTGTTGCTACAGTTGGTGTGTGTTGCTACAGTTGGTGTGTGTTGCTACAGTTGGTGTGTGTTGCTACAGTTGGTGTGTGTTGCTACAGGTGGTGTGTGTTGCTACAGTTGGTGTGTGTTCTACAGTTGGTGTGTGTTGCTACAGTTGGTGTGTGTTGCTACAGGTGGTGTGTGTTTCTACAGTTGGTGTGTGTTTACAGTTGGTGTGTGTTGCTACAGCTGGTGTGTGTGCTACAGCTGGTGTGTGTTGCTACAGTTGGTGTGTGTGCTACAGTTGGTGTGTGTTGCTACAGTTGGTGTGTGTTGCTACAGTTGGTGTGTGTTGCTACAGTTGGTGTGTGTTGCTACAGTTGGTGTGTGTTGCTACAGAGGTGTGTGCTACAGTTGGTGTGTGGCTACAGTTGGTGTGTGTTCTACAGTTGGTGTGTGTTGCTACAGTTGGTGTGTGCTGCAGTTGGTGTGTGTGTGTGCTACAGTTGGTGTGTGGTGTGTGTGCTACAGTTGGTGTGTGTTGCTACAGGTTGTGTGTGTACAGGGTGCACAGTTGGTGTGTGTTGCTACAGTTGGTGTGTGTGTTGCTACAGTTGGTGTGTGTGCTACAGTGTGTGTTGCTACAGTTGGTGTGTGTTGCTACAGTTGGTGTGTGTTGCTACAGTTGGTGTGTGTGTGTTGCTGCTACAGGTTGGTGTGTGTTGCTAGCCAGTTGGTGTGTGTTGCTACAGTTGGTGTGTGTTGCTACAGTTGGTGTGTGTTTCTACAGTTGGTGTGTGTTGCTACAGTTGGTGTGTGTTGCTACAGTTGGTGTGTGTTGCTACAGTTGGTGTGTGTTGCTACAGTTGGTGTGTGTTTCTACAGTTGGTGTGTGTTGCTACAGTTGGTGTGTGTTGCTACAGTTGGTGTGTGTTGCTACAGTTGGTGTGTGTTGCTACAGTTGGTGTGTGTTTCTACAGTTGTGTGTGTTGCTACAGTTTGTCTGTGTTTCTACAGTTGGTGTGTGTTGCTACAGCTGGTGCTACAGGTGTGTGCTACAGTTGGTGTGTGTTGCTACAGTTTGTGTGTGTTTCTACAGTTGGTGTGTGTTGCTACAGGTGGTGTGTGTTTCTAGAGTGTGTGTGTGTTGCTACAGTTGGTGTGGGGTGCTACAGTTGGTGTGTGTTTCTACAGTTGGTGTGTGTTGCTACAGTTGGTGTGTGTTTCTACAGGTGGTGTTTGTTTCTACAGTTAGTGTGTGTTTCTACAGTTGGTGTGTGTTGCTACAGTTTGTGTGTGTTGCTACAGTTGGTGTGTGTTTCTACAGTTGGTGTGCTACAGTTACTGTGTGTTTCTACAGTTGGTGTGTGTTTCTACAGTTTGTGTGTGTTGCTACAGTTGGTGTGTGTTGCTACAGGTGGTGTGTGTTTCTACAGGTGGTGTGTGTTGCTACAGGTGGTGTGTCTTGCTACAGTTGGTGTGTGTTGGTACAGTTTGTTTGAGTTGCTACAGTTGGTGTGTGTTGCTACAGTAGGTGTGAGTTGCTACAGTAGGTGTGTGTTTCTACAGTTGGTGTGTGTTGCTACAGTTGGTGTGTGTTTCTACAGTTGGTGTGAGTTGCTAGAGTTGGTGTGTGTTGCTACAGGTTGTGTTTTTCTACAGATGGTGTGTGTTGCTACAGGTGGTGTGTGTTTCTAGAGTTGGTGTGTGTTGCTGCAGTTGGTGTGGGGTGCTACAGTTGGTGTGTGTTGCTGCAGTTGGTGTGTGTTGCTGCAGTCGGTGTGTGTTGCTGCAGTTGGTGTGTGTTGCTACAGTTGGTGTGTGTTGCTACAGTTGGTGTGTGTTGCTACAGTAGGTGTGAGTTGCTACAGTTGGTGTGAGTTGCTACAGTTGGTGTGAGTTGCTACAGTTGGTGTGAGTTGCTACAGTTGGTGTGTGTTGCTACAGTTGGTGTGTGTTGCTACAGTTGGTGTGTGTTTCTACAGTTGGTGTGTGTTGCTACAGTTGGTGTGTGTTGGAGTGGGCCAAACATTTATCATATTATAACCTACAGTGTTGTGGTGTAATGTGTACATCTAGATCAGGGATGGGAAACTTTATGGGGGTAGGGGCCACAACATTTCTGAACTCATCATGAGGGGCCTCAGTTGCTTGTGGGTCTGCGTTTTTAAGCAAGTTCAACACATTTTGCCCTAGGCTGGAGAGAAATGTTTGCAGTTTTTAATAATATATCTGAGTGAGACTGACTAACAAAATCAATGTGGCCCCCAGCAGGTCATTTGACCATGATAACAAGTTTAGATAGCTGGCCGCCAGTTGCCCTTCCCTGGTCTAGATGTATTGAAAGAGAAATGTCTTTGCTCAGCTGAAGTGTTTGTAGTAAAAAATTTCTTTGGGTGCCGGGTTCAAAGAGCATATACTGGAAAAAAGGAAAATCCTGCACTCCCTGAAATATTCTTTACGTTTTTATGTCTTATTTTTTTACGGATGCTTTTGTTTGGACTCCTGCTGCTAAAAAATACGACATTGAAACTTGAAGAATATTTTAGTGAGTGTGTGGGGTTTTCCTTTCTTCAAGTGTACATCTAGATGCACCCAGCCAGTGAGCTGAGAAACTTCCATGTTATACCGGGATAGATATATAATGCAACACCATGCCTTGCCTATATCCTCTTAGCTCTGTCTCCTAAATCATGGTGTTTGTTCGTTCCACCAAGCCACTAAAACACATTAGTCAAACCACTGAACCTCTGGATAGAGGGAAGGAAGGAAACAACTCTTGATTACCAACACACTGATACGTGATACATACTACGGCTTGGGGATGTTGAGGGCTGAATAAGAGCATGAAGTTCCCAGGAGATATTATAACATTGGGGAGTTGGGGAGATACAGTGATATGTTACATTGGAGTACTGTCTTCTGACGTCTGGCCTTTGAAAAGACCAAGTTAACACTAATAGCAGTTTCTGAGACCAGTTTACCACTGAATAGCAGTTCCTGAGACCTGGTTAACATTGAATAGCAGTTACTTAGACCCGGTTAAGACTGAAAAGCAGTTCCTGAGACCTGGTTAACACTGAATAGCAGTTCCTGAGACCCGGTTAACACAGAATAGAAGTTCCTGAGACCCGGTTAAGACTGAATAGCAGTTCCTGAGACCCGGATAACACAGAATAGGAGTTCCTGAGACCCGGTTAAGACTGAATGGCAGTTTTTAAGACCCGGTTAATACTGAATAGCAGTTCCTGCTGTTCTTCTAGTGTTTGGCCATTTTGTTTGTTTGTTTGTGTTTGTTTTCACACTCTCTTTCTCTCAAGTCAATTCATTTACTGGGCTTTATTGGCATGGGAAACATATGTTAACATTGCCAAAGCAAGTGAAGTAGATAATATACAAAAGTGAAATAAACAATATAAATGAACCGTAAACATTACACTCACAGAAGTTCCAAAAGAATAAAGACATTACAAATGTCATATTATGTATATATACAGTGTTGTAACGATGTACAAATGGTAAAAGTACAAAAGGGAAAATAAATAAACATAAATATGGGTTGTATTTACAATGGTGTTTGTTCTTCACTGGTTGACCTTTTCTTGTGGCAACAGGTCACAAAGTCTGCTGCTGTGATGGCACACTGTGGTATTTCACCCAGTAGATATGGAAGTTTATCAAAATCGGGTTTGTTTTAAAATTCTTTGTAGATCTATGTAATCTGAGGGAAATATGTGTTTCTAATTTGGTCATACATTTTGCAGGAGGTTAGGAAGTGCAGCTCAGTTTCCACCTCATTTTGTGGGCAATGTGCACATAGCCTGTCTTCTCTTGATAGCCAGGTCTGCCTACGGAAGTTACCTGTGGCACTGATGTTTAGGCGGAGGTATGTATAGTTTTTTGTGTGCTCTAGGGCAGCAGTGTCTAGATGGAATTTGTATTTGTGGTCCTGGCGACTGTACCTTTTTTGGAACACCATTATTTTGGTCTTACTGAGATGTACTGACAGGGCCCAGGTCTGGCAGAATCTGTGCAGAAGATCTAGGTGCTGCTGTAGGCCCTACTTGGTTGGTGACAGAAGCACCAGATCATCAGAAAACAGTAGACATTTGACTTCAGATTCTAGTAGGGTGAGACCGGTTGCTGCAGACTTTTCTAATGCCCTCGCCAATTCGTTGATATACGTATATGTTGAAGAGAGTGGGGCTTGCTGCATCCCTGTCTCACCCCATGGCCCTGTGGGAAGAAATGTGTGTGTTTTTTGGCCATTTGAACCGCACACTTGTTTTTTGTGTACATGGATTTTATAATGTCGTACGTTTTTTCCCCAACGCCACTTTCCATCAACTTGTATAGCAGACCCTCGTGCCAAATTGAGTTGAAGGCTTTTTTTAAATCAACAAAGAATGAGAAGACTTTGCCTTTGTTTTGGTTTGTTTGTCAATGAGGGTGTGCAGGGTGAATTCGTGGTCTGTCGTATGATAATTTGGTAAAAAGCCAATTTGCTCGGTACATTGTTTTCACTGAGGAAATGTACGAGTCTGCTATTAATGATAATGCAGAGGATTTTCCCAAGGTTGTTGTTGACACATATCCCACAGTAGTTATTGGGGTCAAATTTGTCTCCCATTTTTGTGGATTGGGGTTATGAGTCCTTGGTTCCAAATATTGGGGAAGATGCCAGAGCTAAGGATGATGTCAGAGTTTTAGTATAGCCAATTGGAATTTGTTGTCTGTATATTTTATCATTTCATTGAGGATACCATCAACACCACAGGCCTTTTTGGGTTGGAGGGATTTTATTTTGTCCTGTAGTTCATTCAAGGTAATTGGAGAATCCAGTGGGTTCTGGTAGTCTTTAATAGTTTCTGACGTGCTGTTCCTTCTTTTTCCGTAGTGTATTTCTGTATTGTTTTAGTGATTCACCATAGTGAAGGCGTAGACTCAGGTTTTCTGGGTCTCTATGTTTTTGGTTGGACAGGTTTCTCAATTTCTTTCTTAGGTTTTTTCATTCTTCATCATACCATTTGTCATTGTTGTTCATTTTCTTTGGTCTTCTATTTGAAATTTTTAGAGGAAGCTGAGAGGTCAAATATACTGTTAAGATTTTCTACTGCCAAGTTTACACCTTCACTATTACAGTGGAACGTTTTGTCCAGGAAGTTGTCTAAAAGGGATTGAATTTGTTGTTGCCTAATTGTTTTGTTTTTTAGGTTTCCACACTACACTCCCTCCATCTATAGCATTTCTTAATATTACTCAGTTCTTTTGGCTTTGATGCCTCATGATTGAGTATTGCTCTGTTAAAGTAAACTGTGATTTTGCAGTTCTGATAAGGGTGTCAGTGGACTGACTGTGAACGCTCTGAGAGACTCTGGGTTGAGGTCAGTGATAAAGTAGTCTACAGTACTACTGCCAAGAGATGAGCTATAGGTGTACCTACCATAGGAGTCCCCTCGAAGCCTTCCATTGACTATGTACATACCCAGAGTGCGACAGAGTTGCAGGAGTTGTGACCCGTTTTTGTTCGTTATGTTGTCATATGGGGGAGGGAATGCTGTCAACTCCAGGCAGGTGTTTGTCCCCCTGTGTGCTGAGGGTGTCAGGTTCCCCTCTCTCTCTCTCTCTCTCTCTCTCTCTCTCTCTCTCTCTCTCTCTCTCTCTCTCTCTCTCTCTCTCTCTCTCTCTCTGTGTGTGAATGGGGTTGAGGGGGGGACAGGAGACAGGAGGCTATCAGCAGTCTCCATCTGCTGGCTGCTTCCATTGTCTCCTGACCTGCCCTGATAACAACACACACGCATAAACACAATTCCGTAGAGCTGAATGGAATGTGTACGTGACCTGCCATCCTGACCAGGTAGAGCAGACACTCTTCAGGAAATGGTTACTTTCCTCTGAAGTGTTTTACCATCCCCTCATCTTCCTCTCACCATCCATCTATCTGTCTCTCGGTCTCTTTTTCTCTCTCCAATAGACTCACTCTCTCTTTCTGTGTTCTTTTCCCTCTCCCTGTATCCCGATCTTCCTCTTCCTCCATACAGGTAGTGTTGTGAGTCAGGCTGTATCTCTCTATCCATAGTGACCTACTTGGTATTGCTGTGTGGAGATGCCCTCTGTCCTCTGACCCCTAACCTCTCTCTCCAGCTGTAGCCTTATCAGACATAACAGCCCTACCTCCTTTCTCAGCTGTGGTGGTGACACAGTGAGGAGGAATGGGCTAATTTGAAAATACTGAACTGAAATTGTTTAACACGAAGAACACAAACATAATGTTCAACATAGACAGACCGACAGACACACACACACAACAGAAGGCGGTATGATCTATTCAGTGCACCCACATGCTATTCATCCACTTCCATGTTGTGACATGTGCTGTCTCTCTGGCTCTGTCGTTCTGCTCCTAATATTAAAACACTGATGTAGAGTGGGAGTCTTCAGTCTCCAGTGTGACGGATTCTTTGTGTGCAGAATGATAATGCCTTTTGTTCTACTGACACATCTAGAGATGCTGAATACACCGGAACTGTCAAATGTCACATTGTGCCTGAGACGCCTCGTACACGCTGGTTGGTATAAGGCCTGTTCATTGCACTGAACAGTAGTGAATTTTAACAATTAAAGCTGTTCTCCTGGACTAAATGCAGTCTTCAAGGACAATGTTTGTTAGTCCAGGAGGATGTCTAATTTCGGATGTTTTCAAACACAAATACTCTACTACCTTAGCTGACGTTGTTTGTCATCATCATGTCGTTGGTCAGATTAGACAACCAAACAGTACATTTTCCAATATCTCTTAGTCAGCCACAGAGATTACTGCTCTGTGGTTCTCAGATGAGTCCTTGGCTCTCACATTTCCCCCAAGACCTTAGAAAGTACTTCAGGCTCATGTTGTTGTACATATAATTGAACCACATATCAAGGTAATTGAGCCCCCAACTTTAGTTCTCCCTCACTTCTAATCACAGCACATTACCATACTACCCACTGCAGCCCAGCTCTGTCGGAGGGGATGGATGACACACGAGCACACACACACACATGCAAATACACAAAAACACACACACAGCGGGAGATGGATGGTTTACCATTTCAATTATCTGTAAGCATTTCGCTTCTTATCCCACCTCCTCTGGTATTAGTCCTTTGAGGCACTGAAATATTCAGGAATGCTCCCACAGGCACACACACACACATGACTTGCCTCGTTAAATGAAGGTTAAATAAAATTAAACACACACTCATACAGAGTTGATCACACACAAACACACACACAGACACGGGCTTAAACACACACTCATTTATACAGGCAGAAACAACTACACACACAGAGGCACTCACACACACACTCACTCACACAGCACACACACTCTCACTCACACAGCACACACACTCTCACTCACACAGCACACACATTCTCTCTCACAGGCGGAAATGTCTTAATGGAGGAGCAGAGCAGTGTGTTTTAGCAGAAACCAGCAGTACTGTGGGCTCAGAGGATGAAACGTGTCCCAGATCCTAATTCATACTTTAATGGTGTTGTGGCGTTTCTCTCCCCCTGTTAATTGTGTTTCCAGGATGCTGAGGGAAGTGGATTCACTGAAGCGTTCTCCTGGCGGTCAGGCATTAGCTGAGAACACACACATGTACACACACACACCACTATGGCGTCATGTGTTAGCTCTTAGCTGTTTCCCCAGCCGCTACTTAACAAATCCTTCTGAGGATCCACAGTAACTACTGCACTCACACTACCTGATGGCAGGAATATGTCATTCTCTCTTTCACTATCTTTCCTTTTCTTTCTTTCTTTAACTCTCTCTCTCTCTCTCTCTCTCTCTCTCTCTCTCTCTCTCTCTCTCTCTCTCTCTCTCTCTCTCTCTCTCTCTCTCTCTCTCTCTCTCTCTCTCTCTCTCTCTCTCTCTCTGTGTCTCTCTCTCCATCTCTCTTTCTCTCAACGCTGGGTTATTTTTATTTTCTGTACATAATATGCATATAACCAGTATAATTGTGAAAAGATATGAATGCACAAGTCACAGAAATCCTACTAAATATATATGTCATTCTATGACACAAATGCTATAGGTTCTCTGAAGGATTTGTCTCCACCATGCTATTTAATAGCACAGCGTGCCACCCCATGAGAGAAATAGCCTCCATCCCTCACAGTTGAGTTTCCATCAGTAGTGAGTGCTGAGTGACTTATGATCATGACCTTTCTAGTCCATTCAAAGCTGGAGTAATGCCCTTCTCTTTATCATTATCTCTGTCCTTATACACACTCATGATGAATGTTAAGGGGGACATTACCTATAGACCTATAGGGCAGTGTGAAGGAGCACCTTGGAGCCATGTTGGTCCTTGAGGTCATGTTTGTGTGGCTGTATGTGAATGTAGAGTAGGTAGCCTTGTTCGCGAGGAAGCAACAAAAACCAGGGTTAGTTCAGTATTCCGCAAAGAGCTGTTGAAATGCATGTTTGGTAAATGTACGTTATCTGTGCATGTAGCTAATGCATTGCAGAGGCAAACATTGCATTGGTTCGTGTGATTATTATGACATCATATAGCATATGAGAGTCAGAGACAGACATTGTCACAGAGGCCGTTGGAACCAAATTGCCCCGACAGAGTTTTCATAAACATCATTTCCTGACTTCCATTCACAGTCCGAATCACAAATGTATTAATATCCATAACATTACAACGGCACAATAGTCTATTACAGCCGCCCAACCAATGTCCCAACCTACTGATAATGCTACTACAGCAGATACAATGGAAAGCATTATGGCTGCAGATCAAAGGAAAGGGAACACTGCTATCGGAGGTGTGGCATGTCTGTATTTACAATTGGATACCTGCACAACGTCATAAAACGGCTTCCAGCAAACTATTTCCTGTTTTTAGCCGTCCAATATTAGCATCGCTATTATTCTCTGGTCATTGTCCTATTTGCATTGTGTGTGTGGTGTGTGTGTGTGTGTGTGTGTGTGGGTGTGGGTGTGTGTGTGTGTGTGTGTGTGTGTGTGTGTGTGTGTGTGTGTGTGTGTGTGTGTGTGTGTGTGTGTGTGTATATATATATATATACACATACACACACAGTTTGTAATGTTCAGTAGTAGAAGGAGTCAGGCGCAGGAGGTAAGTTGCATGTGAAAAGGTATTTAATAATGTCACCAGACGAAACCACAATGCACACTGGCAAAGGCAAAAATACCCACACAAACATATAAATAAACGGGTGCAAACAAGCCACCAAGAACCAAAAATCAAATACCCACAGTACACAGACTGGAAAAGTAGCGATGACACAGAGTACAGCTATCACAATCACACACAAGGGAAAGAGGGGAAAGGCAGGAATATAACAGGGACTTGATTGGGAGAAAATAAATAACAGGTGTGTACACTCAAGACAAAACCAACAGACACACGAAAAGGGGAGCGGTGATGGTTAGAAAACCAGTGACGTCGAACGTCGAACACCGCCCGAACAAGAAGAGGGACCGACTTCGGCGGAAGTCGTGACACAGTTGAAGACGGAAGTTTACATACACCTTAGCCAAATACATTAACTCGGTTTGTCACAATTCCTGACATTTAATCCTAGTAAAAATTCCCTGTTTTAGGTCAGTTAGGATCACCACTTTATTTTAAGAATGTGAAGAGTCAGAATAGTAGAGCGAATGATTTATTTCAGCTTTTATTTCTTTCATCACATTCCCAGTGGATCAGAAGTTTACATACACTCAATTAGTATTTGGTAGCATTGCCTTTAAATTGTTTAACTTGGGTCAAACGTTTTGGGTAGCCTTCCACAAGCTTCCCACAATACGTTGGGTTCATTTTGGCCCATTCCTCCTGACAGAGCTGGTGTAACTGAGTCAGGTTTGTAGGCCTCCTTGCTCACACACACTTTTTCAGTTCTGCCCACAAATGTTCTATAGGATTGAGGTCAGGCCTTTGTGATGGCCACTCCAATGCCTTGACTTTGTTGTCCTTAAGCCATTTTGCCACAACTTTGGAAGTTTGCTTGGGTCATTGTCCTTTTGGAAGACCCATTTGCGACCAAGCTTTAACTTCCTGACTGTTGCTTCAATATATCCGCATATTTTTCCTGCCTCATGATGCCATCTATTTTGTGAAGTGCACCAGTCCCTCCTGCAGCAAAGCACCCCCACAACATGATGCTGCCACCCCGTGCTTCACGCTTGGGATGGTGTTCTTCAGCTTGCAAGCCTTCCCCTTTTTCCTCCAAACATAATGATGGTCATTATGGCCAAACAGTTCTATTTTTGTTTCATCAGAGCAGAGGACATTTCTCCAAAAAGTACGATCTTTGTCCCCATGTGCAGTTGCAAACCATAGTCTGGCTTTTTTATTGGAGCAGTGACTTATTTCTTGCTGAGTGGCCTTTAAGGTTATGTCGATATAGGACTCATTTTTCTGTGGATATATATACTTTTGTACCTTTTTCCTCCAGCATCTTCACAAGGTCCTTTGCTGTTGTTCTGGGATTGATTTGCACTTTTCGCACCAAAGTACGTTCATCTCTCTAGGAGACTCCTTCCTGAGCGGTATGACGGCTGCATGGTCCCATGGTGTTTATACTTGCGTACTATTGTTTGTACAGATGAACGTGGTACCTTCAGGCGTTTGGAAATTGCTCCCAAGGATGAACCAGACTTGTGGAGGTCTACAATTGATTTTTCTGAGGTCTTGGCTGATTTCTTTTGATTTTCCCATGATGTCAAGCAAAGAGGCACTGAGTTTGAAGGTAGGCCTTGAAATACATCCACATGTACACCTCCAATTGACTCAAATTATGTCAATTAGCCTATCAGAAGCTGAGTGGAGAAGTCAGTATGAGGGCCTGTTGCTACAGGTCAATGAAAAATAACGAGGTGCCACATAGTCTGAGAGTAGGGAGAAAGCTAGGATAGGATTGTTAGTTTTGCAACCAGTTTAGGTTCAGATGTTAGTATAAAGTTTAAATGTTGGAAATGATGGGCAATTACATAGCAGATTCAAGCATTAGGTTCAAATGAATGACAAAACTATTGAACAAATGCGAGATGTTTTCAGGGAAAGTATATGTTTCAAACAGTAACAGTTAAAATTTATATAGTCAAATATTGTCTTTTTTCGTCTGTATCGCATAATGAGGGCACTTGTCGTGACATCCGCTTGTTGACATGTATGATGTAGGGATGAGGTCAAGTGTTGTCAACACACATAAAAAATAAGACTGTTGTGCCTACTAATGAAGTAGTGAACAAACAAATGAAGAACAACAGGTGACGAAATGACAAGGAACAGAATATTGATTACCATTCAATTTAATAGTATGTGATAAGATGATAATGAACCGATTACCACTGAATAATAGTGAACTACAATTAGGTGAAACACTAAATGAAGAACCAATTAAGAAATAAACAACTAGGTGATAACTGAAGAACCAATTAAGAAATAAACAACTAGATGATAACTGGAAGAACCAATTAAGAAATAAACAACTAGGTGATAACTGAAGAACCAATTAAGAAATAAACAACTAGGTGATAACTGAAGAACCAATTAAGAAATAAACAACTAGGTGATAACTGAAGAACCGATTAAGAAATAAACAAAAAGAAGTGAGGAACCAATTCAAACAACAATTAGGTGATATCATATTAAATGAACTGATTCAGAAAAAGAAAACGATTAGGTTATCAACTACCAGCATATTAATTCACAACTGGGATATCAAATATAAAAAAGACTGTCATGTAAAATAGGTTGATTGTAGCAGTCATAAGGATATGAAATCAGCAGAAGGCAAGGCAGGTTGACGTGCTCAGTGTAGATCTATTTTCAGCTCTTGGTGATCCAGCAAACATTTCAACATGAGAGCATTCTCCACTGACGGGAGTATGGAGAAACGTACATGACGGGTTTGTTTCTCACACCTCCCTGGCTAATTTCTTCACAAGAGCTGGTAGTTGGAGAGCAGGTATGCCACAGTGAAGAGCTGGTAGTTGGAGAGCAGGTATGCCACAGTGAAGAGCTGGTAGTTGGAGAGCAGGCATGCCACAGTGAAGAGCTGGTAGTTGGAGAGCAGGCATGCCACAGTGAAGAGCTGGTAGTTGGAGAGCAGGAATGCCACAGTGAAGAGCTGGTAGTTGGAGAGCAGGTATGCCACAGTGAAGGGCTGGTCGATGCTTCCTGCAATGGCTAGGGGGAGGTTGGTGTCAAACAACTTGTTCTGCTTCACCCTTCGAATGACTCTTTGCACATGAATCCTAGGGCGAGCAATCTCTTGTATCAGATGAACTTCTGCTGTAGGCATTTGGCTCTGGGACAAGGTCATCGATGAGGAACCTCTTGCTTGGGTACAGTGAGGACACAAAGGTGATCTGTCCATGAGGAGCTATTCACACTAAGGCCTTCATTGTGCAGTGGGATTTGTAGTTGGAGAACATCTCACTTTGCAGCAAAAGAGAGGGCTTAGTCTGACACCTGAGCTCGGTGCAGTCAACAATGACCTGTGTGTCTGGGTAGCTGTTCAATTCCTCCGGCAGGTTGGCCTTCACTTCCTCTTGTGATATCCAGATAGTAACTGCTCCGAACAAGGTGTAGAGAAAGCTGGCCATAGTAACGATGATCATACTGACTGTGGAGGGATGTGAAAGTGTTGCCCCTGGTCTCTGTCCTTCAACCCCAGAGCGAGATGTGTGAGAATCGGTAATAGCTCATCCACTGGCTGCAATGCTTGTCTCTGTAAACACAGGCAACATATTCACAGTGAACTACAGAAGTATTTGGACAGTGACATTTTGTTTTGTTTTTTTGGGCCCTGTATTCCAGCACTTTGGATTTGAAATGATAATACAGACTGGTCTAACATCACACCCCCAAGACATGCTAACCTCCCCTGTTATTAGTAATGGTGAGAAGTTAGCATGTCTTGGGGTGTGATGTTTGACCCGTCTCTATCCTTCTCACTCATCATTATTCACGATTCATTCAGGATTATCCATAATCATGGTAGCTTCCACATTCATGTGAAAGTGTTTAGAAACGTATACTATTTTTATTTACGAAAAAAAGTGACAAAATGTATAATTTACCCTTAATTTCTATTGGACACAACTTAATCTGAAACACAAGCGAAACAAACTGGAAATGCATCCAACATATTTGTAAAATCACAAGTTTGATGTACTTATTGAGGTCTATGAATATGGGACCAAAATACTAAACTTTTGAGTACTTTATTGTACATAATATGAATATGTCCAAATACTTTTGGTTCACAAAAATAGTTTTTTTTTTTTTTTTTTTTTCTAAATGGTTCATCCGATATGGATGAAAATACCCTCAAATTAAAGCTGACAGAAATGGAACCCCATAGTCATTGTATCATTTCAAATCCAAAGTGCTGGAATACAAAATACAAATACTTTTGGAGTACACTGAATATATATAAGTAATTGATTAGTTCGATGTCATTGTTGTTGTCACGCCTGCTCCCACTCTCCCTCTCAGGCGCTAGACTGCATATCATTACGCACACCTGTCCCCTTCGTTATGTGCACCTGCGCCTCTTCGGACCCACTTGAACTCCATCATTATTTGATTGCCTCCCCTTTATCTATCTGTGTCCTTTGTTCCATCCCTGTGTCATTACTTTGTCCCCTAACCAGACGCTGTTCCTGTCCTGTCCGTTATTTATTAAATGTTCTCCCTGTACCTGCTTCCTGTCTTTTAAAAAAATTAAAAATATTTCACCTTTATTTAACCAGGGAGGCCAGTTGAGAACAAGTTCCCATTTACAACTGCGACCTGGCCAAGATAAAGCAAAGCAGGGTGACACATACAACATAACAGAGTTACACATAAACAAACATACAGTCAATAACACAAAAGAAAAGAAAAAATAGAAAAATCTATGTACTACAGTGTGTGCACATTTAGAAGAGTAGGGAGGTAGGCAATAAATAGGCCATAGAGGCGAAAATAATTAAAATGTAGCATTAATACTGGAGTGATAGATGTGCAGATCATGAAAGAGCAAGAGGCTAAGTAATAATATGGGGATGAGGTAGTCGGGTGTGCTATTTACAGATTGGCTGTGTACAGGTACAGTGATCGGTAAGCTGCTCTGATAGCTGATGCTTAAAGTTAGAGAGGGAGATATAAGACTCCAGCTTCAGAGATTTTTGCAATTCGTTCCAGTCATTGGCAGCAGAGTGTCACGACTTCCGCCGAAGTCGGTTCCTCTCCTTGTTCGGGCGGCGTTCGGCGGTCGACGTCACCGGTCTTCTAGCCATCGCCAATCCACCTTTCATTTTTCCATTTGTTTTGTCTTGTTTTTCCACACACCAGAATTACATTTCCCTCATTACTGTCGTGTATTTAACCCACTGTTTCCCCCATGTCTGTGTGGGGAATTGTTTGTTGGCATGCCGGTTTACGCCGGGTTGTTGGTTTTCACCCGTGCTTTGTGGCAGACGGTATTTTGCGGTTTATTTGTACTTTGTGCTGCCTTACTTGTTTTGGGGGAATTTGTTTTGTGACGCGGTTGCGTTCTGTATTTTGACTTTGCCTGAGTAAAGTGCTTAGTCCACTCATCTCTGCTCTCCTGCGCCTGACTGACTTACACCAGCTACACCCACCGCATGACACAGAGAACTGGAAGGAAAGGCAGCCAAAGGAAGTGTTGGCTTTGGGGAATATACCTGTCTCCAGCATCGATCCTCACAGTTGTACATTATTATCACAGAATTGTTCCTTTTTATAGAGCCTGCCATTTTGTAATTGGCAGAATAATATTGTTACAAGTCACCAAAGTACTGTTCAATCGCTTTAATTTATTTAAAAATACATTACATTCTTTAAAAAAAAGTATTATTCATATTAATTAACAGAATGTTTCAACTATACTGAACAAAAATATAAATGCAACATGCAACAATTTCAATTAATTTACTGAGTTACAGTTCATATAAGGAAATCAGTCAATTGAAATAAATACATGAGGCCCTAATCTATGGATTTCACATGCCTGAGCAAGGGCGCAGCCATGGGTGGTCCTGTGAGGGCATAGGCCCTCCCACTGGGAGCCAGGCCCAGCCAATCAGAATGAGTTTCCCCCACAAAAGGGCCTTATTACAGACAGAAACACTCCTTAGTTTCATCAGCTGTTCTGGTAGCTGGTCTCAGACAATCCCACAGGTGAAGAAGCTGGATGTGGAGGTCCTGGGCTGGTGTGGTTACACGTGGTCTGCGGTTGTCAGATCAACAAAAATTGTATTGGTCATATACACTTATTTAGCAGATGTTATTGTGGGTGTAGCGAAATTCTTGTGTTCCTAGCTCCAACAGTGCAGTAGTGTCTAACAATTCACATCAATACACATCTAAAAGTAAAATAATGGAATTAAGAAATATATAAATATTAGGACGAGCAATATCGGAGTGGCATTGACTTAATACAGTATACTAGAATACAGTATATACATATGAGATGAGTAAACTTTGTTCAAGTGACTAGTGTTCCATTATTAAAGGGGCCAGTGATTCCATGTCTATGTATATATTGCAACAGCCTCTAAGGTGCAGGGTTGAGTAGCCGGGTGGTAGCCGGCTAGTGAAGGCTATTTAACAGTCTGACGGCCTTGAGATAGAAGCTGTTTTTCAGTCTCTCAGTCCCAGCTTTGATGGACCTGTACTGACCTCGCCTTCTGGATGTAGCGGGGTGAACAGGCAGTGGTGGTTGATGTCCTTGATGATCTTTTTGGGCTTACTGTGACTGAATAATATAATTGTTCCAATTATTAGCCCCCTTCCTCAGATGACGTAGCCCTCCCAGAGTAGGCTCCACTATGTCTTCAGGAAAAAATGCCTGCCACAGATCTTGGAGATTTTGCCGATGGTGAAGTTTCCTCATCGGATGTTAATCACCACTTCTTTTGTAGCTCATCATCGGCAGGGAAAGAGTGGAATGACAGACTTGAGAGTTTGGCAGAGGAGCTGCACAGTGGCACACAGCAATGTCCTGAAGAGCTGACCTCTCTTCTCTGAAATGTTACCCTATCTTTCTTCATGGTACACGTCTTGATCCTCGTCATGGTGATTTTATTCTCCAACAGCTAACGACTCTAGCTAACGTTACCATTAGTGCCAGTTGCCGTCGTTGGCTAACGTTAACAGTTGAATTCAAAAATACTAAATTTGAAGAAACGAACTAGCTAGCTCGCTAACTAACAAAACACACAACACTAATTATACTATACTACTTATACTACTATTATATACAAAAAAAAATACTGAAATATATATACAGTATATACCCGATACTTCTAGCAATGCTAATATATGACTAATGGCTAACCAACAGGAAGTAGTTTGCCGGAAGCAGAATGTCGTGAATCTGTATTACCCAGAAATCGTTTTATGACGTTGTGCAGGTATCCCATTACAACCAACAACCCTAGAGAGAAAGTCAGAGAGCATGTATGGAACTAGTTTTATCATGAACGTGGGCATTCTACTTCACAAGAAAATATTTTTGCAGAAACTACAGTATAAGCCCTGCCACAACAGGATACTGAAACCAACAAGGTACTGAAACCAAGGTATTAAATCAAATAACTAAAACTTACAATCACTGCTACAAAATACACGGCAGAGTATTCAGGTGAGAGGCATGAGATAAAAATAAGCCAACAGGTACCCTGGCAGCCAAAAACATCCAAACACCATTTTGTAGCTTGCTTGGCATAGACTCAGTGCCAAACCTCAGCACCCTTGCCAGGGTGTTTGGTAATGACTGTGTTTAACCTTGTTGTACTCTAAACGGCCTGTTGTTTGTCTCCATGCCCACTGGCTTTGCAGCAATGTTCCTTCCACAACATCAATCTTCATGCCATATGGACTAGCTACAACTTTCCCTTTAGCTCAGTGCTTGACTTTGACTGAAATAGGTGTCAGTACTCATTTTGAGTGTCGGTACTGTTTATATTTAGGTGCAGGAATTTCAGTGAGCTCCTGCCCAAGTCAAGCACTGTGTTAGCTAGAATGTTGCTGTTTCCATGGTTTCATTACAACACCTTCCTGGTGTAATACCCAGAGTTCAAATGGAAAGTCTACAGACAGTACCATTTGTGGTTCGTGCCATTCAAGATGAGAGAGGACAATATTTGTTTTAATGAGCATGGCCTCATTTCTATCACAGTATATTGGATGACTGTAACTCATATTCCATTCACCCAGATATATTCTACTACATGATACTCAAATGTGCCCTATATCAAGAGGTTGATACAACCTAGCCTACAAATGAAAGTTTGAGAGTCAAACTTGAGTAATCAAGGTGACAGACAGTGACAAAGTGCCTGCATCGAGCTGATCTGGGGTGTGATCATTAGTCCAAACAAGAGTTTCCATTGGACAAATTCATGTAGGTCCCTCCCCGTTTGCTTCCGTTTAAGAAACATTTTGCAGAATCGACAGAATGAATACATCCCTGATCACCCACACACACAGTTCACTTCGATAGCTGCCACATACAGCGTCATAACTTTGCTCGTTGTATAATTTCTTCTCACATCTATGCGCTCTCCTCCTCTCACCTTTTCCCTTTGCTTGTGGACTTCAGTGCACAACACAACAGCTGTCTGTGACCAGGAGAAAAAAACACTACACAGCCTACATTGTTGTCACCATATTAACGTTATACTCAATAAACTAGAACTAATGCGTTTGTAAACCCTCAATCCAATCCATGTGTACAATCACACAGTACACTGTACAGCAAGAAGTTTAGCAGTTACACCGGTGGGCCATGTGGCAATAAATTAATAAAACTGATAGTTTACCTTGACTTGGAAGAGTTGTCGTGTTGGATAGCCTTAGCCAGCTATCTAACATAAATATCATTCCCCTCTGTTAATGTCAGGTTGTTGAGCAGACTAAATTATAGTTGCATTAGCTAAGTAAGTCAAAGGTAAACTAAGAAGAAGAAAAAAAAAAGAATGTATCTTTCTCTCTCTCTCTGCTTTTTTTGCTTAATTTTTGAGGAACATAATTTGTTTTAAACGGTTCAGTTATTGTCTTTCTCTCTCTTTGAGTCAACTACTCACCACACTTTATGCAATGTAGTGCTAGCTAGCTGTAGCTTATGCTTTCAGTACTAGATTAATTCTCTTATCCATTGATTGGATGGATAAGATCATACTGCAAGAGGTTTGAGGACGTCCTCCAGAGGTTGCCATAATTACTGTGTAAGTCTATGGAAGGGGGTGAGAACCATGAGCCTTCCAGGTTTTGCATGGAAGTCAATGTAGCCAGAAGAGGAGGGAAAATAGCAGTCTTCCGGCTACACAATGATGATACCCTAGAGGGTGCTGTTGAGGCTACTGTAGACCTTCATTGCAAAACAGTATGTTTTGATAAGTTATTTGGTAAAATGAATATATTTCGTATAGTTTTATCTAAAAGGATAACTTTTTTAATGTTTCAATATTAAACATTTTATGAAATTCACTAAGGAGGATGGTCCTCCCCTTCCTCCTCTGAGGAGCCCACTGACTAGGACCCTGAAACAGGAGGAACTTCTTCCTGTTTCTGTCCTGATGAAGATGCCCAATGTTGTCCTTCTAAAGAAAAGAAAAGCCCTTGAGATCATAACAGTGTGGGTTAATTTTGTTCACTTCTTGACTTATCCCACGGGACCCTACTGATCCAGTGATGAGTTGCCCCAAGCCAAGTCTCAGTCAATCCCTTCCCAGCAGAAGGTCATAGATCATAATCGGTCGTCATTTCAGCTCTCAAGTGCTGCCTGGAGGGGCGATGAGCGCTTTCTCATGGATCTAATACAGAATCTAGCCCACGTTAAAGACATTTTAATCCACAGTGAAGATGTTGTTGAGGGAGTCTTGTTGAGGACATGTTAAACCAGGGGTTGTGTTGACAGCAGGGCAGAGACGAGGAGAGACGAAGATCTTATCTGAACAGCCCCCTGCTGTTTTACTGCTCACAGTTACAGATTACAGCATAAATCAGGCCCTCAGTATCACAGAGTTGGTATAAACAGCATCCCTGTTTCTGTTTCTCGGTCTCTTTCTCTGTCTCTAAGTTTTTTGTGTATAATCAAATCAAATCAAATTTTATTGGTCACATACACATGGTAAGCAGATATTAATGCGAGTGTAGCGAAATGCTTGTTCTTCTAGTTCCAACAGTGCAGTAATATCTAACAAGTAATCTAACAATTCTCCAACAACTACCTAATACACACAATCTAACAAGTCATCTAACAATTCCCCAACAACTACCTAATACACACAAATCTAAAGGGGTGAATGAGAATATGTACATATAAGTATATGGATGAGCGATGGCCGAGCGGCATAGGCAAGGTTCAGTAGTTGTTATAAAATACAGTATATACATTTGGGATGAGTAATGTAAGATATGTAAACATTATTAAAGTGGTATTATTTAAAGTGGCATTGTTTAAAGTGACTAGTGATCCATTTATTAAAGTGTCCAGTGATTGGGTCTCAATACAGTATTTACATGTGATAAAAGTAATGTAAGATATGTAGACATTATTAAAGTGGTATAATTTAAAGTGGCATTGTTTAAAGTGACTAGTGATCCATTTATTAAAGTGTCCAGTGATTGGGTCTCAATGTAGGCAGCAGCCTCTCTGAGTTAGTGATTGCTGTTTAGCAGTCTGATGGCCTTGAGATAGAAGCTGTTTTTCAGTCTCTCTGTCCCAGCTTTGATGCACCTGTACTGACCACGCCTTCTGGATGATAGCGGTGTGAACAGGCAGTGGCTCGGGTGGTTGTTGTCCTTGATGATCTTTTTGGCTTTCCTGTGACATCGGGTGCTGTAGGTGTCATGGAGGGCAGGTAGTTTTCCCCCCGGTGATGCGTTGTTCAGACCGCATCACCCTCTGGAGAGCCTTGCGGTTGAGGGCGGTGCAGTTGCCATTTCTTCAGCCTCCTCAGATTGAAGAGACGCTGTTGCGCCTTTTCACCACACTGTCTGTGTGGGTGGACCATTTCAGTTTGTCTGTGATGTGCACGCTCAGGAACATAAAACTTTCCACCTTCCCCACTGCTGTCCCGTCGATGTGGACAGGGGGGTGCTCCCTCTGCTGTTTCCTGAAGTCCACGATCATCCCCTTTTTGTTTTGTTGACGTTGAGTGAGAGGTTGAGTGAGAGGAATAACTACACTGTTTATATTCAGCTGTGTTTCCAGACCTCTTTCCATGGTTAAATGCGGTGGATCGCGGTTTCAGTTTTGCGCAAATGCCACCATCCATCCACGGTTTCTGGTTAGAGTAGGTTTTAATAGTCACAGTGGGTATCTATGCACTTATTTATAAACGCACTCACCAAGTCAGCGTATAGATCGATGTTGTTCTCTGAGGCTGACCGGAACATATTCACAATCTTGGAGTGTGGCTTCCGATTGGTCAGACCAGCGTTGAACGGTTCTCTTATATCCGATAAGACATGCTATCTTCACGAACCCTGGCTAACAAGTTGAGTCAGCAATACAAAATTTGGTTTAATTATTTATTTACTAAATACCTAAATAATCACACAGAATTACATATACACAGAATGGATCATACATGAAGAAAGTCCCTGGTGGACGGAACCGATTTGACGGCTGGTTACACAAAGAGAGGGGGTTGGGCTTGAATGAAAGTGTGGGAAGACTGGAGAACAAAGGGATTTGGTCTCTATCAGACCTTATGAAGCCATGCTATCGTAAATACAGAATCTTGTGCCTTCTAAATAACCGCCCATTTGGAAAAGGAAAATGCAAGACATATTTACTCTGAGCTGCGCTTCGATAGATTGGTCGTAGATGGAAGGCTGGGTTGCCCAGCAGAGATCTCTTGTCCTTTGTAGAATGTCTGGTAGAACGAATGCGTTGTAGTTCCGTTGGGTGTTTGGTAGAAGAGATACTTTGTCCGTCCTTTCCTAGCCCACGTTTACAGCTGTGGCGGCTCACTCAACGGCTAGGAGGTATCACTTCTTTAGTGAATAAGAGTTCAAAGTTCATACCAAGTTGCCATACTTTAAGCTCACGCTGAAGTTGGCTTAGTTCTGTAGTTTGATCTTAGCCCTTTTAACGTATGGACCATCGTCTTCACAAAGTAGAATTTTCGTCAACGGGCTTATATAGTAGTGGGAGAGATGGGCATTTTTCATAGTTTACAACCAATGTCTGTTTACTTGGGCGGGGCCACGGAGTAAGCAGACTTTTTACTCTATGAAAATCATTCTCTCATTTAGGAGCTAAAATTACATTTAATCTTTCCACAAATAGTTTCATATTTAAACATTTAAATTGAGGTGGAAAGGTATTTATGGGGGTCATAAACCTCACCAACAGGCCAACGTCATGACAGTAGAATGGCCGGCATTTGATTGTAAGGAATTCTAGGTCGGTGAGCAGGACTTGAGTTCCTGTATGTTGTTATGATTACATCATGAGTTGTTAATCATAAAGCATACACCCCCATCCTTCCTCTACCCAGAGAGGTGTTTATCTCTGTCGGCTCGATGCATGGAGAAGCCCGGTGGCTGAAACGATTCCTAGCCATGTTTCCGTGAAACAGAGAATGTTACAATCTCTGATGTCTCTCTGGAAGGAAACCCTTCCTTGAATTTAGTCTACCTTGTTGTCAAGAGACTGGACATTGGCGAGTAGTATACTCTGGAGCGGGGAGCGATGTCCCCGTTTAAGAAGCCTGACCAGAAGACCGCTCCGTCTGCCCCTTCTGCGTCGCCGTTGTTTTAGGTTCAGCTGCTGGGATTAGATCCATTATCCTGGGTGGTGGTCCGAAGAGAGGATCTGCTTCGGGAAAGTCGTATTCCTGGTCGTAATGTTGGTAAACTGACGTTGCTCTTATATCCAATAGTTCTTCCCGGCTGTATGTAATAAGACTTAAGATTTCCTGGGGTAACAATGTAAGAAATAATACATAAAAAAAAACAAAATACTGCATAGTTTCCTAAGAACGCGAAGCGAGGCGACCATCTCTGTCGGCGCCATTTTGTGTACAGAAGGTTGGGTGGAGGGTACTGTATGGTAGAATGTCTCAATAAAAAGCATTAAAAGTCTAGTCTCTCTCTCTCTGTCTGAAGTCACTTACTGACTAACTGACTGAGTGACTGACTGATTGACTGATTACCTGAATGACTGATTGACTGACTGACTGACTGACTTACTGACTGGCTGACATGCCAAAGCATTCTTAAAGAGAGTGTTTACCCTGTCTGCCATAGTTGTATAGGAGCTCTCCGTGGTTCTGAATAGTTCCTGCTCCTCTCTCTACTACGCTGACTCAGCAGGAAACCATGACGGATGATACTCCCCCTGAGAGTGACAGCCCCCTGAGCTACTGGACTGTGGTCACAGTGCCCCTTCCTTTCTGTAATGTTGTTGTCTCTCCTCGTTTCCTAGTCTCTCCTCGCAAAAACCCAGAGTGACAGCCAGCCAGCATACTGGATTAAATGAACTGGAGGTGTCACCTGCAATTTTTCCCTCTGTATGTTTATACCTTGACCTTTTTACTGGTCTGGGATTTGTTTCTGTTCTTACTTATTTGCTCTTACACACACACGTGCATGCACGCACATACTCACACACACACACACACACAGCCGTGAAATAGCCCTGTGGGGTCACCAGCCACAGCAGCAGAAGGGGATTGTGGTCCTAACAGAAGGGTGTTGTTGAAGAATGTGTGGCATAGGAGGGAAACTACACAACCCTTACCAAAAAAACACGTCAAATGTGTAGTTTCACATGTTGAGCTTAAACCTTTTTCACATGTATTAAGTTCACATGTTAACATCACCTTTTCACGTGAGAAGAAAAACGTTCTCACCTCACGTGAAAATTGGATATGCAAAAAATCATTCTCATGTGAAAATGTCAGGTTCACGTGTGGAATTGAAATTTCACATGTGAAAATCTAATTTGCAGTTTCACATGTAAGAAATCAAACTTTCACATGTAGAATTGTAAGTTCACATGTGGTGGTGAAATAGTGTTATTATCCTCCCGTGTGAAAAGGTGGTGTTGTAGTACCAATGTTTCCACATATGGAATTGCAAGTTCTGTAACGCCATTCTGTAAAAAGTTAACTTAACCTACCTGAGTATAATAATTCAAGTGTGTTCAAAATAATTATTTCTTATTTCTGACCCATCCATTAGGAGTGTTACTGCTGCAGACGCACGCCTCTTTTCTTCATACATTGTTTAGTAGCCGTCGGAATAAGCCCACTGAAAATGTCACGACCTTCGGAAAGGACAGACCAAGGCGCAGCGAGGCATCCAGTATACATCTTTTATTAAGTAACGTAACTGGGACAAAAACAACAAAACGAACGAAAAAGAAGATCGTAACGTTGAAACATAACTAATGACACAAACAAAGCTATGCTCAAACAATAACCCACAAACCCCTAGTGCAAACTACAAACATATATATGGTTCCCAATTAGAGGTAACGACACTCAGCTGCCTCTAATTGGGAACCATTACCCCAACATAGAAATGGATAACTTAGAACGGAAAAAACCCTACACCAAAACAAAACCAAAACACGCCAGCCTGTCTTCTCAGGCCTGGACTTGACAGTACCCCCCCCCCAAAGGCGCGGACTCCGACCAAAAGTCCATGGGGGGGTCTTCGGGTGGTTCTTTGTGGTCCTAGGTGGCGGCTCCGGTGCCGGCCGTGCTGACTTGATGTCCCGCACCGGAGGCCCTGGGCTATTAACCGGAACTCTGGTGCGAGGAGCAGGAACCGGCCGTGATGGGCTCATGACGAGCACTGGAACTCTGGTGTGGGGAGCAGGAACCGGCCGTACTGGACTCCCAAAGCGCACTGGGACTCTGGTGCGAGGAGCAGGAACCGGCCGTATTGGGCTCACGATGCTCACTGGGACTCTGGTGCGAGGAGCAAGAGCCGGCCGTACTGGGCTCATGATGCGCACTGGCACTCTAGTGCGGGGAGCAGGAACGGGCCTTACTGGGCTCATGACGCGCACTGGGACTCTGGTGCGGGGAGCAGGAACGGGCCTTACTGGGCTCATGACGCGCACTGGGACTCTGGTGCGGGGAGCAGGAACGGGCCGTACTGGACTCATGACGCGCACTGGGACTCTGGTGCGGGGAGCAGGAACGGGCCGTACTGGGCTCACTAAGCGCACTAGACCTCTGGTGCGGGGAGCAGGCATCCTGGAGCATGGAGCAGGAACTGGTCATGCTGGATCCACTACACGAACAGGGATCCTGGAGCGTGGAACAGGAACTGGTCGTGCTGGATCCACATCACGAACAGGAATCCTGGAGCGCGGAACAGGAACTGGTCATGCTGGATCCACTACACGAACAGGGATCCTGGAGCGTGGAACAGGGACTGGTCGTGCTGGGTCCACGACGGGCACAGGGATCCTGGAGCGTGGAGCAGGGACAGGACGTGCTGGGTCCACGACGGGCACAGGAATCCTGGAGCGTGGAGCAGGGACAGGACGTGCTGAGTCCATGACGGGCACAGGGACCCTGGAGCGTGGAGCAGGGACAGGACGTGCTGGACTCTCTAAGCGCACAGGGAGCCTGGTGGACGGAGCCGGAACATGACGTACTGGGCTGTGGATGCGAACCGGAGACCCCACACGCAGAACCGGTGCAGGATATCTCGGTCCCAGAAGCTGTACTGGAGACCAGGAGCGCTGAGCCGGCACCACTCTTCCAGGCTGCACACTCACCCTCCCCTGGCAGATGAGTGGAGCTGGAATCTCACGCACCAGGCTCTGGACACGCACCGGAGACACCGGTGCAGGATATCCTGGTTCAAGGAGGCGCACCGGAGACCAGGAGCGCTGAGCCGGCACCACTCTTCCAGGCTGCACACTCACCCTCCCCTGAATGATGAGTGGCGCTGGAATCTCTCGCACCTGGCTGTGAACGCGCACTGGAGACACCGTGCGCAAAACTGCATAGCACGACGTCTTACCAGTGCGACGCTCCCTCCGACGCTCCCTCCAGAGAGCACGAGGAGTTGGCTCAGGAGTCCATCTTGAACCGGCCAAGCTCCTCGTGTGCCCCCCCAAAAAAGTTTTTTGGGGCTGCCTTTCGGTCTTCCTAGCCAGGCGAGTCCCAACATACTTTTCTTTATCCGGGTTCCATGCTCCGTATAATGCCTCACACCTGCGCCGCTCCGCCGCCGCTGCTTCCAGCTCCTCTCTTGGCCGGCGATACTCTCCAGGCTGAGTCCAGGGTCCGTCTCTAAATAATTCCTCCTCCCAGGTCCAGTACTCCCGGTTCTCTCGCTGCTTGGTCTTTTTATGGTGGGTTATTCTGTCACGATCTTCAAAAGGGACAGACCAAGGCGCAGCGAGGTATCCAGTATACATTCTTTATTGAATAACGTAACTGGGACAAAAACAACAAAACGAACGAAAACGAAGATCGTAACGTTGAAACATAACTAATGACACAAACAAAGCTATGCTCAAACAATAACCCACAAACCCCTAGTGCAAACTACAAACATATATATGGTTCCCAATTAGAGGTAACGACACTCAGCTGCCTCTAATTGGGAACCATTACCCCAACATAGAAATGGATAACCTAGAACGGAAAAAACCCTACACCAAAACAAATCCAAAACACGCCAGCCTGTCTTCTCAGGCCTGGACGTGACAGAAAAGAACAGAGAAGCTAGCGCTCCGTGTCATGTATCCTGTTGAACATGTTAAAATTAGCGATGTCAGAGTTAATGAGTTAATTCAAGTTACATTTTTGTAATTTTTTTTGCAAATTTTTTTCGTTGAGCTTTGTCTGAAAGCATTCAAAATACACTGAAAACGTCCAAAATACACAATCTATACAGCTAAAAGCAAACATGCAATGTCAAAACAAGTTTTTTTTATTTTATTTACATCTCAATTTTAGCAAATTATGAATTTGCAATGAATCATGATTAATCCCAACAAATACTGCAATAAACTCGATTACATTTTTGAATCGTTTGACAGTTGACATTAAAATAGTTTACATTAAAATGTGAAAACACGTGTCTGACTCACGTGTCTGTTTATCCCATGCAACATTTTTCATGATTTGTTCACATGTTAAAAATGTATGTGATGTATGTGAAACGTGACACGACTGACTCATGAAAATGTCACGTATTTGTTGTATTATTTATTTTTCACTTTATTCTTTTAATAAGTGCTCTCTCTCTCTCCATCTGTCTATTCCTCTCTCCCTCAGCCCTCTTTTCATTTCTATATCCCTTGCTCTTCTCCCTCTCCATTCCGCACTACCTCTCTCCCTCCCTCTCTTAGACTAGTGGGGAAGCTGTTATCCTGGATGGTTGGAGAGAAATTATACCCTAATACCACTTATTACCACCCACACACAGAAACACACCACTCACACAAACACTGCTTATTACCACACACACACTCTCTCTGTAATATCTCTGATATCAGCCCTTGTCTCTCTCCATGGTGTCTGGTGATGTCTTAGAGATAATATCACAGATCACACACACACACACAAACACACCAGGTCAGCTTGGCCCTTTGGAGTGGCTATTAGAGAGAGATTTGTCTTTCCTATGTAGTATTAGGCTTGTAGCTGGGTTTGATGTGATCCCATTACAGAAGACTTTCAGATGAGTATGATTATCTGTTCATTCTCTGAAATGGACTTATCTGTTCAAAGGGGATGTGAATCATTTACGGGAGATAGGCTTCTGAGATGATATCTGTATTACCTCATTTAAGTAGTTGCCGTGTTCCAGCCCTTAGATCTGCGGGAAAATGAATTTCAAAGTATGAATTTCATAGAATTTTCTTAGAAATGTTCCTTTCCAAGAATAACCTCCGTTCAATGCACTCCACACGTGACCATGCTGCAGCATATAACCCAGGCTACTTAAGCAAAGACTAGTAACGAAATAAAACTTAAAATATTCTATCCTGTTCTTTTGAAATACATTTTCTTATTTGGATAATGTTTCTGCCCTCAAAAAAATATGATGGATTTAATGCTTGAATTGTGGTGTTTTTTGTTTTTACATATAGCCTACAGTAACATAATGTAATCAAAATGCTATTACAGATTGTAGGATCTTAATTTGATCACAAACAATTTTAGGTTTGAAAAGGCTTCTGAAGTTTGTAATTTCCACTTTGACATTTCAGACTTGACTTTATCTAATGAAAAATGTATCAACCCCTACAAAAATGTCCATTCATTATAATCCACATAATCATTCACATTTCCTGTTACTGCAGGATTATTCTCCTGCTGTAGCAAACCGGCTAAAAAATGAAGATCCTACATATGTAAATTCTTTGAAATATTAAATGTTTCCTATTCTAATGTTACCTAAGACCTTTATAAACACAACCAAACTATTATTTTTCCGATAGCATATATCAAATGTATTTATTAGACTGTTAGAATGTTGAAACGTCATTGGCTTAAAGTGGGGTCCTTCGCTTTTTAAACGCAAGATTTCCACTCTCCTCTTTTTTTATCATCGAACGGAACAGCATTCTTGGTTTGGTTGATTTTCCTTTGGTTGAACGGACAACATATTTTGTTTGCATTTCCTAAACTGTGTGACTAATGTGTGAATAGCCCTCTCCATCTCCTAAGTGAATGGAATGGGAACGTGTGTGTTTATGTGTGTGTGTTTGTTGGTGTGTGAGTTGTCATCTCCAGCAGACTGTGACAGAAGTGGTTGATTTCATTATCAGATGAGAAATCAAAGCATGGCTACTTAAACCCATTACTCCACTGTTAGCTAGGGGAAACTGTCTCTAGGGTTGTGGCTGCTAGCCTAGGACCCAGATTGACTCTTACAGTACTATCCTATAATATAAAGAGGGGACAAGGTCATCTTCTTGTATCTGTATCTTGGATCTCTGGTTATGGCTTCAGCCAATAGTTTGATAGATGTACAGGTATGTGTTTGTATTTGTAACTTAATTGATGCGTAACTTTAACTAATAGTTGCAGTATAAAAGCATGAATACTTTTATGAGGAATCTGTGGATATGTGTGTGTATGTAATGATCATCGCACCTTGTTAAGAGGTCCGCATCGCCACTAACGAGATGCTCCTTGGCGTGGTGTGAATGAAAACTCTCCTTCACATAAACCATCATAGTAATGACTTTAGAGACAGAGCTTGAATATGATACACTACAAGGACTAAACGTATGTGGACATCTCCTCGTTGAACATCTCATTCCAAAATCATGGGCATTAATATGGTGTTGGTCCCCCCCTTTGCTGCTATAACAGCCTCCATTCTTCAGGGAAGGCTTTCCACTAGATGTTGGAATACTGCTGCGGCGACTTGCTTCCATTCAGCCACAAGCATTAGTGAGGTTGGGCACTGATGTTGGGCGATTAGGCCCGGCTCGCAGTTGACAATCCAATTCATCCCAAAGGTGTTCGATGGGTTTGAGGTCAGGGCTCTGTGCATGCCAGTCAAGTTCTTCCACACCGATCTCGACAAACCATTTCTGCATGGACCTCGCTTTGTGCACGTGGGCATTGTCATGTTGAAACAGGAAAGGGCCTTCCCCAAATTGTTGCCACAAAGTTGGAAGCACAGAATCGTCTACAATGTCATTGTATGATGTAGCATAGGCCCCTTAGTTCCCTTCACTGGAACTACGGGGCCTAGCCCGAACCATAAAAAACAGCCCCAGACCATTATTCCCCCTCCACCAAACTTTACAGTTGGCACTTTGCATTAGTACAGGTAGCGTTCTCATGGCATCCGCAAAACCCAGATTCACCGTCAGACTGCCAGATGGTGAAGTGTGATTCATCACTCCAGAGAATGCGTTTTCACTGCTCCAGAGTCCAATGGCGGCGAGCTTTACACCACTCCAGCCGATGCTTGGCATTGTGCATGGTGATTTTAGGCTTGTGTGTGGCTGTTCGGCCATGAAAACCCATTTAATGACAGTCCTGACGAACATTTATTGTGCTGATGCTGTTTCCAGAGGCAGTTTGGAGCTCGGGGGAAAGACGATTGTTACACGCTTCCTCACTCAGCGGTCCCGTTCTGTGAGCTTGTGTGGCCCACCACGTCACAGCTGAGTCGTTGTTGCTCTTAGAAGTTTCCACTTCACAATAACAGCTTTTACAGTTGACCGGGGCAACTCTAGCAGGGCAGAAATTTGACTAACAGACTTATTGGTAAGGTGGTAGCGGAGTGAACAGGCAGTGGCTCGGGTGGTTGTTGTCCTTGATGATCTTTTTGGCCTTCCTGTGACATTGGGTGCTGTAGGTGTCCTGGAGGGCAGGTAGTTTGCCCCTGGTGATGTGTTGTGCAGACCGCACCACCCTCTGTAGAGCCTTGCAGTTGCCGTACCAGGTGGTGATACAGCCCAACAGGATGCTCTCAATTGTGCATCTGTTAACTTCTTAGGGAGCGGTGGGGCGCTAGCTACCCGGTGAAATGCAAGGCACCAAATTCAAAATCCAAAAGTTGAATTATTAAACATGCATCAATATACAAGTGTTGCATAGTCATCAAAAGCTCTGCTTCTTGGCAATATCACAGCGTTGTCAGATTTCAAAAAGGCTTTAGGGCGAAAGCACCACATTTGATTGTTTGAGGATAGCACCCCACATATTTTTCCCATTACCATAAATGCATAAGCCTTCACGGTTCACACATAACACATTTCACATCGAAAACAAATCAATTACCTTTTGAAGAACTTCTGCTGAGGGCTTCCCAAGTGTCCAACGAAGACAATCCATGGTTCTTTTGTTAGAAAAAGTAATGTATTATATCCATAAATCTCAGTTTGGTTGGCGCGCGTTATAATGAGAAAATACAGCGTTGACTCCTCCATTGAAACGTGAAGAGAACTCGTTCAACTTATACCTATAAACTTGTCCAAGAACAATCAAACATAATTGTAAATGTATCCTTAGGAACACTTTTATGTATATGTTGTATAATATTTCAACCGGAATATAAACTGGGCGATAAGAAAGGAAAAAACCACAGAGCTCGCCAGCTGTGAACGCGCGTTCTCTTCTATTGACATCTGTGTGGCCACTTCCTTATTCGTCTTCTTCTACAATCTAAAAGCAGCTAAGAAGAATCAAAACACTTTCTCGAGACTGTTGACATCCAGAGGAAGCAATAGGTACTGCATTCATATGCCCTTATATGGGCATTTTCATAAGGGAGGGGTTCCAAATGAGGCAGTGTCAAAACCACTTTTCCAGGACAGAAATTCCTCGGGTTTTTGCCTGCCATATCCGTTCTGTTATACTCACAGACAAAATGTTAACCCTTTTAGAAACTTCCGAGTGTTCCCTATCCAATGGTACTAAATATGTGCATATCCTATTTTCTGGGCCTGAATGGGAGGCATTTTACTTTGGGCACGCCAGGCTCTCCAAAAGCGTCACCTCGTGCGCTGCTCCCAAAGAAGTTAAAGTTTGTGAGGGGTTTAGGTGACAAGCCAAATTTCTTCAGCCTCCTGAGGTTGAAGAGGCGCTGTTGCGCCTTCTTCACCACACTGTGATGAAGTTTGTCCATGATGTGTACACCGAGGAACTTAAAACTCCACCTTCTCCACTACTGTCCCGTTGATGTGGATAGGGGGGTGCTCCCTCTGCTGTTTCCTGGAGTCCATGATCATCTCCTTTGTTTTGATGATGTTAAGTGAGAGGTTCTTTCCCTGACACCACACTCCAAGTGCCCTCACCCTAACCCTGTAGGCTGTCTCGTCGTTGTTGGTAATCAAGCCCACTACCGTTGGTTCATCTGCAAACTTGATGATTGAGTTGGAGAGACGTGCTTGGCCACTCAGTCATGGGTGAACAGGGATTACAGGAGGGGGTTGAGTACTCACCCTTGTGGGGCCCCAGTGTTGAGGATCAGCGAAGTGGAGATTTTGTTTCCTACTTTCACCACCTGGGGGCTGCCCGTCAGAAAGTACAGGACTCAATTGCAAAGGGCGGGGTTGAGACCCAGGGCCTAAAACTTAATGATGAGCTGGGAGGGTACTATGGCGTTGAATGCTAAGCTGTCATCAATGAACAGCATTCTTCCATAGGTATTCCTCTTGTCCAGATGGGATAGGGCAGTGTGCAGTGTGATGACGATTGCATCGTCTGTGGACCTGTTGGGACGGTATGCAAACTGAAGTGGGTCTAGGGTGGCAGGTAAGTTGGAGGTGATATGATCCTTGACTAGTCCCCCAAAGCACTTCATGATGACAGAAGTGAGTGCTACGGGGCAATAGTAATTTAGTTCAGTTATCTTTGCCTTCTTGCGTACAGGAACAATGGTGGCTGTCTTGACGCATGTGAGGACAGCAGACTGGGATAGGGAGTGATTGAATATGTCCGTAAACACACCAGCCAGCTGGTCTGCGCATGCTCTGAGGAGGCGGCTAGGGATGCCGTCTAGGCCAGCAGCCTTGCGAGGAATAACACATTTAAATGTCTTATTCACGTCAGCCACGGAGAAGGAGAGGGGGCGCATTCCTTGGTAGCGGTCCGGCGTCGGTGGCACTGTATTATCCTCAAAGCGGGCAAAGAAGGTGTTTAGTTTGTCTGGAAGCAATACATCGCTGTCGGGGACAGCTCCTGCGGCGACGTTGTTTTGGGTCGGCCTCTGGGATTAGATCCAATGTCCTGGGTGGAGGTCCGAACAAAGGATCTGCTTCGGGAAAGTTGTATTCCTGGTTGTAATGTTGGTTAGTTGACGACGCTCTTATATCCAATAGTTCTTCCCGGCTGTATGTAATAACACTTGAGATTTTCTGGGCTAACAATGTAAGAAATAATATATAAAAAAACGAAATACTGCATTGTTTCCTAAGGACTCGAAGCGAGGCGACCATCTCTGTCGGCGCATCTTACTAACGTTTACAAATGTGGGAGTAATGATTAATAAATGGTTAGAAAACTGTTTGTAAATGCCTTACGTTTATTATGGACCCTTAAAATATTATGTTACCGAAGAATGTTCCAAATTGTTCAGGCTGTCAGTCCAGATGGGTTTAAATGAATGGAATAAATGGAACACATTATTTTCTCAACTGGAATCCAATCGTTCAAAAAGTACATCTGTGAAGCTTTGTGTGGTCCTGCCGCAGTGGAGGAAGGCGGGGGAAATTACTACAGAAGTACTCAACTCTTTGGCACTTCCATTAAATTGCTCTCATTTTGTCTTTCAAAGCTGTGTGTGTTTTTGTGTGTGCGTGCATGGGTGTGTGTGTGCGTGTTATTACTCGGAGTGGAAAACCATTAGAGCTGTATGGTAGTTTGAGGAGCAACCTCTCTCCTTACTTATCTCTGATGAATTCAGGGTGAGTTCCCTGATGGCTCTACACAGCATAATGCATCCTATCAGGGAGATGGAGATGGATAGATGGGTGGGGAGTGGAACATATAACTGGATGCCTTCTTTGATCTCACTCTGCCACCATTGTGTCTGTCTGAGGCTCCCCATGCTACAGCACATGTCCTATATCTGTACATGATGATCCTATACCCACAAAGAATCCACACAAAACAATGTACTTCTAAAGTAACAACACATAGTGGAATTTGTTTGGCCTTTGGGTGAAGTTAAGCCTTGAAAATGTACATTTTCACATTTGTTGTTGTTGCTGTTGTTGCTTAATCATCTTTGGCTGGATAGTTAGGGAAAGTTGGGATTTAGAGTTGAGAGAAGCCGAGTCCTGTCTCTTCTGGCCTTGGTGCTGCGAAAACTGATATAATATACGCTAACAAACAAACCTAAAGTGTAGCCATACATAGGTTATTCGCCACCGTAACTCCACCCTTGATAGGGCGTCAAATAGCTGTGAACGGGGTGCATGTCAACGTTCTGCATTCTATCAAGCCTAGTTAACGTGATGAATAGGATTAGTTGTGAGCTCTTGTGTATCGCTGCTCCTAAGCTGGCTATTTTATGGCCCAGCTTTAGGAGAAAGCAATTATTGTTGCTATGGATTACACGTTTAATACAACTCATTATGCCCCAGATAACATTTCTGTATAGAATGCTGCATTTTGTATAATATTTTAATGTGCAATTATTTCTGTACTGAGATGTTAAATATATGTAAAGCCTGGCGCTGCCAAATGATGTTTGTGACTATGAGTCCATTTGTAGTCAGACTGGATCTCGGTACCAATACCTCTGGCACCAGAAGCCAATAAAAGCAAATGACCAACACTTTCTACTCAGGAATACCAAATAAGCACCTTTAGAAATAAAGTTTAGTTGTTTCTTTTTCCAAAGACTGGAGTTTTATTCCTGTCCTTAGTCGTTTAAAATTAGTTGTATTCTTTTTATTGGTCGTTTTATTCTGACACAGTGGCTTCCTCTTGGGAAGGGACAGATCTATTATGTCTAGCGTAATTGTGTTTGCATTTGAAACACGGCCGAGATTGCTTTTTGACTTCTTGAATATTCCAGATTGGATGGGCTAAATTACTTTTTAGAAAATGTCCCGGGCTCCCTAAGCCCTTGTCTCCGCTCCTGCATGCTCTCTTCCACTCCTCATCCCAATGCTCCTCTTCCACTCCTCTCCCCTCCGCTCCTCTTCCCCTCCTCTCCCTTCCGCTCTCTTTCCATCTGCTCCCCTCATCCCCTCCTCTTCCCTCTCCCCTCCACTCCGCTCCCCTCTCCACTCCGCTCTCTCTCCCCTCCTCTCCCCTCTGCTCTCTTTCCATCTGCTCCCCTCTTCCCCTCCCCTCCGCTCCCTTCCACTTCCCTCTCCCCTCCACTCCACTCCACTCTCCTCTCCCCTCCACTCCCCTTACCTTTCTGCTTCCCTCTCCGCTCCCATCCACTCCCCTCTTCCCCTCTGCTCATCTCCCCTCCGCTTCCCTCTGCCTCTCTCCCCTCTGCTCCTCTCCACTCCCTCCCCTCTCCCCTCTCCCCTCCTCTCCCCTCCCCTCTCCCCTCTACTTCCCTGCACTTTCCTCTCCCCTCCACTCCCCTCTTCCCCTCCCCTCCACTCCCCTCACCTCACCTTTCTGATCCCCTCTGCTCCTCTCCCCTCCCCTCTTCCCCTCTGCTCCTCTCCCCTCTGCTCATCTCCACTCCCTTCTACTCCCCTCTCCCCTCCACTTCTCCTCCACTCTCCTTTCCCCTCCACTCCCCTCTTCCCCTCCTCTCCACTCTCCTCTCTGCTCCACTTCCCTCTTCCCCTCCACTCCCCTCTTCCCCTTCAATCCCCTCCATTCCCCTCTCCCTCCATTCCACTTCCCTCTCCCCTCCACTTCCCTCTCCCCTCCACTCCACTCTCCTCTCCCCTCCACTCCCCTTACCTTTCTGCTTCCCTCTCCGCTCCCATCCACTCCCCTCTTCCCCTCTGCTCATCTCCCCTCCGCTTCCCTCCGCCCCTTCTCCCCTCTGCTCCTCTCCCCTCCTCTCCCTCCTCCCCTCCCCTCTCCCATCTACTTCCCTGCACTTTCCTCTCCACTCCCCTCTTCCCCTCCACTCCCTTATCCTCTCCCCTCCACTCGCCTCTCCCTTCCACTCCCCTCTTCCCCACTCCTCTCTCTCTCCCTTCTCCCCTCCTCTCTCCTTCCACGCTGCTCCCCTCCGCTCCCATCTCCCCTCTACTCTCCTCTCTTTTCCGGTCTGCGCTCCCAAACGTTGATGTTTTCTCCTGTCACCTAATGAAAGCACTGAAGTCTCTGAGAGGATCAATTGGAGGCAGACTGACTCAGGAGGTTAAGGTCTCTTCTGAGAGAGCTGTGTGGAAGGGCTGATGTTCCATCTATCTAGTGCAACTCAGAACAGTGTGTGAATGTTCCTTATTGAGTGAATGAGTTTTGAAGTGTGAATGAGTTTTGGTCTGTTCTGTGTGAATTAACTCCATCTGAACTAACCTCTTTCTCCCTCTCTCTACTCCCTTCTCTCTCTCTCTACTCCCTTCTCTCTCTCTCTCTACTCCCTTCTCTCTCTCTCTACTCCCTTCTCTCTCTCTCTACTCCCCTATCTCTCTCTACTCCCCTATCTCTCTCTCTACTCCCTTCTCTCTCTCTCTCTCTACTCCCTTCTCTCTCTCTATCTCTACTCCCCTATCTCTCTCTACTCCCTTCTCTCTCTCTCTACTCCCTTCTCTCTCTCTCTACTCCCTTCCCTCTCTCTCTCTACTCCCCTATCTCTCTCTCTACTCCCCTATCTCTCACTACTCTCTCTCTCTCTCTCTCTCTCTCTCTCTCTCTCTCTCTCTCTCTACTCCTATCTCTCACTACTCTCTCTCTCTCTCTCTCTCTCTCTACTCCCTTCTCTCTCTCTCTACTCCCCTATCTCTCACTACTCCCCTATCTCTCACTACTCCCTTCTCTCTCTCTCCTCCCTTCTCTCTCTCTCTACTCCCTTCTCTCTCTCTCTACTCCCTTTTCTCTTTCTTCTCCCTTCTCTCTCTCTCTACTCCCTTCTCTCTCTACTCCTTTCTCTCTCTCTCTACTCCCCTATCTCACTCCTCCCTTCTCCCTCTCTCTCTACTCCCCTATCTCTCTCTCCTCCCTTCTCTCTCTACTCCCCTATCTCTCTCTCCTCCCTTCTCTCTCTACTCCCTATCTCTCTCCTCCCTTCTCTCTCTACTCCCCTATCTCTCTCTCCTCCCTTCTCTCTCTCCTCTCTCTCTCTCTCTCCTCTCTCTCTCCCTCTCTCTCTCTCCTCCCTTCTCTCTCTACTCCCCTATCTCTCTCTACTCCCCTATCTCTCTCTCTACTCCCTTCTCTCTCTACTCCCCTATCTCTCTCTACTCCCCTATCTCTCTCTCCTCCCTTCTCTCTCTACTCCCCTATCTCTCTCTCCTCCCTATCTCTCTCTACTCCTATCTCTCTCTACTCCCTATCTCTCTCTACTCCCTTCTCTCTCTCTCCTCCCTTCTCTCTCTCTACTCCCTTCTCTCTCTCTACTCCCTTATCTCCCTCTCTACTCCCTTCTCTCTCTCTACTCCCTTCTCTCTCTCTCCTCCCTTATCTCTCTCTCTCCTCCCTTCTCTCTCTCTACTCCCTTATCTCCCTCTCTACTCTCTCTCTCTCTCTCTCTCTCCTTGCAGATATGGAGACATGGTTCCTAAAACGATTGCGGGGAAGATCTTTGGTTCTATCTGTTCTCTGAGCGGGGTGTTGGTCATTGCCCTGCCTGTCCCAGTCATCGTGTCCAACTTCAGCCGCATCTACCACCAAAACCAGAGAGCTGACAAACGACGGGCGCAGAAGATGCAGGTAAACATAGTTTGTTACTACCTCAGAGGTTTGGACTGGAGGGAGACCTCCAGTTCTGGGAGCCATCCCAGCCCACTCTCCCCCAGAGGAGAGCAGGGAGATGGGAAATGTGCAGGGCTCAGGTCCCCATAGAAAGGCATTCTCTAGATAATGTATGAATATCACACACACAAACACAAACACACACAAGCACAGTTAATCACATGATATAAACAGTAATCAAGTGACACATCCACTACTTGTTGCTCACTGAATGCGACCCTGGTGTCGTTTCCCCAGGAGAGCAATAACCCTGTGTAAAAGCGCATTCAGAGGGAAGAGATGTTGGTTATGTCATGAAACAGTGTCATTCTCCATTAACCTAGACATTTTAATGCCTTTTGCCATAGTGTATGAGCCATCCAATCCAGGCGCAGCAGAGTGGAGATAAACTGAGGAGTCACAGCCTGTCAGTGTACTAATGACACTCACCTATCACTGTCATCTCACAGCGCACTGTTTGTGTGTGTGCTTGTGCGTGCGGCATGTGTGTGTGTGTGTGTGTGTGTGTGTGTGTGTGCGTGCATGCATGTATGTGTGTGTGTGAGAGAGAGAGTAAGAGAGAGGGAGAGAGAGAGAGAGAGAGAGGGGGTTATCCCTCACACCAGGTCCTGCCTCAAGTCTCTTCAGTATTTGTTATTACTTAATTAACTGTAAAATCACCAGGGGCCTGTTTCCTTGTGTGTGGGGACCAGACAGTCAAACAGGCTGATGACGAGTCAATCTCCACTCTGTCAATCTTACCATATAGGCTCATCATACAACATTCCTACTACTGATACAGCCTAGCCACTCTAGTCCCCTATCCCAAACCCACCCCTGATCAATGGATGCTGATTGGCTGGAGTACAGCCAGTCTAGTACCCTAACCCAAACCCACCCCTAATCAATGAATACTGATTGGCTGGAGTCCAGCCACTCTAGTCCCCTATCCCAAACCCACCCCTAATCAATGAATGCTGATTGGCTGGAGTACAGCCAGTCTAGAAGCCTATCCCAAACCCACCCCTAATCAATGAATGCTGATTGGTTGGAAGGTGAACACATTACTGTTTTACAGGTAGACACCAGTCTCTGGTTAAAAGACTAGGGGCTCTATTCAATCACATCCACATAGCGGTTGTTTTGGCGGTGTCGGAGGTGGAACTGCATTTTGTACAACCATTTCACTATACACTGCAATATCATCTGCTAAATATGTGTATGTGACCAGTAACATTTGATTTGATTAGAGCTGTCAAATCCACAAGCGGTTCCTGGCATTATACCTAAAGCGGACATTGCCATTGGCTGCACGGAGTCGTATTGAAATAAATCCCATGCAGCCTTGTTTACCAGTTGGAACACTGGAATGTCAGGTGTGATCAACACCTCGATTCGGTGATAGAAATCCTAATTTGTTATTTAATTTAATACATTTTTATTTCACCTTTATTTAACCAGGTAGGCCAGTTGAGAACAAGTTCTCATTTACAACTGTGACCTGGCCAAGATAAAGCAAAGCAGTGCGACAAAAACAACAACACAGAGTTACACATGGGATAAACAAATGTACAGTCAATAACACAGTAGAAAAATCTGTATACAGTATGTGCAAATGAAGTAAGGAGGTAAGGCAATAATAGGCCAATAGTGGCGAAGTAATTACAATTAGGAAGCCGATTCTAGATTTAACTTTGGATTGGAGATGCTTAATGTGATTCTGGAAGGAGAGTTTACAGTCCAGCCAGACACCTAGGTATTTATAGTTGTCCACATATTCTAAGTCAGAACCGTCCAGAGCAGTGATGCTAGTCGGGCGGGCGGGTGCGGGCAGTGATCGGTTGAAGAGCATGCATTTAGTTTTACTAGCATTTAAGAGCAGTTGGAGGCCACGGAAGGAGTGTTGTATGGTGTTGAAGCTTGTTTGGAGGTTTGTTAACACAGTGCCCAAAGAAGGGCCAGATGTATACAGAATGGTGTCGTCTGCGTAGAGGTGGATCAAAGAATCACCAGCAGCAAGAGCGACATCATTGATATATAAAAGAAAAGAGTCGGACCGAGAATTGAACTCTGTGGCACCCCATAGAGACTGCCAGAGGTCCGGACAACAGGCCCTCCGATTTGACACACTGAACTCTATCTGAGAAGTAGTTAGGGAACCAGGCGAGGCAGTCATTAGAGAAACCAAGGCTGTTGAGTCTGCCAATAAGTATACAGTGATTGACAGAGTCGAAAGCCTTGGCCAGGTCTATGAAGACGGCTGCACAGTACTGTCTTTTATCTATGGCGGTTATGATATCATTTAGGACCTTGAGCGTGGCTGAGGTGCCCCCGTGACCAGCTCGGAAACCAGATTGCATAGCGGAGAAGGTACAGTGGGATTCAAAATGGTCTGTGATCTGTTTGTTCACTTGGCTTTCGAAGACTTTAGAAAGGCAGGGCAGGTGAGGCGGATTGCAGGAAGGCATATTTAATTCGAAAATTGAAAAGAATATTTAAATATAATGAAATGTACACAAAAAAACGAAAAAGACTGAATATATTTACATTGGACAAAAACAAACATGTCTTACTGCTGCGCCAAAATAGGCCTAGGATGACAACTGGAATATATTGTGTATGCATCTGATGGTGTGCACGTGCGTGTATGGGATGTTGTGCGTGTGTGTATGGGATGTTGTGCGTGTGTGTATGGGATGTTGTGCGTGTGTGTATGGGATGTTGTGCGTGTGTGTATGGGATATTGTGCGTGTGTGTATGGGATATTGTGCGTGTGTGTATGGGATGTTCTGCGTGTGTGTATGGGATGTTGTGCGTGTGTGTATGGGATGTTGTGCGTGTGTGTATGGGATGTTGTGCGTGTGTGTATGGGATATTGTGCGTGTGTGTATGGGATGTTGTGCGTGTGTGTATGGGATGTTCTGCGTGTGTGTATGGGATGTTGTGCGTGTGTGTATGGGATGTTGTGCGTGTGTGTATGGGATGTTGTGCGTGTGTGTATGTGATGTTGTGCGTGTGTGTCTGTATGGGATGTTGTGCGTGTGTGTATGGGATGTTGTGCGTGTCTGTATGTGATGTTGTGCGTGTGTGTATGTGATGTTGTGTGAGTGTGTATGGGATGTTGTGCGTGTGTGTATGGGATGTTGTGCGTGTGTGTATGAGATGTTGTGCGTGTGTATGGGATGTTGTGCGTGTGTGTATGGGATGTTGTACGTGTGTGTATGGGATGTTGTGCGTGTGTATGGGATGTTGTGTGAGTGTGTATGGGATGTTGTGCGTGTGTGTATGTGATGTTGTGCGTGTGTGTCTGTATGGGATGTTGTGCGTGTGTGTCTGTATGGGATGTTGTGCGTGTGTGTATGGGATGTTGTGCGTGTGTGTATGGGATGTTGTGCGTGTGTGTATGGGATGTTGTGCGTGTGTGTATGGGATGTTGTGCGTGTGTGTATGGGATGTTGTGTGAGTGTGTATGGGATGTTGTGCGTGTGTGTATGAGATGTTGTGTGAGTGTGTCTGTATGGGATGTTGTGCGTGTGTGTATGGGATGTTGTGCGTGTGTGTATGGGATGTTGTGCGTGTGTGTATGGGATGTTGTGCGTGTGTGTATGAGATGTTGTGCGTGTGTGTATGGGATGTTGTGCGTGTGTGTATGGGATATTGTGATTGTGTGTATGGGATGTTTTGCGTGTGTGTATGGGATGTTGTGCGTGTGTGTATGGGATGTTGTGCGTGTGTGTATGAGATGTTGTGCGTGTGTGTATGGGATGTTGTGTGAGTGTGTATGTGATGTTGTGTGAGTGTGTATGGGATGTTGTGCGTGTGTGTATGGGATGTTGTGCGTGTGTGTCTGTATGGGATGTTGTGCGTGTGTGTCTGTATGGGATGTTGTGCGTGTGTGTATGGGATGTTGTGCGTGTGTGTATGGGATGTTGTGCGTGTGTGTATGGGATGTTGTGTGTGTGTGTGTGTATGGGATGTTGTGCGTGTGTGTATGGGATGTTGTGCGTGTGTGTATGGGATGCCGGAGGGTGTTCATGCCCTCTGAGTGTTAGCTGGTCCAGTTCTCCACTCAGTGGTGCAAGATAATGTATGCTAATGAGTTCCTGTAAAGCGATGATGTGATTGGTCGCTGCGTGTCCAGGGGCCAAATTGGGCAACTGCATCAGCTAGCATCATAAAGACAGAGAATGGTAATCCTAGTTAGAGGGCATTATGACAAATCAAATCAAAGTTTATTGGTGGCATACACA